>JBBPMJ010000010.1:0-217459 GCA_038090255.1 Austroboletus niveus | reverse complement strand
TCAGCGACGAAGGCCAGCATGTCACATTGATACATGGCTTGGACAATGTGCCACTCTAATGTACGAAGGATGCGGGCAAGGTGTGAATGGTAAGTGGCCGTTTCTGCAGAGGCGGTGGGGGCGGAAGTGGTGAGGAGTATTCGCGATACTGTAAGGAACGACTGGTATAAATGGGTGAAAGTAGAGTTGGGTTCCATGGTATCTAAGAGGGTGCGGGAGAGGGGGAGACGGCGTAGTTGATACGCGGTGGCATCGACCAAGTCTTGATCAAGGGGGAACAGATGAGTGGGGAAGGATAGTGGGGGGTGGTTGACTGGAGCACACCGGTCAGAGAGTCGATTAATGAGAGGGACTGGGGATGCGGGGGAGAACCAAGTGTATTGGGCCCAAACGTCTTCGGAGGGGATGGAGGGGGAGACAGGGTGTTCGTAGTTGGGGTCTAACAGATCCGAGGCGTTGGCGGTGGAGGTCCAGTCAGTTTCGACGATGTCAGAGGAAGTGTCATTGGTGGAAGTGGGGGGAATGGCCATGGTGGAAGAGACTGAGAGGGTTTTGGGAGAAAGGAGACGATGATGCTGTTTATATCCCCTGAGGATATCAGCGGAGTTCCGTAGGTTCCGTTCTGGTTCCCAAGAATCTTCTTCTGCGGAGTACCCTTTCCATCGGATCAGGTATTGTCGGGCCGTCGGGGACCCACGGTGTCTGATGATCTTCTCGATTTCGTACTCTTCTTGGCCATCGATAAGGTCATGTGGGGGTTTGGGAAAATTGGGGCTGTGTACGCTGTTTTCGCGATAAGGCGATAAGAGGGAAGCATGGAAAACAGGGTGTATTTTCCAGGTACGGGGGAGGCGGAGTTTGTATGTCAGGGGGGAGAGAACCTCGGTAATGGTGAAGGGTCCTTCGCGTTTTGGTGCGAATTTGGGGTTGGTGATAAGGCGTTGGAGGTTTCTGGCTTCCAACCAGACTTGGTCTCCTTTACTGAAGGGGGAGAAGGTTCTCTTGGAACGGGCAGCCATGGTTTGTCTGGTGAGTTCGTGGGTGGCTAGGGCTTTGTTACGGGCAGCGGTGAGAGAACGAAGTCGTTCCTCAAGGGCAGGGATCTTTGATTGGGCGAAGATTTCTGGGAGGGCTTGGGGTTCGTACCCCATCATGAGGTAGAAGGGGGATTGTCCGGTGACGGAGTGAGGTCGGTGATTGTGGGCGAACTCGGCATGGGGAATTAGTTCGGACCAGGAAGAGGGGTTACTTCCGCAGAAGATGCGGAGATAAGTTTCGATTTCCTGGTTGACGCATTCGGTTTTGCCGTCGGTCTGAGGGTGGTAAGTGGTGGAAAGGGCGAGGGAGTATCCAAGGAGTTTGGAGAGTTCCTTGGCGAAGGCTGATGCGAACTGGGGGCCGCGATCAGAGATGATTTTCTCATAGAGACTGAAGCGTCGATACACTGTAAGGAAAAAGAAGTTTGCTATTCCTTCCGTGGTGACGGTTTTCTTGGTGGGGCAGAGAATCACCCCCTTCGTAAGCCCATGGTCTACTATGACCAGTAAGGAATCGTAGCCATTGGAGAGAGGAAGGTCGGTGATGAGGTCACACAAGATTTGCTGGAAGGGGCAGGTGCAAGAGGATTTAATGGGGAGAAGGGGGGGGGAAGTGGGGTGGGTGTTCGCTTTGTTTTGCTGGCAGGTGGCGCAGCCTTCCACGTATTTATGGACGTATTGGGCAAGGCCGGGCCAGTAGAACTCGGAGGAGACAAGTTGGCGGGTTTTGAGATAGCCGGGGTGGCCGGTGGTTGCGTGGTTGTGGCAGCGGTATAGGATGGCCTTGAGGAGGGACTTGTTGGCAGGGATGTACGTACGTCCTTGGAAGGTGAGGACCCCGTTGTCATAACGCCAATCAGCGACATGTTTGCGGAAGGGGAGGGGAAGGGCGAAGGATGCGGAGCTGTCTGAGGTGTCAGGGATGAGTTGAAGGAAGTCTTGAACAATGGAGTCTTGTTTGGAAGCGTCCGAGATGCGCTCAGAGAAGATGGTGTCAATGAGATTGACGAAGAGAGATTGGGGTAGGAGGGTGACTTCAGAATTGTCGTCCGCTTCGGAGACGAGGTCAGGACGGCGGGAAAGGGCATCGGGGGCGGCAAGGAATTTGCCGGGAATGTGAGAGAGTTTGAGGTCGTAATCCACAAGGTCAAGGAGCCATCGGGCTTGCCGCCAGTTGAGGTTTTGGGCGGATTGGAAATATGTGAGGTTTTTATGGTCGGTGAAGACCTGAACGGGGTGAGGGAAGCCGTGGAGATATTGTCGCCACGAGCGGAGGGCGCGGATGATCGCTAGAAGTTCGCAATCGTAGATGTCGTAGTTCCTCTCAGCCGGGCAGAAGGACTGAGAGATGTAGGAACAAGGATGCCACTCGCCATTGACATCGGTTTGGAGGAGGATGCCTCCGGAAGCGTACTTTGAGGCGTCGGTGGCGATGGCGAAGGGGGCAGAGGTGTTGGGGAGTTGAAGGACGGGTTCCTTCAAGAAAAGATGTTTCAGCCGGGTAAAGGCTGTTGTGCAGAGGGGAGACCATTCCCAAGGAGTGTCTTTCTTGGTGAGGTCGATTAAGGGTCGCGTGATGGAGGAGTAATCCAGGATGAACCGGCGGTAGAAGTTGGCAAAACCCAGGAACGATCGGACGTCCTTGAGGTTCTCGGGGGTAGGCCAGGATGCGATTCCGTCGAGTTTGACCGGGTCCATGGCGAGTTGACTGGGTTTCACGATCATTCCAAGGTAGTCAACTTCGGATACCCCGAAGCGACATTTCTCAAGTTTGAGATGTAGGTCGAGTTCCTGCATCCGTTGGAGGACACGTCGAGTTCGTTCGACGTGGAGTTCTTCCGTGGGGGAGTATACTAGGAGGTCGTCCATGTAGACGACGAGCCATCCTTCAGCGATCATGTCTCGGAAGGAATCGTTCATGAATCGTTGAAACGTCGCAGGGGAGTTGGTCATTCCGAAGAACATGACCGTGGGTTCGAAGAGGCCTTTGTGGGTGACAAAGGCGGCCTTCCATTGATGTCCGTCTTTGATATGGACGTTGTTGTAGCCCCAGCGGACGTCGAACTTGGTGAAAAGTTTAGCGTCTTTGAGCTTGTCGATGAGGTCAGAGATAAGGGGAAGGGGGTAGGCATCCCGGATGGTGTGTTCGTTTAGATACCGGTAATCCTGGCAGGGATGGAGACCATCATCCTTCTTTTTGACGAAGAAGAATGGGGCGGCTTGTGGGGAGTTGGAGGGACGAATCTTTCCTGAGGCGAGATTCTCGTCAATGAACACCTCCGTGGCTTTGCGTTCTTCGGGGGAGAGGGGGTACACCTTCCCAATCTTTGGGACAAAGGAGGTGTCGAGATTGATCTCGTGGTCGTAGGGACGGGACGGGGGGACGTGCTCGGTGGCTTCTTTCGAGAAGACCGATGCGTAATCGGAGTATTCGGGGGGTAAGACCTGCTTCGGTTTGGTCTTCTTGGCGTTAGCGGCAAGTTCAGTGGATGTATTGATCTTTCCTACACGGTTGATAGGTCCGGATATGACAAGACGGGAGTCGCCGCAAAAGATCCTGTTCACGGTGGCATAGGGAATGGGATTGGTGTTGAATTCTTCAGTGATCTCGTCCTCGAGGAAGCTAGGGAGATGGCGGTGGTCTGGGAGAACATTGACATGTTGGACCCCAGGAGAGTCGTTGGGGAGTAAAGAGCGGAAGTAGGAGTTATGTCTCCTAGAGTCGGCGGAGTGGAGGGAGTGAAGGAGTTTTGACTGGTCGGTGGACTCGTTGATAGAGATGGTTTGGTTTGACCAGTCGATGGAGGGGTTGGTGGTCTTCAGCCAAGGAAGTCCAAGGATGACATTGGAGGTCCCGCAGTTCATGACGTAGAAGACCACCTTGTGGGCGAGCCCTTCAATATGAATGAAGAGTTCGGTAGAGAATTTGACTCCTCCTTGGACAGTGGGGTCTTGCATAACACTTCGGACGTTGAGGGGATGAGGGAGGCGGGTAGTGGGGAGTTTGTGTTTTCATACGAAGTTCCAATTGATACAGGAGATGTCGGCTCCGGAATCGATCAGAGCGGTGGTGTCGACAACTTTAAACGTATGTGAAGGAACGATGATTTGAATGGGAAGTTTCATTGTTCCGGGTTCAGTAGATACTCTTACATGTGTACGTTTAGAAGAAGAGGAGGGGCCTTGCGTCGAACGAGGTCCTCCAGTTAAAAACCCGAGGGGGTGGAGATTTTATTGAGTCTGGTTGTCGAGTCTTCTTCGACACGAACGGTTCGAGGGATGGGGGGTGAGGAGTAGGTGGGGCAGTTCTTAGAGTTATGGCCTTTTCTTTGGCAGCATAGGCAACGGCCTTCTCTGAAGCATCGTTGTCGCTCTTCCTCGGTGAGCTTGGGGGGACGGGGGGTAATGACCGCGTCAACGTCCATGGCGTTGGGATCTTTTGGGCGAGGGGTGGAATTGGAGTAAGACCGGTATTCAGTTTTCGAACTTTTGCCGGAGATGGCCTGGGCGCATTCCCATTGTGTTTGGAAATGTACGGCTTTGTCATACCAAGTTTTGACGGTGGTGGGGGGTGTGTCCATAGCGAAGATTCTCTTCATGAGGGGGGGTGGAATGCCGTTGGCAAAGAAGTTGATGAGGACGTTCTCATCCGTGATGCCAGAGTTGGCGACGTGGTTGCGGAAGTCCGCAATGTAGGTGTTGAGGGCGGTGGCGAGGTCTTGTCCTTTCGTGGTTGTGCAATGATGGGTGGATAACCAGTGGATGGCATTGTCTGCGAGGTTGTGTCACTCGAAAGAAATTTTGAACGCTTTGGCGAACTCTTCGAGAGTTCCAAAGGTACCGGCATCAATGGCTTTGCATCGATAGGTGTCGGCCCAGGTGAGGGCGGAGTTCTTCTTCATGAAGGAGAGGGCGTACGCGACCTTTTTCTCGTCGGTATTGTAAACCTCATTGTTGATGATGAGGTAAGCCATGACCGAGTAGTACCAGGGCATGGCATGCTCATAGGATCCATTGAAGTCTTCAGGGACTCTGAGACGGAGTTCGGTGGGTTTCACCAGTGATGGGGTGGGGTTCATGTGGGACATGGGTGGTACGACGAAGGGGTTTGATCTTCTGATCGGTTCAGGCGATGGAGGTGTGGGGGCTCGCGGAATCACCAGCGAGGACGAGAGGGCGTGGGCGAGAGTAAGATCTTCGTGATCTTCCGGGGATACGACGATATCGTCGTCAGTGAGTGGCTCTTCTTGTGAGGCCGAGGAGTTCTCTGAGGGGGACGATGGGGGGTCGCGGGGGTGATGGGGGCCTAGGGAGGGTCTAGGGTTCGAGGGGCGGTAGGGGTGAATGATGGGCTAAGGTGAGGCTTGCCCAGTGAAGAGCAAGTTAGACCTTTTGTTACGCGTCGGCGTAGACCCGAGGGACGAGGGACGTTAACGTCACTATTCAGCTGACGTGGCAAGGGTTTGATAGAGGGCTATCCTCTATCCTCAGCCTCAACGGTATGTTGTGAGCTGTTGACCTGGTCGACGTATGTTGCGACACAGGGACGAAGGGGACCGTGTGATGACGCGGTGACGAAGGGACGAAGGGAGCGCCTACTCAACAGTAAGGCGAGGACTGGAGGACCCAAGGAGAATCGATGATCAAGGTAGATTCGGGTAGGTCTAACTTGAGAATACATCGAGGGTATCGAAGGGTTTATATATGCGAGTCAAGAGGGAATGAAGTGGAGCGTAAAAGAGGTGACTTGACTATCGAATGCGATGGAACCGCGAAGAAAGGAAACGAGTCAGCGATAAACGGTGTTAATACAGCTGTGGGTACTACGGATGAGTCACGCTAAATAGATAAGCAATGGTAAGGGATTAAGGGAACAAAAAGGTGGCTCAAGCAGGACTCGAACAGCAGGAGCACTGTCTGTTGTTAAGGCTAAGGTTTGGGTGGAAAAGGAGTAAGGGTATACGCAAATCGTAACAGGGCATCACCACCCCCTTTGCCCATTCTATCAATGCCCCATCTGCCACTAACAATCCCCAGGACATCCTCAACAAGCATGTCCCATGCACCCATGAACCCCTCACATGTTCACCTCCTCTTCCTCAGACTTGTCTACACAACAGTCCCCTCACTCCTCGCACTCCTCCTCTTCATGCTGCAGTCACCCTACCCCACCTGGATGACACCCCAATGTTCAGATCCCTCATCAGATCCCCACTCCCCCTCCTTTTCTGCCAGCAGCAGATGACTATGAGTTTTTCGTTAGTGCTGAAGCTGATGACAATGAGACCAGGTCCTGTCAAGGTGACTATTAAAGATTTCGTTGCCATCTCACCCATACAATGGGGGTAATGTTACGATTCATTGGACCCCTCTTTCTTTTTCTTACTTCACTTACTATATATACCAAAGGGCCTTGACCCTCACCATTCGAGCCCCACTTGAGTCCTTTCTTTTCACCCTTGACTTGGCAATACCACTTACTTATCTAGTGTGACTCATCTGCAGTTGTATCACCAATACTTATCTGATGCCATTGCATCTATTCCATAGTGACTCAGCTTCTTTGTGATTCCATTGCTTTCCATTGCTGACTCACCTTCTCCTTTTACCTACCCTTAACTCTTTGGTTCACATATATAAAACTCTGGATACTCTGGTGTATTTCCTATCTTAGAACTCCTGCAATTTACCTAGTATCTTGGAGTTGCTCTTGGGTCCCCCAGTTCTCATTCTACTGTTGAGTGGATGCTCCCTCTGAACCCTTGACCCATCACTAGTCCTGTGATGTCCCCAAAGACCCATTGATCCCTCAGTCCTCAACAGTCCTCAGAATCTCTGCCAAGGAAGACCCTTGAGTGGACCCCCCCTTCGACCCAATGTTAGTCTTATGCTGGCCTTAGCTTTCCTGTCAAGGAATCCCCTTGTCAGGCTTCCTTGTCCTGTTAGCTATATAGCGACAGTAAAGCCCTCAAACCTTTGCAGGCTTATGCTTGACTATGTCAAGTGTAACAGGTACTTGTTAAGTACGGATCCGTCGGGAACTGGGTAGCAAACTCTGGAGCACTGGGGTTGGTCGGAGGGGGTAGGGACTTCGGCTTCACCTTATGTGATGTGCCCTTGTCCAGTTCCATTGTCCCTGATTTACGAGGGGAGCAGAGCGAAGGTACGGAGTGACCAGAGGTCAGAGGAGAGTCGTCAAGACTCAAGCGAGAGAACTTGTTGATGAGCTCAATGATGGAGGAGAGAGTAGAGGACGGAACTAAGTTGATATTCGAACTGAGGGGCTAAGACATATTACAGCGGGTTTATATATGGAGGTCAAAGTCCGAATGTAGTAAAATCAGGGTCAGAGCGACAGAGGAAACAGAGTACCACTGCTGTACCGGTCAGTCGCACAGCCGGAGCTGTGCGCCTTACCCTGAGCACCGCAGTGATGGAATGGAGACTAACTATGAAGAGAACAAAGGGAAATGTAACATAACATACATGAGCGCAAGAAGTAAAGTGGACACGGAGTAGCAGAGGACATAGGAGCGGAATAGCAGAAGTAATGCACATGGAGGAGCGGAGGGGACTTAGCGAGAATTTGGGATATGACAGTATCCCCCTCTTACGCCTGAACCCCTGAAGGCCAAAGCAACAGCTAGGTCTGTCCGTGTGGTAAGTGAAAATGTGATGGGGTGGATAAGTGACATGGAGGTGCGCGTGGAATGGAGGGCAAAGCATTGTCTAAGCAATTGTGGAGTGGAGTCGGAAATTGCCGACGGGGGCCATATAAGGTGGGGGTTGCGCGCTTCGACTCTCTAACTTTCCCCCCATGTCTTCTAATCTCAACGACATCACCGACATCTGCACGTGGACTGATGCGTGTCTCGCGGAGGACGACAATGACAACGACGAGGTGTTCGAGGCGAAAGCAGTGATGACGCATGAAGGCGCAGAAGGAAGAGGAGCACCGACGGGTGGAAGAGGAGGTGCAAAAGCGCGAGGAAGAGGTGCGTAAGCGTCGGGAGGAGGAAGAGTGGGCGCGGCATGAGGCAGAAGAGGCTGAGCATCACAAATGCGAGGAGGAAGAAGCCGTGAGACGTTGTGTGGAGAAGGTCGCGGTGGAGCAGCGCACGAAGGAGAAGGCGACAGAGGCGACAGATGTGGACGCGGGGGTGAGTGCATCTCCACAGAGACGGATTTAGCTAACAACCCAACAGGATGAGCAGATGCCACCGGTTGGGCCACCCAAGCCCTGCCAAAAGGGCAAGGGGAAGGAAAAGGCGGCTGAGCTGCAGATCGACCATGTGCTGGATGCGTGCTACCAGTGCCACCGTCTCAACATTGAGTGCATGCTGGCACTTGTTACGCTTGCGCAACGTCTAGTCCCAGTGTGTCCTCAAAGGTGACACAATGTCCTATAGAAATCCTAGGGGTTCTCTGCTGAGACTCGAGACTCAGGCAGGATGAGACTAAACACTGCGTATTATTGCGCAGATCTAGCTGGGGAATGTACATGACAACTATGGGCTACTTATACAGTTCGGAACCATCTCGGAACGGAAGAATGATGGTCGGAACACATGGTATGCTACAACGGCTTCGTGGAGTCAGGGATAGGAATGGGATGACACAGTCGCTGAAAAGAGGGGCGAAAGGAGGAGCGGAAGTCCGTGACAAAATAGTTCTGACAGCACATGGCAAGAGTTACAAAAGGGGAAGAAGAGACGAGCAGGGTGAGTCGAGAATAGGAATCTCCATATATCCATAGGGAGCATAGTCTTCAGGAAATAGAGTCCAGCAGCATTCTGGGGGTAGTCCATCCTCCGGTGTCCATTCTGGTAAAGTGTTGACGAGTTCCGATGATTCCAGAGTTTCGGAATCTTCGGGACCACGGGAAGGTATTCCGGAAGCGTCGGAACCACAGGAATCAGTTCCGGAACCTTCAGAACTGTGGACACTTGTAACATTACCCTCTTCTATCCATTGAAGACCCTCTTCAACACCTAAAGTCACCTCCTGCAGAGTCCCCATCGTTGAAGATGACATTGTCATCATTGAAGTCTTCCAGGTCGAAGCATTCCGCAGATGAGTGTCCCATTCTGTTACAGGAGGAACATCGATTGGAAGGGCATTCCCTTTGGATATGTCCTGGCGCTTTGCGCTGGCAAAAGGGGCATGTGTAAATAGGGCAGTCAGGTCATAAGTGTTTGATGCTTCCACATTGGAAGCATGCAAGTTTGTTGGACTTCCTATTCCTGCGAGTTGGTCCTGGGGCGGGTCTTGGGGGAATGGAAATGGGGTCAGGGGACGGCGTTTCTTTCTGTTTTCCTTTTTCTTCTCCTCCGATCGAACTCGTGCCCTGTCCCTCACTTTAGTCGATGATAGAGGCTCCTTCGGGCCATTTCGAATGGGTAGAACTTGGGGGGTTTGGGGGATGGAGGTCGTGGCCAGTCCTTCTGCCATTTGTAGGGTTGCGTCTTTAATTCTCCTTTCGGCCACGGCGATTCCTCCAAGCAATGGTCCAGTACTTCCCATGATGGGGGGGTTCTGGGCATGGCTGGTCCCGTTAAGTTTCTTGACAATGGGGGTGAAAGAGGGTGAGATGGCGAGGTGGTCATGGGGGAGGTCCAAGAGGTAGTTTTCCCCTTGTTTTTCAGTGAGGGCTCGGAGGAGAGGTCGGAGGTAGGGGGCCAAAGCAACTCTGGAGAATGTGTTGATAATCCTGAAAATTCCGAGGTCTGCGAGCATTTGACAGATTTGGATTCGTCCTTCAGCCAAAGAGTGTTCGAGTGCGTAATCAAGTGATTCTGCTGGTGTTGGATTTCTTCGAGCTCTTTCGTGATTGAGCCTGACAGAGAGTGAGAGTCGTTGAAAGGCTGCGATAAGGGGGGGGAAGATGGGTGCTTCATCATAGAGGGGGTGAGAGACGAGGTAGTGGTAGAGGGTGGGGCATTCAAGGATCAATACCAGGAGGGTGTTTCGAAAAACAGGGGGGAGTCTATGTCCTCAGATAGGAAGTAGTTCAGGAACAAAGATTCCAGACATGAGAGGGGGTATACAGGGGGTGTTGAGTCTTGGGGATTCATGGGAAGATTCGAGGGAATATTCATGGGGTGTGGTCATCGTTCTGGGGTTTTCAGAGTTTCCTTGATCGTTTATAAATCTCCAAAATTTCTAGTCCATTCCCGAGGTTAGCTTCCGGCTCCCATGTGTCGTCACCGGAACCATATCCTTTCCATCAGATGCGGAATTGACGGGCTTCCTTTCTTCCCCTATGGGCAATGATCTTGTCTATTTCCCATTCCTCTTCTCCATCGATTAGTTCCGAGGTAGGTCGGGAGAAGTTAGCTCCATGCTCCCGGGTTTCCACATAAGGCATTAGTAGACTGGCATGGAACACGTTGTGGATTTTCCAAGTTGGGGGGAGGCGGAGTTGGTAGGCTATGGGAGAGATTACTTTGTCAATTTCAAATGGTCCTTCTTGTTTGGGGGCTAGTTTTCTGACTGGGTAGTTTGCTTTTAGATTAGTTGCTTCTAACCATACTCTGTCTCTGACTTTCCATGGGGTGAATGTGGACCTTTTTCGTCTTTCCATAAACATTCTTGTTCATTCTGTGCTGCTAGTGCCTCTTTTCGAGAGTCTTCCAATTTGGTTAACCTTTTTTCCAATTCCGGAACAAATGTTTTTCCAATTGGTGGGTAGGCTCGGGGTTGGTATCCCATGATTAGTTCGAATGGGGATTTCCGAGTGGAGGAATGGGTTGCCGAGTTGTGATGAAATTTGGCTAACGGAAGGAGTGGAACCCACTGATCCGCAGATCCGTTGCAAAAGATGCGGAGGTAGGTTTCAAGTTCTTGATTCATTCGTTCGGTTTCGCCATCTGTTTGGGGGTGATAGGCAGATGATAGGGCCACGTCATATTGGAGTAGTCGTGCTAGCTCCCTGGCAAAGACAGATGCAAACTGGGGGCCTCTATCTGAGATGATTCTGTCATGGAGGCCAAATCTTTTAAACACATGATCGAAAAAGAGTTGGGCAATTCCTTGTGCATCGATGGTTTTGGAGCAAGGGCAGAAAATTACCCCCTTCGAAAGGCCATGGTCGACCACGACCATAACGGAGTCAAATCCAGAGATAGGGGGCAGTCCTGAGACAAGGTCTACAGAGATCTGTTGAAAAGGTCGAGATGCCGATGAATTTAGGGGCATCAGAGGGGGGGATGTAGGATGGGTGTTCACTTTATTTGCTTGACAGGTGGCACAACCTGCGATGAAGCGCCGCAGAAATGTGGACATTCCTGGCCACCAGAAATCTTTTTCCAGAGCAGCTAATGTTCGGAAATGACCCATGTGTCCACCTGTTGGGGAGTAGTGTAGATCATGAACTAGTTTTTGACGGGCAGGTTCAGGGACAAATAGGCGGCCCTGAAAACGGAGTTCTTGATTTTCAAAGGTCCAATCGGACAGTTTTGTTCTCGGGAGTGGGGTGATGTCATTGTACATCTTTTCAAGTGCGACAAGGACAAAAGGATCAGAAGGAGTGGATTTTGCGATTTTATCCGTTAAAGCGAGGTCGATCTGTTTGCAGAAAAGGTCTTCTGGAAGGAGGACAACTTCAGCATTGTCGGATTCAGTGGATATGTCATCTTTTCTTAAGAGAGCGTCGACAGGACCCATGTGTTTTCCTGGTACGTGTGTGAAGGCGAGGTCGAAGTCTTGCAGAAACATCTGCCATCGAGCATGACGTCGTGACAATCGGTGGGGGGCTCTGAAGTAGGTGAGGTTTTTGTGATCAGTGAGTATCTGAACCACATGTCGAGCTCCAAGTAGGTGATGTCTCCAGTCTTCAAGTGCATGGATTACTGCCAATAGTTCTCTGTCATATATATCATAATTTCGCTCTGCACTTGATAAAGTGGTTGATCTGTATGCACATGGGTGGAGGTCGCCGTTGGAGTCCTTTTGCATGAGGACCCCTCCAGTAGCTAGGAGTGAAGCGTCCGTCATTACAAAGTACAGGTGTTCCGGATCCGGCTGTTTTAGAACTGGGAAGGTAGAGAACACTAGTTTCATGTCCTCAAAGGCATGTTGTTCTTTCTCTGTCCATATCCAAGGTTTGTCTTTTCTTGTGAGTTCGTTGAGTGAAGCGACTCTCTGGGTGAAGTTCGGGATGAACCTTCGGTAGAAGTTGCAGAATCCCAAGAAGGACCTTACAGCCTTGACTGAGCTGGGGGGTTTCCATTCATTTATGGCCTGGAGTTTGGTTACATCCATTGCAAGTTCTCCGGGTCGAACTGTTAGACCTAGGTAATCCATAGTTTCTGAGTCAAAGGTGCATTTTTGGAGTTTACACCTGAGTCCCAAGCTTCTGAGTCGTTCCAGAACCTTGATGGTCCTTTCTTTGTGTTCGGATGGATCGGAAGAGTGGATGGCTAGATCGTCCATGTAGATGATTAGCCATCCTTTGGCAAGATAATCCCCAAAAGCATCGTTCATGAATGCTTGGAACGTGGCAGGGGAGTTACACAGTCCAAAGAACATCACAGTTGGTTCAAATAGTCCAAAGGGGGTGATGAAGGCTGCTTTCCACCGATCTTCTGGTACTATCTGTATATTGTGGTATCCCCATTAGATGTCCATTTTGGTAAAGATGGTCAAGTTTCCTATCTGTTCGATGATGGACTGGATATTTGGTAAGGGATAAGTGTTCTTTACAGTGTGTTCGTTGAGATATCTATAATCTTGGCAGGGTTGGAGCTTCCCATCCTTTTTGTCGACAAAGAAGAAGGGTGCCGCTTGGGGGGATTGCGATGGTTTGATTCGTCCGTTTGCCAGATTTTCTTCTACGAATTTTTTGCAAGCCTCTTGTTCAGGAAGGGATAGGGGGTAAGCTTTGGCTCTCTTCGGAAAGAACATTTCTTTCAATTTGATGGTATGATCATAGGCTCGCGAAGGGGGCAGAACATTTGGGGGGTTTTCTTCAAACACGTCTTTGAAGTTTTTATAGTCTGTTGGTAGCTCCCTCCTTTCTTGCTTTTTCTCCATCTCCAATTCCGTGGATAGTGTCGTTTTCATGACGTATTCCTTTGTAGTTTCATACCTTTCACAGTACAATGTGTGGGTTTCGAAATCGGGATCCTTCCGGAGATATCTTATGAGGTATCTTCTTTCGTCTTCTTTGCTTTCTTTCAAAGTTTGTTTCCGGTCTTGGGTCGGTAGTTGGAGGGTTACTCTTCCTGTTGCCCAGTCTATGGCCGGATTTTGTTCCCTAAGCCAGTTCATTCCTAGAATGACGTTCTCCTTGCTGGCTGGGAGGAGATGGAATGTTTGACTTTTTATTACATTACTGATATGAAATGTTATCGTTGTTCGGAATCGGATGAGTCCTGCTTGGTTGGTAGTCCCATCTGCATTGATAGCCCTGATGGGTCGTGCTATCTGTTCCATGGGTAGATTGTTCCTTTTGGCAAAGTCCAAGTTTATGAAGGAGCCAGTCGCTCCGCAGTCAATCAAGGCAGTGGTTTCGGCAGTGGTTCTTCTGGATATTTCAAGTGAGATGGGAACAAGTATTGATTTTGGGTCACTTGATACTAGTACAGAAGGAAAGTTAGGGGGGCAGAGAGCCGACTTCTGTCCCCTCTTTAAAAATCCAAGAAGCCTTTGTCCTTTAGTTCAATCTTTGTGATTGTTTCTTCGTCCTCTTTTGGGTCTTCAAAACATTCTTTAAGTACTCGGAGTACTTCTTTTTCATCCACCTGCTTTTCTCCTAGTTGTTTCACATATTCATTGATGGGTCCTTTCTTTGTTTCGACGGTTTGGACCCTGGCTGGGTTTCTAGGAGGGCGTGGTGGTGGGTTTCCTCTTTTCAGATGATTTCTAGTAGAGCATCCAACTTTATGACAGACGAAGCATCTGTTTTCCCTGATGTGGCAAGCTCTTTCAGTGGGGGACAGCATTCGTCTTCCTAGAGCAGTGGTTTGAAGGGCATCCACATCCAAGGCATTTGGATCTCGGTTGTTGATCCGTCCATAGTCTGTCCTTCCTTTCTGGATATCTTTTATCCGATCCTGTTGTTGGGTGAAAGCTGCGGCTTTTTCTGACCATTCCTTCCAAGATCCTGGTTCTTTTTCCATACCAAGAATTCTCTCTGTGAGGTCTGGGTCTAGTCCTTTCATGTAACATTCAATCAGCGAATTTTGATCGGAGATTCCAGCTTTTGATACGAGGAGCCGGAAGTCTGTATTGAACTTATTGAGAGGATCTAACCCTTTTCCTTTCATTGTGATCTGGTGTAGTTTCCGTCGGGAGTCAGCAGCGGTGTGCTTGTTCGAGAAGATTTCCAAAAACTCGTTTTTGAAATCGTTCCATGTGGCTTTATCCGGAGCTACAGTTCCGGAGTCGAAGTTTTCATAGGCAGCTTCAGCAAACTGCTTCCCTCGCCCTTTTGACATCCTGTTGAGGGCGGTATAGATTTTCTTCAAATCATCGTATTTGTCCTTGTTCATGAGGAAGTATGCATCCATGGCTCTGATCCAGAATTTGGCATCAGATGCTTCTCCCGAGAATTCTTCCGGGAGTCCGGCTTTAAGTTCGGCCATTTCGAAGTGGTCCGGATCAGGAAGGGGGGTGATCTGAGGGGTAGGAGTGTTATGGGTAGAGGAGAACGGAGTTCTTCGAGACAGATGAGATCTTGATGGAGAAGGAGGGGTTCCACTTTGAGCGAAGTGGAGTTGGTTCCTTCTGAGGGTCTCGGAGATGGATTCAAGTCTTGATCGTTCTCTTCTGTCTGTTTCGTCCTCAGAGTCCTCTTGAGGAGGGTTCTCCCTGTATCCGTACAAAATGGTGGGCAACTAGGGGGGTGCCTTACTGCGTAGTAGCAGAGGTATGGGGAGAGCTAGATCTTTTGTTACACTTGTGCAACGTCTAGTCCCAGTGTGTCCTCAGAGGCGACACAATGTCCTATAGAAGTCCTGGGGGTTCTCTGCTGAGACTCGAGACTCAGGCAGGATGAGACTAAACACTGCGTATAATTGCGCAGATCTAGCTGGGGAATATACATGATAACTGACAGCTACTTATACAGTCCGGAACCATCTCGGAATGGAAAGGCGATGGATGGGACACATGGTATGCTACAATGGCCTCGTGGAGTCAGTGATAGGAATGGGATGACACAGTCACCCAAAGAAGGAGCAAAAGAAGGAGCGGAGGTCCGTGACGAGAACAGTTCTAAAGGCACATGGCAAGAGTTACAAAAGAGGAAGAAGTGACGAACAGGGTGATTCAAGAGCAGGGATCTCCATATGACCATATGGAGCATAGTCTTCGGGAAACAGAGTCCAGTAGCATTCCAGAGGTAATCCATCTTCCGGTCTCCATTCCGATAGAGTGTTGAAGAGTTCCAATGGTTCCAGAATTCTGGAACCTTTGGAATTGCAGGAAAGTACTTTGGAAGCGTCGGAACCATGGGAATTAGTTCCGGAACCTTCGGAACTGTGGACACTTGTAACATTACCCTCTTCTATCCGTTGAAGATGACATTGTCATCATTGAAGTCTTCTGGGTCGAAGCACTCAGCAGATGAGTGTCCCATTCTGTTACAGGAAGAACATTGATTGGAAGGACATTCCCTTTGAATGTGTCTCGGGGCTTTACGCTGGCAAAAGGGGCATGTGTAAATAGGGCAGTCAGGTCGTAAATGTTTGATGCTTCCACATTGGAAGCACGTGAGCTTGTTGGACTTCCTATTCCTGCAAGTTGGTCCTGGTATGGGTCTTGGGGGATGGGAATGGGGTCGGAGGACGGGGCCTCTTTCTGTTTTTCTTTTTCTTTTCCTCTGATCGAACTCATGCTCTGTTCCTCACTTCCTTCAGTCGATGATAGAGACTTCTTCGGGCCATCTCGAATGGGTAGAACTTGGGGAGTTTGGGGGATGGAGGTCGTGGCCAGTCCTTCTGCCATTTGTAGGGCTGCGTCTTTAATTCTCCTCTCAGCCACGGTGATTCCTCCAAGCAATGGTCCAGTGCTTCCCATGATGGGAGAATTCCGGATGTGGCTGGTCCCATTAAGTTTCTTGACAATGGGGGTGAAAGAGGGCGAGATGGCGAGGTGGTCATGGATGAGGTCCAGGAGGTAGTTCTCCCCTTGTTCCTCAGTGAGGGCTCGGAGGAGGGGTCGGAGATAGGGGGCCAAAGCAACTCTGGAGAATGTGTTGATGATCCTAAAGATTCCAAGGTCTGCGAGGGTTTGGCAGATTTGGATTCGTCCTTCAGCCAAAGAGTGTTTGAGTGCATAATCGAGTGATTCTGCTGGTGTTGGATTTCTTCAAGCTCTTTCATGATTGAGTCTGACAGAGAGTGAGAGTCGTTGAAAGGCTGCGATAAGGGGGGGAAGATGGGTGCTTCATCATAGAGGGGGTGTGAGACGAGGTAGTGGTAGAGGGCTGGGCATTCAAGGACTGATACCAGAAGGGTGTTTCAAAAAATAGGGGGAAGTCTATGTCCTTGAACAGGAGGTAGTTCAGGAACGAAGATTCTGGACATGAGAGGGGGTATACAGGGAGTGTGAAGTCTTGGGGATTCATGGGGGGATTCGAGGGAGTATTTATGGGGAGTGGTCATTGTTCTGGGATTTTCAGAGTTTCCTTGATCATTTATAAACCTCCAAATTTTCTAGCCCATTCCCGAGGTTAGCTTCTGGCTCCCATATGTCATTACCAGAACCATATCCTTTCCATTGGATGCGGAATTGACGGGCTCCCTTTCTTCCCCTATGGGCAATGATCTTGTCTATTTCCCACTCCTCTTCTCCGTCAATTAGTTCCGAGGTGGGTTGGGAAAAGTTGGCTCCATGTTCCCATGTTTCCATATAAGGGGTTAGTAGGCTGGCATGGAACATGTTGTGGATTCTCCATGTTGGGGGGAGATGGAGCTGGTAGGCTACGGAGGAGATTACTTTTTCGATTTCGAATGGTCCTTCTCATTTGGGGGCTAGTTTTCTGGCTGGGTAGTTTGTTTTCAGATTGGTTGCTTTCAACCATACTTTATCTCCAACTTTCCATGGGGTAAATGTGGATCTTTTTCGCCTCTCCATATACATTCTTGCTCATTCATGTGCTGCTAGTGCCTCTTTTCGAGAGTCTTCCAATTTGGTTAACCTACTTTCCAATTCCGGAACAAATGTTTTTTCGATTGGTGGATAGGCTTGGGGTTGGTATCCCATGATCAGTTCGAATGGGGATTTCCGAGTGGAGGAATGGGTTGCAGAGTTGTGATGAAATTTGGCTAATGGAAGAAGCGGAACCCACTGATCCGCTGATCCATTGCAAAAGATGCGGAGGTAGGTTTCAAGTTCCTGATTCATTCGTTCAGTTTCTCCATCTGTTTGAGGATGATAGGCAGATGATAGGGCAACGTCATACTGGAGTAGTCATGCTAGCTCCCTGGCGAAGACAGATGCAAATTGGGGTCCTCTGTCCAAGATGATTCTGTCATGGAGGCCAAATCTCTTAAACACATGGTCGAAAAAGAGTTGGGCGATTCCTTGTGCATCAATGGTTTTGAAGCAAGGGCAGAGAATTACCCCCTTCGAAAGGCCATGGTCAACCACGACCATAACCGAGTCCAATCCAGAGACAGGGGGTAGTCCCAAGATAAGATCCACAGAGATCTGTTGAAAAGGTCGAGATGCTGACGAATTTAGGGGCATCAGAGGGGGGGATATAGGATGGGTGTTCACTTTATTTGCTTGACAGGTAGCACAACCTGCAATGAAGCACCGCAGAAATGTGGACGTTCCTGGCCACCAGAAATCCTTTTCCAGAGCAGCTAGTGTTCAGAAGTAACCCATGTGTCCACCTGTTGGGGAGTAGTGTAGATCATGAACTAGTTTTTGGCGAGCAGGTTCAGGGATAAATAGGTGTCCTTGAAAACGGAGTTCTTGATTTATAAAGGTCCAATCGGACAGCTTTGTTCTCGGAAGCAGGGTGGTGTCATTATACATCTTTTCAAGTGTGACGAGAACAAAAGGATCAGAAGAAGTGGATTTTGCAATTTTATCCATTAAAGCGAGGTCGATCTGTTTACAGAAGAGGTCTTCTGGAAGGAGAACGACTTCAGCATTGTCTGATTCAGTGGATATGTCATTTTTTCTTGAGAGGGCATTGGCAGGACCCATGTGTGTTCCTGGTACATGTGTGAATGCGAGGTCGAAGTTCTGCAGAAACATCTGCCATCGAGCATGGCATCATTATAGTCGATGGAGGGCTCTGAAGTAGGTGAGGTTTTTGTGATCAGTGAGTATTTGAACCACATGTCAAGCTCCAAGTAGATGGTATCTCCAGTCTTCAAGAGCATGGATAACTGCCAGTAGTTCTCTGTCGTATATATCATAATTTCGCTCTGCACTCAATGAAGTGGTTGATCTGTATGCACATGGGTGGAGGTCACCATTGGAGTCTTTTTGCATGAGGACTCCTCCTGTGGCTAGGAGTGAAGCGTCCGTCATTACAAAGTATGGGTGTTCCGGATCCGGCTGTTTTAGAACTGGAGAGGTGAAGAATACTAGTTTCATGTCTTCAAAGGTGTGTTGTTCTTTCTCTGTCCAGGTCCAAAGTTTGTCCTTTTGAGTAAGTTCGTTGAGTGGGGCGACCCTTTGGGCAAAATTCGGGATGAATCTTCGATAGAAATTGCAGAATCCCAAGAAGAATCTTATGGCTTTGACTGGGTTGGGGGGTTTCCATTCTTCTATGGCTCGGAGTTTGGTTACATCCATTGCAAGTTCTCCTGGTCGAACTGTTAGGCCAAGGTAATCCATAGTTTGAGAGTCAAAGGTGCATTTCTGGAGTTTACACCTAAGTCCTAGGCTTCTAAGTCGTTCCAGAACCTTGATGGTCCTTTCTTTGTGTTCAGATGGATCAGAAGAGTGGATGGCTAGATTGTCCATGTAGATGATTAGCCATCCTTCGGCAAGGTAATCCCCAAAGGCATCATTCATGAATGCTTGGAATGTGGCAGGGGAGTTACACAGTCCAAAGAACATCACAGTTGGTTCAAATAGTCCAAAGGGGGTGATGAAGGCTGCTTTCCACTGATCCTCCGGTACTATTTGTATATTGTGGTATCCCCATTGGATGTCCATCTTGGTAAAGATAGTCGAGTTTCCTATTTGTTCAACGATGGACTGAATGTTTGGTAGGGAGTAGGCGTTCTTTATAGTGTGTTCATTGAGATATCTATAATCTTGGCAGGGTCAGAGCTTCCCATCCTTTTTATCAACAAAGAAGAAGGGTGCTGCTTGGGGGGATTGCGATGGTTTGATTCGTCCATTTGCCAGATTTTCTTCTATGAAGTTCTTGCAAGCCTCTTGTTCAGGAAGAGATAGGGGGTAGGCTTTGGCTCTCTTCAGAATGAACATCTCCTTCAGTTTGATGGTATAATCATAGGCTCATGAAGGGGGCAGAACATTTGGAGGGTTTTCTTCAAACACGTCTTTGAAGTCTTTATAGTCTGTTGGTAACTCCCTCTTTGTTTGCTTTTTCTCCATCTCCAGTTCCGTGGATAGTGTCGTTTTCATGACATATTCTTCGGTGGTTTCATACCTTTCACAGTACAATGTGTGGGTTTCAAAATTGGGATCCTTCCGGAGATATCTTATGAGGTATTTTCTTTCATCCTCTTCGCTTTCTTTCAAAGTTTGTTTCCAGTCTTGGGTCAGTAGTTGGAGAGTTACTCTTCCTGTTGTCCAGTCTATGCCCGGATTTTGTTCCCTGAGCCAGTTCATTCCTAGAATGACGTTCTCCTTGCTGGCTGGAAGGAGATGGAACATTCGGCTCTTCCTTACATTACCGACGTGAAAGTTTATCATGGTTCGGAATCAGATGAGTCCTGCTTGATTTGTTGTTCCATCTGCGTTGATAGCCCTGATGGGTCATGCTATTCGTTCCATAGGTAGATTGTTTCTTTTGGCAAAGTCCAAGTTTATGAAGGAGCCAGTTGCTCCGCAGTCAATCAAGGCAGTGGTTTCGGCAGTGGTTCTTCTGGATATTTCAAGTGAGATGGGAATGAGTATTGATTTTGGGTCACTTGATACTAGTACAGAAGAAAAGTTAGGGGGGCAGAGAGCTGACTTCTGTCCCCTCTTTAAAAATCCAAAAAGCCTTTGTCCTTTAGTTCAATCTTTGCGATTGTTTCTTTGTCCTCCTTGGGGTCTTCAAAACATTCTTTAAGTACCCAGAGTACTTCCTTTTCATCCACCTGCTTTTCTCCCAGTTGTTTCACATATTCATCGATGGGTCCTTTCTTTTTCTCAATGATTTGGACCCTGGCTGGGTTTCTAGGGGGGCATGGTGGTGGGTTTCCTCTTTTTGGATGGTTCCTAGTGGAGCATCCGACTTTATGACAGACGAAGCATCTGTTTTCCCTGATGTGGCAAGCTCTTTCAGTGGGGGAAAGCATTCGTCGTTCTAGAGCAGTGGTCTGAAGGGCATCCACATCCATGGCATTTGGGTCTTGGTTGTTGATCCGTCCATAGTCTGTCCTTCCTTTCCGGATATCTTTTATCTGATCCTGTTGTTGGGCGAAAGCTGCAGCTTTTTCTGACCATTCCTTCCAAGATTCTGGTTTCTTTTCCATACCAAGGATTCTCTCTGTGAGGTCTGGGTCTAGTCCTTTCATATAACATTCAATCAGCGCATTTTGGTCTGAGATTCCGGCTTTTGATACAAGGAGTCAGAAGTCTGTGTTGAATTTATTGAGAGAATTCAACCCTTTTCCTTTCATCGTGATCTGGTGTAGTTTTCATTGAGAGTCAGCAGTGGTGTGCTTGTCTGAGAAGATTTCCAAAAACTTGTTTTTGAAATTGTTCCATGTGGCTTTGTCCGGAGCTACAGTTCCAGAGTCGAAGTTTTCATAGGCAGCTTCAGCGAACTGCTTGCCTCGCCCTTTTGACATCCTGTTGAGGGCGGTATAGATTTTCTTCAAATCATCGTACTTATCCTTGTTCATAAGGAAGTACATGTCCATGGCTCTGATCCAGAATTTGGCATCAGATGCTTCTTCTGAGAACTCTTCTGGGAGTCCAGCTCTAAGTTTGGCCATTTCTGAGTGGTCCAGATCGGGAAGGGGGTTTATTTGAGGGGTAGGGGTGTTATGGGTAGAGGAGAACGGAGTTCTTCAAGACAGATGAGATCTTGATGGAGGAGGAGGGGTTCCACTTTGAGCAAAGTGTGGTTGGTTCCTTCTGAGGGTCTCGGAGATGGATTCGAGTCTAGATTGTTCTCTTCTGTCTGCTTCGTCCTCAGAGTCCTCTTGAGGAGGGTTTTCCCTGTATCCGTACAAAATGGTGGGCAACTAGGGGGGGTGCCTTGCTGCATGGTAGCAGAGGTATGGGGAGAGCTAGATCTTTTGTTACACTTGTGCAACGTCTAGTCCCAGTGTGTCCTCAAAGGCGACACAATGTCCTATAGAAATCCTAGGGGTTCTCTGCTGAGACTCAAGACTCAGGCAGGATGAGACTAAACACTGCGTATAATTGCACAGATCTAGCTGGGGAATATACATGATAACTGACAGCTACTTATACAGTCCAGAACCATCTTGGAATGGAAAGGCGATGAATGGGACACATGGTATGCTACAATGGCCTCGTGGAGTCAGTGATAGGAATGGGATGACACAGTCACCCAAAGAAGAAGCAAAAGAAGGAGCGGAGGTCCGTGACGAGAACAGTTCTAAAGGCACATGGCAAGAGTTACAAAAGAGGAAGAAGTGACGAACAGGGTGATTCAAGAGCGGGGATCTCCATATGACCATATGGAGCATAGTCTTCGGAAAACAGAGTCCAGTAGCATTCCAGAGGTAATCCATCTTCCGGTCTCCATTCCGGTAGAGTGTTGAAGAGTTTCAATGGTTCCGGAATTCCGGAACCTTCGGAATTGCGGGAAAGTACTTTGGAAGCGTCGGAACCATGGGAATTAGTTCCGGAACCTTTGGAACCATGGACACTTGTAACAATGGAACTAAGTTGATATTCAAACTGAGGGGCTAAGACATATTACAGCAGGTTTATATACGGAGGTCAAAGTCCGAATGTAGTAAAGTCAGGGTCAGAGCGACAGAGGAAACAGAGTACCACTGCTGTGCCGGTCAGTCGCACAGCCGGAGCTGTGTGCCTTACCCTGAGCACTGCAGTGATGGAATGGAGACTAACTACGAAGAGAACAAAGGGAAACGTAACATAACGTACATGAGCACAAGAAGTAAAGTGGACACGGAGTAGCGGAGGACATAGGAGCGGAATAGCGGAAGTAATGCACATGGAGGAGCGGAGGGGACTTAGCGAGAATTTGGGATATGACAGTACTCTGGGAATGCTAAGCACCACAAAAAGTTGATGGGAGAGTTCTAGATCCTCAGATTGTTGAGGGATGATGAGGTCTTCATCAATGTCAATGGGATTCTTCAAAGAGGGTTCATTGATACCCAACAAGTCAAGGGTTTCTCTTCTTGATGCAAAGTCAGAATAGGGTCTAGGGTTTCTGGGATATTGATGAGCAATGATGGTGGCTTATATGATGATAGTCATTCAAGGGAGATCCTTGACCTTTTCTTATGCTCAATGTAGTTGGAGCATGGCCTGCAGAAAGAAGTTTGAGGGCTTACTATCACTATACAGCTAACAGGGATAAGGGGCCTGATGAAGGAAGTTTCTTGACAGAAATACTAGAGATCATCATAGGACTAATAATGGGTCGATGGAGTTCAATAAGGATCTTCCTTAATGGAGATTCTGGGGACCATTGAGGACTGAGTAATCAACGGATCTAGAGACATTGCAGGACTAGCAATGGATCAAAGAAATACAAGGAAAGCATCCACTCAACAGTAGGATGAGGACTGGAGAGTCAAGAGCAATCAAGATACTAGGTAGATTGCAGAAGGTCAAGAATAGCAAATATACCTGAGTACCAAAGGTTTATATATGCAAGCCAAATGGTTAAGGGTAGGCAAAAGGAAGAAAGTGAGTCAGCAATAGAAAGCGATAAAATTGTGAAGAAGCTGAGTCACTACAAATGGATGCAATGGCATCAGATAAATGTTGGTAATACAACTGTGAATGAGTCATGCTAAATAGGTAAGTAATAATGACAAAGTGATTAAAAAAAGAAAGACCCAAGCAGGGCTCAAACAGCAAGGGTCAAGATCCTTTGATATATACAAAGGGTCAGATGTAGGAAAAGAAAAGAGGAGCCCAGTGAATCATAATAGTATGCTCTTTGTTATAGTTGCTCATTATCTGCTGACTTTATTTTTCTTCAGAATATGCTGATCCTCATCTATAGCCTCTTTTCAGCAAGTCAGCATCTACTATGTGATTCAACTCACACTTTATCAAATCAGTTCTACAATTTTCAGCTTATGTATGTGGGTTTTTCATCTTCATATATGTATTTCTCTTTGCTTGATAGTATATTCCAATTTCTACTGTCTTTGTTTAACTGCTACTCAGCTGCCATGTTTTTGCCATCTGTTTTCTTGCACCAGCATATATCACTACCTTGATCTGCCATCATGATATCAGTATAGTCACTCAATATGCCACTCATTTCCCATTAGAATTTTACTCTTTTTCTATTCTCTTTTAGTGTACTTCTGTCCACTCTTTTGGAAGTGTTTAGCCACATTCACACAGACTGGGTGCTACTTTTACATAGCATACCAGATTGTTTCAATATGATTTTTGTTTACTTTTCATGTCAAAAAAGCTGCACTAAAATTGTAAGAGTACCAAAATATGGAAGAAAGGCAGCTAAATAATCTGTTAAAAGAACAGAGATCTGGTTTTAACAATTGGTTCATACTTTTTGCAAAGTCCTTAAAAAGTATTTAAAAGTATGAAATTTTTTTCTAAAAGGTCAGCAAAGTAAATTGCTAATTTACTGATGCATCAATCTTCTCCATAAAGTGGAAGGGTATAAGCCCAACAGACTTCCTCATTACTTCCTTCACATACCTTTTCTCCTCAATATGGTAGTTGCTTAGTACTTATGCAGAATAGGCATGCTATGATAACAGTATATATATGGCCCCAGTACTAATGGATGGTTTGTTCTCTTTCCCCCCCTGCCCCCCCCCCTTTTTTTTCATATCATCTCCTCTCCATCCTCTTGTCTCTACTGTTGCAATCTATACACTGTGACTTGTCTGTTTTCCCAACCAATCACCTAGTGTTGGGTGTTGCTTCCACAACTCCCTCACATAGGAGCACTTAAAAAAAGTGATTTTACTATCCACAGTGCCATACATTACATCTCATGCACAAGGTAGCACAGGAACAAGGTGAGCACGAGATACAATGCAAGGCAAAGAAGAAAAGGATAGCAGAAGGAAAATGGGATGTCGAAATGGTATGTATGGGCTGCTATTCCGCATTTATTTTTCCTTCACCGCTGTCCAGGTTGTTCTCGCCGAATGCTTGCATTTTGTATGATGAGTTCGAGTCCACGTCATGAAGAGTGTATGTACTATTAGCAATAACATCGGGTTAGCGTTTGTATTATTACTCTAAGTAGTACGTCAAGTAAAGGGCTCGAACTCCACACCACCCGCGGACGACCCCTTGGGTGGATTCGGCGGCCCCTGGAAGGCTGTGGCTTCTCGGCTCGCGACCCTTCGAATGACCAATCTTCCCTATTCCAGCTTGTCGATTTGCACGTGACTCATGGGATTTCACAACCACTTTCTCCCTGGTCTAACGCTCAACATGTCACTGTCGTGCTCTCAGCATTTGGGCACGTCCGCATTGTCAGCTCCCGAGTAAGTGATCGCAAAACTCCCGCTTTCAAATTATAACAGCTTCTGGAGTAGACTCGGACATGCATTCACACATCACGATACTGGACAAAGTGTGGAAGTAAGTTACAGCACACTCGCTCTTTTAATTTCGGGTGGTCACAAGCTTGTAGCAACCACTCGAATTGTTACAATTCACACCTTGTCAGATGGTCGAAGAAAGACATCTGACTCAGGCTGAGTACGATTTTTGTTCTCGGTTTTCATCAGCGTTAACGGAGTTGTGTAGTGTGCCTGTGGCCATGTACAAGTCGAACAGCCATGGTTTCCAGTGCAAATGGCTTACAAGCATTGATGTCTGCGAGGAACAGTTTTCCGATTTTGACAGTTTGATCGTCCATCTACGTGCTCACGGTGTGCAAGGATCCGCTGGACGACAATTGGTATGCCATTGGGCAACGGGCGAGGGTTCATGCGGTAAGAAGTACCGCAGAGACGCTTTTAAACGCCACATTGCCGTTCATCATGGGCTCTTGTATCAATGCCCCAACTGCGAGAAGTCTTTTTCCCGAGCTAACAGTATGCAAGCGCACCGGAGGAAGGTGCATTTGTGACCATTATTCAGCTGGATGTATTTCATTTATATCAGGAGTGCTTATTCCTGATTCGCTGTGGGAAGTAAATACGTCGATAATCAGTACTGGCGTGCAATGCATTTCAGGTGGGGGTGTTTCATTGGCCCCTTGTATCAGGAAGTTGTTCCGGTTGATTTATGTGACACTGTCACCACATACGTCACATCTAATCTTATCTTAAGGATATAAGCTGCGGATGCTCGGCATGCGTGCACCGTGAGAAATGAACGGTCGCGCACCTCGAGCCTTTGGAGCGGTGCTGCGCGCGCAGGTGTGATAGTTTTCGTGCCGACGCTCGGCATTTCAGTATTGTGACACGCTAATTCGATCATGTCATGCATTTGCTTTTCAAATTGTCGCCGTCTCTGTCTCAGATCAGGGATGGTTTGCTCAATTAATAGCTACAATTGCCATATCAGTAAACAGCACCATCTCAAATCATTATGATATACACTCAGATCAATTATCTAACTGCTAACAGGGTTGTTGGTCTTTGGTCTATGAAATTGTTGCGCTTTACGGTCGATTGGATCAATGTAATTACCTATTTCGCCTGCTCAAAAGTCCCTCCCAAGTGTTCTCCTGTCCGCCCCGACTCCCAGGGCAGGTTTTATTTTGTGATGAGCAATGAAGAGCCCGCCTGCTGCCCGCGCCGCAGCGGGCGCGTGACGCGTGACGTGACACGCTTGCCTTATCGGGCGATTTACCTGTACCGCCACGCGTAAATTCTTCGAGCTAAGCCTAAGTTTTCCGACATAAGTTTTCGTTCCATACTTTCCTCAGTCGGCGATTCCCGACATTCAAACGCCGACGAATGTTACTTTGGCCAAATTCCTAACTTTCTGAGATAATGACAATGTCTGACACTGAAGCACATTCGAACGCACAGGAAAAGGAGTTCGTCGTCGTTGAGCGGTGAGGGGGAACTTGCTCCACCTGGTCAGCCTCCTCCGTGCTTACTACACCCGCCAGGCCGACGGCACGCGTTGTACTCCCGTCTTCGGAGGATCACGACGACGGACCCGAGTATGAATCGGCCTACGAAGACGTGGAGGAGGATGAAGAGGATCCACTCGAAGACTTTCCTGACGACACGGACGTGCGTGATCCAACTATGTTTCTTATCCTGTATGCGATCTGTCATGTTTTACGTAGGAACTTGAGCTTGTGCATGCGCGTGTAAGCTCGCTTGGGCCGCTTCGATTACAACGCTTCGCAGGGAATCTGAGACGGCTGTGTCTTCGACAAAATGCCGTGTCGTTCCTCGACCCGGAGGTGTTTTGCCAACTGCAAAAGCTGGAAGAACTGGATCTGTACGACAACAAGATCAAGGCGGTTGATGACGCGCTCGATCAGATGTCTTCGTTGATGTTCGTCCCTCGTTCACACAGAATATTGACATATGAAACTGGTGACGTTTGACAGCACGTTGGATCTCTCCTTCAACCTGCTGCGAAGTATACCAGATAGCATCGCTCGTTTACGATCGCTGCGGACAGTGTATTTTGTCCAGAATCGAGTGTCAAAGATAACGGGCCTCCAGTCGTCTGTGTCGCTGACGAGTCTGGAGCTTGGCGGGAACAGGATCAGGGTACGTTAGGAGTGGTGTTTGTTGTGTCTGATCTATGCAATACAGTTTTTTTTTGTAGCGGATAGAGGGGCTAGACGCCCTCGTCAACCTGGAAGAGCTATGGTTAGGGAAAAACAAGCTCTCGAGACTCGAGGTATGTGCGGCGATCATGTGGTTGATGTACTGACTTCCCAACGTCGCAAGAACTTGGACAAGCTCAAGAGTCTGAAGATTTTGTCTCTGCAATCTAATCGTATTACCAAAATTGAGAATGTGGAAGCATTGGAAAACCTCGAGGAACTGTATCTCAGTCATAACGGGATTGAGAAAATAGAGGGTCTGGAGCACAATGTACGTGACTTTGACACAATCAGGGCGTTATGACAACTCTTTCTTCAGAAAAAGCTCAAGACACTGGATCTCGGCACGAATTTCATCCCTGCGATAGAGAATGTCTCGCATTTGATACTACTAGAAGAACTTTGGGTACGTCATTCAGAGGGAATAACCACCTTGCTGAACGATATATCTCTCGTTTCATCTAGTTGAACAACAACAAGATTCCTCATCTAAATGCACTCGAACCACAGCTCAGGCATTTGACGTCGTTGGAGACTATCTATCTCGAAGGCAACCCATGTCAGGAATTGGAGGGCGCCAATTATCGACGAAAAATCATGCTCTCTCTTCCGCGAGTGAGGCAGATTGATGCTACGTGCGTTTTTGGATTCGGGCCTACGGTTCTGGATGCTAACGCAGATGTGCACCAGGTTTGCAAAACCATTATAGAGCCGTGTGCCATTTTTGGAGTCGCCTTGGTTAGTTCGTTGTTGGACACGAATATGGTCGTTTGTTTCACTCGAGTTCTCAAGTACGGAGGAAAGCAATTTATTTCGTCATAATATTAGTCATGAATTTATTTCGTAGGGACAAATGATCCTTGCATCTCGTAACGTTGTCGAAATTTTGGCCATACCATTAGTTGTTTGACCCAAGTCTACTTATGGATTACTGTGACATTCAAGTTGACAGTCATGGGACATAGTAACTCAGTGCCAGCTGAATCATCCATAAGCATGAAGGGCGACGACAGCAAGCAGGATAGCAAAAGAGAAGAAGCGCCTCCTCCCTACGCCGCCTCCTCCGGGCGCCCTCCGTCGGGCTACCGCATCGCGCTCGGCGATAGCACGCCCTTTCCCAGCAGCACGGCCACCAAAGCGCCTCCATGCTACGACGAAGGCGGGACCTCGCGACCCGTCTTTATCGGCTCTGCGATATTCAATGCGTCCATACATCCGTGCAAGATCGTTCCGCATCTCGCGGCCCCCTGCCACGTCCCCTATGGCGGCTCTGAGATCGAGCACAGAGGTCAGTACGACCTCCTCCCGTTCGATCCAGATACGATGGAGTGGGTCCCGACGAGCCTCGGGCGCCTTCCCGTGAACCGCGTTCCCATAAAGGGCGGCTACGAGGAGAACGGCGCACACCTGTTCCACGCCATGGCGACCGTGCGCGGGGTCAAGGTCCCCGGTAAGACTGGGCAACACCTCGTACGTGCTCGTTTCATGTAGCTGTCACTCACTGATCGGTGCTCTAGGGTGGATGCAACGTCGCTTTCGGCGGAGTGGAGCATGTCATCACGCGCGGGTACGACATATTGTGAGTTCGGTCCGACTTTTTATTGTCGATGCCTGCCCAACGTGGAACAGGTGCTGGAGATGAATCTCGTGGTCATGCGTCTGATTGGCGATGTACTTTTTTTTTTACGCTAACACTTTACAATACGTGGTCGATGTATCCGTCTTATCGTGTTACCTCGGCCGGCTGTGATGCGCTCTGTTGTGCTGTTTGATGGGGTTGCAACATTCCTGCGCCCAAAGCCTGGGTGCGGAACGCCAGTCCACGGGTCTTTTCGATGACCGACTGGTACACTGGTAGCGGTGACCGATGGATCTCAATCACGTTCTTGGGCAAAAACGTTGGCATGAGGACCCTTGTTGATTGGGCTCATACGCTCACCTTTTCTAGATCAATCTTTGCATCGGCGCCCATCCGGGTTTCACGGATGAGATTGACGATCCACTTTTCGCCCTCGTCTTTGGTCAGATTCAGTCTCTCCGAGAGATCCCTGTAAACGCTTGAGTAACATCCGATTCGTTCGAGGACGAGACGTACCCGATGTCGATGCGTTGATGTATGCGGCAGTATGCCTCGCTGATCAAGTAGCGCGCATTGTCTAAAAACTCTTCTCTAAAATCCCCCAGGAAAAAGTCGTCCCCAACGACACGCTCTGCAACTGCCAACTCCCGTTGGGCAGCTTCGAAATCGAACTCGGCGTAGAGTTCCTTGAGGAAAGACGTGATGGGATCTTGATATTGATACTCTTCCATTTGAATGACTTTGACGATTTCGCGGATGGAATGCCGCACGCGCGAAGAAGCGCTCGTGTTTCCGGTGGCGGATTTGCGCGAGAGAATTGCAGCGGTGGCAATGTACCGCAGAATCCAAGGACAAGAAGTCTGGATAGTATTAAGATAAGTGGGGGAAAGGAAAGTCTCGAGAAGAAGTGTGCGCCCTTGGGGGTGATTGAAATAGACAAAGAGCGACCAGTGCACGAGCCACGTCCGCGAGTGCAATTGGGCAAGTGCGGCGGACTCGGTAGGGTTCGTCAACAGGGATGACGACGAACGAGAATCGACCACGTCTCGGAGCGTGTTAAGCTCTTCGAGAGCGACATCCCACTTTCCTGTCAAGATGTCTGACGCGAGTTTTCCCCAGTGTGCAGATGTGTTGAGCTCGGAGTCGGTGGAGAGCACGCGGAAGTGGTACAGATAGTCTGCCGCACCGCTGTAGTTTCCGTATGTGTACTGGAACTGACCAAAGTTGTACAGCGCGGTGATTTGCTCTAGCGTGAGCTGAAAGAGGCGGGCTGAGCAAGTCACGAGTACAGGTCATCGAGAGGGCGTACGTTATAATTGTCCTTGAGATATTGCAAGTTTTGATTCTTGTCCTGGCGCAGTGCTTGTGCGACGTCTGGATTTTCGATCACGTCGAGAACAGCCTGGGCTTCCTGCTGTAGTCGCTCGTTTGTCGAGACGGCTCGCTCTCGCTTTCCTGAGAATTCTTTTTAAAAAAAAACAGACATCAGACTCATTCGAGGTGGATCGCGGGTCGAGACGGACCTTGGGGGACCTCTTCGTCTGGGTAGAGCTGTTCGAAGAGACTGACGGCGTAATCGACCATGTTGGTGCCCTTGGCAAGCTCATACTGTGCTGCCTGGACCTGTTCTACTGGAAATAGGGATGTCTCGACGAGATGGGCGAGCAGTGGAAATGCGAGATGGCGGTCCAAGCACGAAATGATCGTCTTGGAGAGATCGTACTCGGCCATTTTCTTTTTTTCTAGACGACGCAAGTCGATCAAGGATAAAATCAGCACAGCCACTGACACCGGCGGAAGGGTTGCTCGCTTTGCGGCTTTCGTTGCCACCAACACCATGAGCGCCATCACGAGAAATCTCCCCTGGTTCATTGCAGACCTTGGAACTGCAGTCATCGGCGAGGCAAGTATGTCTGTCATATCTACTTGCTCGTGGGCCGACTTTCTTTTCCAGAAGTGCTACAAGTCTCTCGTCGAAAACCTCGACCTCGCCGATGTAGACTGTCTGAAGTACTCACTCTCAAAGGGCCTCGGTCTCGGCATCGTCGTCGGGGGCTCCATTATGAAGGTGCCCCAGCTTATTCTCAGTAAGTTTTCCCAAATCGTCGCCGGCGTCTCAAATTTATCCCGCAAACAAGTCCTGTCCGCGCAGTCTGCACGCGGCCTCTCCCTGCCCTCATACATCCTCGAAACCCTTGCATACGCCATCACGACGTCTTATTCGTACAGGAACGACTTTCCCTTTTCTACCTATGGAGAGAACTTTTTCCTCACACTCCAGAATACCATTATTACATTTTTAATCGTGTACTTTCCCTCCGCACCACTACGCAAGGCCCAAAATACCGCGGGAAGACTTGCCCTCACAGCCGTAGGGATGGTTGCTTCTGCAGTCACTCTCTACGTTGCCCCCAAGGAGACCCTGGCACTCTTCCAAGTCGCTACTCTTCCTCTCTCGTTGTTCTCAAAGCTCCCTCAAATCGTGCAAAACGCTCGTTCCCGCTCGACAGGCCAGCTCTCGGCCTTTGCTGTTGTATCCCAAATCGCCGGGTGCCTTGCCCGCCTCTTCACCACCGCTACCGAAGTTGGCGATATCATCGTGACCGCCGGGTTTGCCCTAGCCTTAATTCTGAACATCGTAGTCGGAGTACAGATGTGGATGTTCTGGGGCAAAGACGACAAACAGGTGTTCTCAAAGGTGTCTGAAAAGGAGGATTGGTCACAGGCGAGGAACCAAAAGGTTGACGTCGTCGTCCCCCCCAAGGTTCCGCCTCCCCCCCGACACGCTACCGCGTCTCCTTCAGGCAGGAAGTGGGCACGCAAACTTGATTAGATAGATTCCTGTATTTGCCCTGGGAACGACTATTATTTATTGAGCGGACATGACCAAGAACCCCTGCCCGAACGCCGCGTGCAGTTCGAGTTACCGGACGGGCCGTCGTGGTTTCTGACTCTCCACCCACTTTCTCCACCATTCCGGCGTCGACGCCGCACGCGCCTCCTGCCAACTATGTACCTTGTCCGGGTCAGTTTTGAGGAATGACTCGAGCAAATCGACTAAAAATTTAGCATCCCCTTGGGCCCCTGACTTTACTGACATGGAGGTGATCTGAGTCTCGTCCAGGTTCATGCTCTAGATAGTCATAATTTGACGTATGCGACATGAATATCTGGCATCCTTACCTTGAGGATCGACTTGAAAAAGGAATGAGCGCGGCCCATATCTAGCCACTTGTGTACAGGATCCACTTCTTCCCTTGTCCATTCGCGAATTCTCGGATCCTCCATGTCGATCGGGTGTCGAGCTCGCATAGAAGCGGGGGCATTTCGTTGCTGAAGCTTGTCGTTCAACCACGACGATAGTTCGTCGGAAAGATGGTCGCGCATTGGGCTGACTACAGTCGCACGGACCTCGGCATCGTCCGGAACACTTCCGACTTCTATGTAATCGTCTTGGCCAGCCACGAGCTCTTCAAACGGAAGCCGGACGCTGTCTTCTGGATCGGGGTGAGGGATATGAATATAATGGACTCCCTGAAATAGAAATAATTATAATTTCAAAATGAGCTGTCCATTAGAACGCTTACAGGTTCGCCGTGGGCTGCTAATATCATAGTCACGGGTGGCCAGGGTTCTCGTGAAACGTATTGTACAAGATATACTGGCAAAAGGACTGGGTAAGCAGCGGCCTGGAAAACGGTTTAGAACCAAGGTTCGTATCTGTTGGGTATTAATGGGCGTACAAGGTTCATCTTGACAGATTGTGGACTGAAACGTATGTTTTCACTGACGACGGATTCGGCGTAGGAGAGGGTGCGTGCTCTATCGAGGATATCGAATGGTAAAACGTTGTATGGGAGACACATCACATCGAGTCCCCACTGATTCGCTAATTCGGGAGAGAATGGCTTGGCGAGTTCGATGTCTCTGGGCGGATCACGGACCAGAATACGACCAAAGTCCATGTTAAATCCTATGCGATACTTTGGAATGCAAAATTCCAGGAAGAAAGACGAATGTAAGCGTACCTGGTAGATACCTATATAACGACGATTAGCACCGAGGAATGATGGTCCTAATTTACCTACGAGTTCTCGAACTGTACTGTAACAGTTTCGCTCTACCAACGATGTGAGGGTGAATTTGCAAACAGGATCGTGTGACGAACCTGAGATTCTTCCTTGTCAGACTCTGAAGATAGCCAAGCCGTGGCCTCAAGCTCAGCACGTACGAACCAAGTCGGAAAGTAGACCGGCTGGATGCGTGTTGGTCGAAGCGACTTGAAACCGCCCATGGGGAAAAACTTTGCGAGAATAGATGCAATCACTGTGGCGAACGAGACGTTGGGCTGACCCTTGGCCGATCGACCAACAAAGCCTGCCACTGAGGCAGCGGCACCGATATGACGAATGACATCTTCCGGAGAGATAGCAAAGGGGATTGCTGGAAAGACAAGGTCAACGACATGTTACTTGAGAAAGAGACTGAATGGCGACCTCTGACTTTGGAGTGATAAATTGGGACGGTGTCCGAGTAATGTCTGCACCGACACCGGAAGGCTCTCCACGCAAAATGTGTCCGGGCCAACATTGCCCGCTCGACGCCACCGACGTTCAAGACTTGTTCGCTGGTGAGTAAATACAAGTCCAGATCACGTGCCAACGCGACATACGTGTCTGCAATGATCTTGTCCTAACGACCACTAGCTCTCATTGACCCAGCATCGATGCCAGCCTCGTTTATGCTGGTTCTCGTCCTCCTCCTGGCCCTTTCTGCCTTTGTTGGCGCAGCGGATCTCTACAAATCACTAGAGCGTCAGTCCAAGGCGCGCATTAAACGGTGCAGCCTGTATATTGACTGACGGGTCATTTCCAGTCTCTAGGCATGCCTCTGAACAAGATATAAGAAAGGCCTACAAGCGCCTCAGCCGTAGATATCATCCCGACAAGAACAAAGACCCGGGAGCAGAAGAAAAGTTTGTCGAAATAGCACATGGTAACGCTCATTCTGGCTTATGTTGAAGCAGGACTGACAACGATTCCAGCTTATGATGTGCTATCTGATGCGACTGTGAGTCCAGCCCCAAGGATGTAACCACCATGTCTCATCATCACAGAAACGACAAATTTATGACCGGCACGGCGAAGTAATTTGATTGTCGGCTTTTTTTGGCTCGAGCTGACAAGTTACACAGGAAGGCTTGCGTGCTCACGAGGGTGGGCAACAGCAACATGCCAATCCATTTGACATATTTTCCAGCTTTTTCGGTGGTGGATGTGAGCCTTCCGCGATACCTCCTGCGCTACGAGCTTGGCTTACCCATACCACGCCGTACCATAGTCGCGCAGCAACAACAAACACGTCGCGGACCCACTGTCATGATGGAACTGGAGGTCCCTCTTAGCGATATGTATGTGTTTCTACCTGCAGTCGTGCAGTGGCTTACCATTCTTCAAGGTACAAGGGTGCTAACATCGATGTGCGTTTTTCCATTGACCGCTGCGATGCGAACGTTGACGTATACATGTCAGTTTTCATTGAGAAAAAATGTCCTCTGTGACCATTGCAGAGGTTCTGGCGCGGCATCTGACGGCGACATCCACACCTGTCGTGGATGTGGAGGATCTGGTGTCAAGATGGTCAAGCAGCAGATATTCCCTGGCATGTTCGCCCAAACTCAAGCTACGTGCAATGAGTGCGGTGGACGCGGCAAGGTTATTGTAAAGAAGTGCCCGCATTGCAAGGGCGAAAAGGTTGTTGAACACGTGCAACACTACACACTGGATATCGAGCCCGGCATGCCCGAGGGACACGATGTCGTATTCGAGGGCGAAGGAGACGAAAGCCCAGATTGGGAACCCGGTGACGTTATTATACGCGTGCACAGTAAGAAAGAGGCAGGCGGCTGGTGGAGGAAGGAGAGCACACTTTATTGGAAAGAGACGATTGGCGTTGATGAGGTACGTGTCGGATCCTATCCATCGACATCGTGGGTACTAAATACCCTGTTTTTCCAGGCTTTACTTGGTTTCAAACGCAACGTCACTCACCTCGACGGTCATATAGTAGAAATTGATCGTACGTCCGTTACACAGCCTGGTGAGTTCTATGAACATTGGTTTCTACCCATTTCTTACACCTTTTCAGGTTACGTACAGGAATTCGAGGGGGAGGGGATGCCCTTGTTCGAACAGTCCGGACATGGCAGCATGTATATAGAATACACCGTCGTCCTCCCTGTGGAACTAAACTCGGATATGCGTCAAAGTAAGGCACCGTACCACTTTTTGAGACGATCGATAACTCATTCCTCCGCATGACAGAACTCGGCCAAGTTTTCTACGGGTCTGGAACCGGTCACAGTAGGGACGAGCTGTAGCACGTAGATAAGCCTAGATAAGTAATCTCGTTACCATATTAGGCCGTGGGAGGACCCGGCCCTAAAGTGATACAGTTAGTATAAATACCATGCTGGTGCGACTAACATTCTCTCGGGAAACCCCTTCGGTGTGTGCTGCGGAGTCGCGCTGCGTAGGTTGCCCTCTCTGATTGCTCCTCTGGTAACTGACGTATGGTTGTCAGCCGTTGTCTGTTGGCGCTCTTGTTGGAGGTTTGTCTACGCTAGATCTGTTTCCAGTCAGGTTGACTCACTCTTCGCAGTGCGAGGGAATAGGGAGCGTCGTGGAGGCAGCTCCCTGGACCTATTACCATCGATGATGTCTAGACGTTGCAGTCGACTATATCACGATGGAAGACTTGATGCTGGCTCGTAGAGTCAGCGGATGAGTGCGTACTATTCTCGATTTGAGGGCGATGATGGCTTACTCCCGTACGACAGTCCGGTGGCTTACGTTGGTCTTACAAGTGCACTTGCTTCGAGTCGGCATGGCGAGTGAGCCAAGGCCAGAGTTAAGAGGTTGTCTTGTCGTGACTGGTGTTTGCACCAAGTTTTCGGGAGGATTTGCGCTTTTTGCGAGATGCTCCCGTTTGTTGTCCCAAATTAATTACCCCAGGCCATTTGAAGTCTCGGAGGATTGTTGTGGGTGGATTCGTCTTCCTGTGACTGTCGTCTGAGCCTACATTACATGTCAATTGTGTTATGTAGTCTACTAAATTCTTTTTCCTTCAACGTGTGGATGTAAAGCGTGAGGAGCTAAGTTCCCGACTCCCACGAAGTGGAGGAGGGCTTTGTCGTGTGCAAACATCTGTGTTCTGTTATCTAAATTGAAACCTGTGCTCGCACTCCCATACATCATCCGCCGTCTGTGTTTGATACCTAATTGGTCGTCGCTTTGAGCAGCGCGGGGTTTAGCCAGCGAAAAAACGGGTGACAGCGACTGAAAATACAGCAGTAACACTAAATAACTTTGGGAAAATATTTCGTTACATGATACCTGTTTTTCTCAAAAAACTATTCACAATGATTAGCATAGATAAGCCTAGATTAGTTATCTTGCTATCATATGAGGCCGGGAGTCCGACCCTAAAGTGATTCAGTTACTATAAATACCATGCTGGTGCTATCCACGCCTCTCGGGAAACCCCTTCGGTGTGTTCTGCGCATGCGCTACGTACGTTGTCCTCACCGATTGCGTTTCTGATAGCTGATGCGTGGTTGTCAGCACCGTTGTCTAATGTTTGCGCATGTTGAAGGCTTACCCGGGAAACCCGATAGCTTATCAGCACCGTTGTCTGCTGTTCGTGCTCTTTTTGTTGAAGGTTCGTCTACGCTAGATCTGTTCTCAGTCTGACTCACTCACTCTTCGCAGTGCGACGGATGCGCAGTGCGATGGATAAGGAATGTGCGGAAATAGCTCTCCTGAGCTTTTACCGTCAATGATGGCTGGACGTCGCAGTCGACTTAGGACCACCGCACGACAGTCATGTGGCTTACACTGGTCGTACAAGTGTACCTGCTTCGAGTCGGTCTGGAGAGTGAGCCAAGGCCAAAGTTAAGAGGTCGTCTTGTCGCAACTGGTGTTTGCAACGCCAAGGATTTGCGCATTTGCGCGATGAAGTTCCCGTTTGTTGTCCCAAATTAATTACCCTAGGCCACTTAAAGTCTTGGATGAATATGGTTACTGGTGGATTCGTCTTCCTGTCACTGTCCTCTGAGCCTACATTACATGTCAAGTGTGTTATGTAGTTGACTAAATTCTTTTCCCATAAACTTGGTGTGGGTTAGGGCAATGTGTCGCTAAGTGTGACTACACGATACATGCATAAAAACGAAGAGGTTCCTCTGGGTCATGCCTTCTGCAACATGAGCTGCACTGTACACTCGTCAGTGGGACTGATGACGCACCAGGTACTTATATGATTTGCGGTCGTCACACCGCTCCAAATACTCTCGCTAAATCATAAATCATGAGTACACGCTACAACGAAGTCATTAAATCTCACGTCTATCAATGTCTCGATTCTCTTCTTGATATCTTGGGGATTAGGCTGGAACCGTGTTGCAAGCTGCCGGGTGACTTCATTGATGAGATCATTGTGGATCATCTGTTTCCGGTCCTTCATCACTCGCACAATGCAGGCCTACGACCGCGATTATCGTCAAATGGCCACGACGCAGCAGCATCGCTAAAGTCATACCTCGGTTTGGTATTGCCGCTCTTCGTCGATCCTGTCCCGAGTCTCCTTGCGTTCCTCCGTACTCTCGACTTTAGCGGATACAGTCCCTATCTTGATTCTCTGCATGGGGCACGTAAAGTTGCTGTTGAAAGAAAACGAGTCGCCAGAATGGATGTCCCGTCCCGGCGGATGCTTTTTTAGAACTTTGTGTTTGGCGCAGGCGAGCGATTGAAGGTGGCGCTGCAGCTCGTGTTCTGGTATCGACGTCGTGTTCTTGATTTCCTGTTCGGGTCGGACTTTTTAGTTGGCGCGTCCTCGCTGCACACACACACATACCTCGTACGTCAAGAAACCGTCCTCTTCCACGTCCTCGAAAAGGAGGAGAATGACGAGAGCAAACGTCGCCACGTTCAAATCATGTTTCCGAGCCTTGAACTGCACGCGGACGTCCGCATTTCCGAGGGACGGTTGCCATGTTAATCGTCGACCCGAGTGACGGGAGAGATAATAGTGCTCAAAAGACTTGCAGGATTTCGACAGAGTCTCGGGAAGGACACAGGTGGGTGCAGTATGCGACATGGGCCAAAACGTCGACGTCATGACCGTCACCGATATTTCCAGCTCGGGAGGCTAAGAGAAATACGTTGAGTTTCTCTTCGAGCGAACTCGGAAACTTGCTCGACGTACCGACACGTTCTGGAGGTACTGCCGATACCCTTGCATAGTTTCAGAGGAAATCTTCATGTCGTTGAACATGCCCTCCAATTTCTGTGTAAACTGGTAGCCACATTCGACTTTGAGCTTCGCCAGCATGCTATGCTCCGCATCATCCGAAATGGATCGCCCAAAAAGCAGACGCCTTGCGAGATGATTCTTGTAGTAACGTTCGAACGTATCCTTTTCGGTAATGTATCTGAAAACCGTGATCGTCTTGTCCAGCACTAAGTCAACCTCGATGTCTGTTTTCTACGGGGAAAATAGTGAGAAGTCGACACGTTATCGCAACATCATGTCAACCTACACCCTTGAGGCCTTTTTTCAGATTTTCATCAATAAACAAGGAAATATATTCAGGCGCTTTCTCATTAAGATTGATAAAGTCTTCGAAAGCCTGTACAGCCATTAGTGAGAGGGGAAAAAAAAAAGAAGAGATGGCGATGCAAAATACCTCATTCAATGCACTCTCCACCTCCCGATGACTTTCAAAAGCCTGCTTCCACAACCGGTCGAACGTATCCTTGAGGTCTAGGACGTCTTGCACCCATTTCAACGCCGTTGTGAGCATCTGAGGTAGGCCACGTTGTTTTCCTTTTCCCTTTCCTTTTCCCTCGGCTTCGTCGTTTTCAACGTCGACGTCTTCTGTGATATCGGTAGCGACTGAAGATTGGTTGATGTCCTTGCCTCTGCGTAAAACAGAGTCTTTGAGGGAACGCCTCAGAGTGGGAAGACCAGTGGGGACCTTCGTAAAGAGTCGGTATAGGCGATTGAGGTCCTCCACTTTATCCAGGTCAATCATTGAGTTGAGCCCAGAATAAGGCATGCCGATGATAGTAGATAGATTCTGGGTCAACAGGTACTGTTCGAGCGTTCCGAGTAATGGACCACTCGTTTGGGAATAGAGATAATGATGTGTTCTTGATGTTTCAGACTCGAACCGTCCCTCGGCCTAGACGACATGCATCAGTAAATAAAGACGATACGACCACAACGACGACAAAAAAAAAGAGAGACAGACTCTTCGCAAATATTCCGAGGCATCACAATTCGATACCAGACGCTGTGCTTCGGCCTTGTAAAACACCTCACTTGCGGAAAGAATGGCCGGTTCTAGATCCCTTTTATAAACCGTCCTCCCCTCCTGATCGACGATGAGCTGCAAGAGCACATCGACACACTCCTTGACGGCCGAACGGCTGATCACGTATCCATCGCGTTCGATCTGAATCAGCGTCAGAACGGCAGAAACGACGTGATCCTGTATCGGAGGGCGGACGATGCATTTCAAGAAAAGATCGAGACCCGCGTCCCATATTTCAGGCACGTCGTTCGATTTCGTGTACACGCGATCCTGACACCGAGTGAGCCCGTCATATATATGCAGAAAGAAAAAAGGAAAAAAAAAAAAGAGAGAGAGATGAGACATGCCATGTACTTGAGAATGTCCCGCAATTTGGACATGTTTCCCGTGTGATCGTCCCACACCCGCCTCAACGCACGCAGGAGCTGCTCGGCTTCTTGGCCTTGCTGCATGGGATCGTTGCTGCTGCGGTTGGGAAACGTGGGGATGATCTGCTCCTCGGCGAGCCTTTCGACGTTCTCTGTCACAAGCTGACAGACGCCCGTGTACAGCATGGAACCATTCTTGTAGAGAACCATGTTATACGCATACCGGTAGTTCTCCTCGAAGGAGAGCTTGGACGCATTGTGGTTATGGATCTCGCGTATGTTCTTGGATAGCCGATTCCATGTTTCCTCCGGAGATACTTCGGCCTCGTGCTATGGATTCTTAATTGAGAAATTCTCAAATGATTCTCGAATGGCGCACCTTCCGTGGCGCTTTCTGTGCGAGCAAGATGGTCAGAGTGCGGTATGACGCGTTGAGGAAGATCTTGGACCCACGATTTTAGGCTTAGTTGCGCGGCGTGCTTCAAGAAAACATGTCAAATGGTGAACAGATTCCTGAATAAGGGACTCACTTGATGCCATTCCTCAAAAACCGGCAATATGTTGTTCCGTCAGCATACCGTAGTAGTAGCCCGAATGAGGGTCATTTGTTTATCCTTGTTAGATCTCAAAGCCTTTGCCAAATAAACCCCAACCTTCGCAGCCTCGTCAACAGCAATACGATCTCATTAGAAGACATATGGCTAATGTATGCTACGAAACACCCTGAGAACGAGATGCTTTCACAAACTCAGAAAAGTATTTTCTAAATGCTTTGTTGTCCAAATCCCGCAACTTTCCCGTAAACTCCAAAGCCGCATCTGGGGGCCAATTTTGCGACGGTAAAAACACGCGTACAAAGAAGTCGTAGGCCTCCAGACCCCTAGTTCTGCATACGACTTGCAGAAAATTAGCTATCTCTAGCAGTACCTTGAGAGGTTTGTCAAAATCGGAAACTTGCACAAGTTTCTCGGCTCACCATGAGCATTTGCCCGTCCTTGGGATTGAATTGAGGCGAGGACAAAACCATAAAGGCGGCAGGAACCAAGCGCTCGTAAACGAAACGCTCGAATCCAGGCAAACTCTGTGGTATGGGTACATTCCCATCAGTCGTTGATGGTTGTAGATTACACCAAACTTGTACACAGCGTCCAAAGAAAGCGAAGGCAGATTTTTGGCTATGCGGGTCAGTGATGTCTTGCCCGATTCGACAGACATTTTCGAGAAGGGGCTCCAGTCCGTTTTTATTCCCTTTCCAGACAAGTCAGATACTTGGCCACGTGATTTAAAAAGCACTCATACGTTCGGAGATGAAGACGTCATGTATGTCAGATGTTATGAGGTTAGTAAGGAGCGTTAGGTAGGAACGCTTCGTATCGGTATGCACGAGGCTGTCGTCAGTACCAGCAACAGGCTGGGAAAGGAGCTGGACAATGTGAGCATTGAGCGGTCCCATGAGTTCGTCTAAAACATTGAACAAGTCTTTCTGCATCAAAAAGTCAGATAGGCTGTGCGCATGTGTATACGTGAGAACACATACTCACTTGAAGTTTGTGGATCAGCAGCCCGATGAAATTCATAAAGTCAACAAGTTCCGACGGCTCAAAATGGACCAGAAGATTTGCCATGAGTGGAGTGATAATGTGTGTTGCATTGTTACCAGTAGTTGCTATGATCCGAGCAAACGCGTGCCGGGTCTAAACGATGTTAGCCAAAGCAGTCTTTGAGGCTTAGAAATGAGTTTACCGCATCTCGCACGCACTTCACAGTGTTCATAGCCTCGAGTGAGATGAGAATGGCCTGAGCAACTCGTTGGAATACTTCCAAGGGAGCAAAGGTATATCCTTCTGGAACAGGGGATGGGTAATCGGGGAAACCCTTCGCAATGTTACCAAGCGCCATGATGGTATGATGGATGCGCAGAATGGGTATTACATCCTTTTCTCCCTTGACCACCGTAATGTTGGTTGACAAGTTGTCCAACAAAGGGGTAACAATCGTCAGAAGCAAACGAGCCTGTTGATCTGCGGTCTTGGATAACAATGAAAGAAGAATGCCAGTGGTCTCAAAAAGGTACAATTGCGAATCAAATATCCCAGGATTTTTGATGGCTTCCGTGAGTGGATCATCATCTGGGCTCTCCAACTTCGGGACTTCGACCCGAATTACCAGAAGGTCTTCAATGCTTCCGAGTAGGCTAGTCGCGAGCTCAGGGGAGATGTCGTTCCTGCTTTCTCTAATGAATTTGTGAAAAAGGTAGAACAGCCGTGACCGAACGGATTCCTCAGAGCCATGAAGTCCCCTTTCAAGTACTGAGAACGGGTTCAACCAAGATAACACATCACCTACCGGTTACCTATAAAGGCTTCCATCACCGGCACAATGCAGTCTTTCCGAATTTTGAAGAAATCGCCGTATCTTGCTGCGGTCTCGAAAAATTGCATGACAACCATCCGGTGTGGGTACGCCGAAATCCCGGATTGCACAAGTGCCAGCAGAATCTCTCCATGAGGAGTTAAAGGGTATTCGGAATAGTCGACTTCCCTTTTTTTCTCTTTAGGTATTGCAGGTGTTAAACAGAAGGCCGCACGACCTTTGCCGCCACCTAAGGGAGCGTTAGCACACCACAACAGAAACTTCGTAGTACTTACTTTTGTTGATTTCTCCAAAAATGTACACGAGGTACACGGCCAGTTCTGCATCATTCCATTCCAAGTGTCCACCACTGCTATATGTTGAGACCGTCGAGAGTACATGTGTTCGGACGGCTGCGGTGACAAGATCCGACTCGATGGTCAAGATAGAGTCCATAAATGCTCTCAGGTCCTTTTCAGCAAAATCAGTAACTGCCAACAAGTAGCACAAGTCCAATACCTACTTTTCGTAGACCATCGAAAGCCACAGCATCATCTTCGTCCAAGTCAGTGGGGTCCTCATCTTTATCCCATCTCATTTTTCGCAGAATGACGTCCAGTAACGAGCTAAGGAAAGACCTGGTGGCATCGTCTAATGATGCTGACGACACTTTTCTAGCTCTTTTGTACTATACGAAAAATCAGTTGCGCATCAGGCAGATATACGAAACGACATACGATAGAAAGCACGGTCTGGAGGAGGGGAAATACAGTTGAACAAGTATCGTCATAATCGTCGGCCAGAAAGCGTAGCATGATGGGCAGAACTTGGTTATGCAACCGCTTAGCTTCCGTTACTACTTCAGGCTTTGGACAATCCTAAAGGTTTGCATGAGATTAACCAAGTCAGACCGAACAAGAGGGCATACATCAAGTAACTTCGTGATTTCTAAGCCCAAAGCATTTAGAAGTTTTCCAAGAGCTTCACGATATGACTCTTCTCCCTCATCTTCCTCAAGGCCTCGTTGAATTTGTTGCTCGCGTGTTTTCGCTTCTAATGCATCGATGACCTGGCCCAGAGAGAGCACCTTTACCAGCTGCAGCTTATCCTCGGGCTCCTTCAAGCCTTTGGAGACTATCCGAAGCAGAGCGGCAGACGTCGCCAGTCGGATAGGTAGCGACGGATCAGAGAGAAGGGAGAAAAGCAAGGGAATTGATGTAGGGGTCACAGTCAAGTTGATGTCGATCCAGCCTATCCAGAAAGAAGTTAACATCCAATTTTGCTCTGCACGCAGCTTTTATTATGTACGTACCGACGTAAGATGCAAACGTCCGCACACCCCAATCGACTATTTCGATCACATCGCCAAGAGCTTTCGAATCTACCGCGTCTGATTTACGGAGGACTTCCATGCGCTCAGCTCCGTCAGCAATGACGGTTAGAACGGCCTCATTAATTAAGGAAGCGTCGCGCTCTCGCACTGCGTCCCTCACACGAGCGTCTCGAGTATGTCGTACAGGATTAAATGTCCGCGCGGACTTGATGGTTTGATCCGCAACCTCTCCAGATATTTCAAGGATGAGGTGGAACAGAAGCAATGAGACGTGGCGATTGAATTTTTGTTGGGAGCTCGCCGATTCTGCCACTTGAAGCAGAGAGAACAAGTCGGTAAAGAACGAAGGCCATTGCTCCACGTAGGTACAGAGAAAAAAAAGTGTAAGTGTATGCGAGAATTTATTGCGTAGGACTGTGTGGTATGTTTAGATGGAGACCGAGGTCAGCGAAGAAGAACGCACACGTTGCCATGGACTCTGCGGGACCATAAACATATTCGAGCTGTATATAAGATAGAATGGATTGCTGGACTGTTCGGAAAGTCTCGTCGTCGAGTGGTTCGAACCTGTATTGTACGTCAGGATGATCGATGTGCATTCGTGACATGCGTACCTGTCATCGAAAAACTCGTCTAACATGCGCAGGGACGAAAATCTAGCTTGGGGAGGATACTTGTGGCCTTGCCCTTGGGGGTCCATTTCGATGAACACGGTCAAGGCTAGACGCCACGTTTCGTTTACATTTTGCTGGACGGTGGAGAGATACTCGAGAGCCTGTTGATGCAACGTGACCTGGGACGGGTCGACTGCAATTAATATTGCTTGCACGAAGCGGTCGATTTCCTGCTCCATTGCTTCACGCCCAGATCGATCAATCTGATTGGGGGCGATGGTGTTTGGTAGCTTGCAAGAGACAAGACCGCAAATCGTTCAGGCAGGTTGGATGGAGTTTAGTTTCCGCTCACGTGCCAAGTAAGAGTACAATAGGGGTCGCTGTATTTCTGACGCTAATAGTACAAAATGTACAGCTCTCCCGACGGTAGACCAACAGCCATCTTGCACGAGATTTCGTCAAACACGAAAGAATGGAAATCCCGAGGATTAAGAGGTAAACCGGAAAATGATGGCATCAACGTAGATACACAACACCCTGACCCATTTCCAATTCTCCTTCCGAGGGCAAACTTTACCAGAGTACATTCATGCGTGTCGGGATCTGGATTGAGCCAGACCGCTCGCTTGCCCGACGAAGACACTCGAACTTCGCCGGCGGATGGAATTGAATGGCATGGTACGACGGTGAGGACGGATTTGATATCCCTTCCGTCGAACGACACGCAAAGGATATCGATGCCCAGGTTTTTGACGTCCAAGCGTTGGGTACGGACCGGGTGCGCAAGGATGGTGAAAGAACAGGCATCTGCATTGTTTGTGGGAGTGTCATCCGACGACTCGAAGACAAGTGGACGCTGTGAAGTCCATGAAGTACTTGCTACCATCGAACTTTTGGTAACGAGTTTTTCTGGCCAGCATGGTGCAGACGAAGAAGGGCAGTCCAAGACGACGGATGGTAGCTCATAAAAAGATATCCAAGCCGTTGTGTGCTGCGGGGTATAGCGGGTTGTTGTAACAGCAAAGTGTTGACGGAAAATTTTAAGACGACCCCATGCAAACGTCTTTCTAATCGATGAGTGTCTTTTTCTTCTGGAAGAGATGGCCAACGTACCAAATCTGGAAACTCAAGGACGGCGGTGGCTCTTGAAGCCAGATTGACGCACACGACTTGGCATTCATGCTCCAATGAGGAAGGTAACGGGGAAAATACCGCAATCATGACTTGGCCGTTTGTCTTCATCTCCGCGATGCGGCCCATGGGATAGAGTTCGTTCGGCGTGGCCTCAAACAGCAAGAAAGAACGCGTGGAAGAGGTGTCCTGCAAGAAAACGTCGTAAATACGGATGGACCTGGTGACGTCAATTGCTGATCTTATGGTAAACGACATGGACATACTCGGCAGTGTCGCATACAAAGGCGATGGCGATGGTGATTTTCTCCAATGCATGGTGGTGGTGAGCATGCAAAAAGCGGACGCGACCTGCGATGGTGAGTTTAAATATTGAATAGCAATTAGTCGAAACCTCGGTGGACCAGAGGGTGACGTGTGTCCTTGTGGTCTGTTCGTATTGGAATGCAACGAGCCAACGACCGCCGGGGAGGAGACGCACGCCATCGACAAAGGAGGAGTTCTGGGATATGATGCACTGCGCGCGGCGCATCTCGAGACGGGGGTCTCTCCATCTGGTGTCGAGCCTCAGGGATCTGACGGCGGCGTCGCGGAGGAGATGGCTGGAGAGAGAGGAGAGGGGGACGTCGGGGGGGATGTCGAGGGGGATGTCCCAGTCGGACAGGAGTCTGCGCCAGAGATAGTCTAGCGAGCCGAGGGCGTGCATGACGCGGCACGTCTGGGTGTTTGCGGTGAGCAAGTCGCAGTCAGCGGTGGATCGCAACTACCTGCATCAGCGCAAGGACGTCTTCGACTGCCAGACGGAGACAAACGAGGATAAGCACATCCTGGGGCAGGGCAGTCAGTCCCATGCGATATCCACGGGCCCGGGTGTTCTAGCCGACCAACCCGTGACTCAAACAGAGCCAAAGTGCCTGCCTACTTAAATAAGCCTCTGCCTGCGCGAAGCCCGACCCCTTTTAACCACCAACGATGTCCACCCCTCCAGAGCACGACAGCCACTCCGACTCGGACTGGCTCGACGTCGCCAGCACCGACAGAGACTCGGACGACAACGACTCCGTCTTCTCGTCCCGGGAGACAGATCACGACGATCTCTCTCGCTCAAGGTCAAGACGCTCCTCCCTGAGCTATGACTCCTCCCCCGATGGAGCCGTCGACGCCTGGGAAGGCCTGATTGACGACAGCGCCGACGAGGGCGTGTCCAGCGACCTCCCTGCGCCCAATCTCCACGTGCCATCCCCCTCCCTGCACCCTCCCACATCTCACTCGGATCCTGCCCAAGAGACCTCTCCCGAAGACCTCCGCGTCAAGGAGGCTCTTGATCAAAGCATGATCAGCACCCTCAGCTCGTCCCGCTCTAGCTCCCTCCATACGTCTACCGTTCATACTTCGTCTCGTGATCTTCGCTTATCCTTTCCGGATCCTATCACTAGTTCATGTAGAGATCCTCTTAGCACTTCTTACGAAGAGATCCAACACAACCCTGACATCCCCGTGTCTCCAACCCATTCTGATGTTCCCTCAGACGTACAGCAACTCGATGACGCAATGCTTTCTGCTTCCCAAATTGTCGCCACTCTGCCGCAGTCCCCAGCCGCCCCTTCTTCATCCGGCCCTGAACTCATCGTCTTTCTTTATGGGCTGTCCACCGTTTTCAAGTGGTCTATAGTCGATAGGGTGCTGCAGAAAGCCGCTCATGGCGCTGGCCTCACCATTGACCACAACCTCGACAATTTACAAGGTTCTGCTCGTCACTTGTCCGTCTCTGGTTCCTTTGAGCGTGACCATGCATTCCCCCGTGTTATTACCGTGTTCGACAGGACCCTCCAGCCGCATGACGCAGCTGACGATGTAGGTCTCGTATGCTTTTCGACAATAAACTAACTGCAACCGTGCACAGCTGGCTTTGATGAACTCTGCAGTCGTTCGGCCTCTTGCAGTGGTCTTCATGCCATGCCATTCATTGCAACTACCCGAACACGTGTTGCACTTACCAGTTCAGGTCTTTCCATCTTATCATGGCCAGCTTTCCGTTCTCGGAAACGTAGAAATTGGTCTTTCTCAGGACGCACAGGGAATCCTTGGTGTTCCCAATCGTCAGTTACTGCGAATCGGTTCACCAGAGGACTCCCCGGTAGTCAACAAGGATTCGATTGACATGCTAGACTCTACACGTGTCTATCGCGCCTTCTCTCGCTTGTGGTCAAGCGACAACAATATGCCAAAAGGAATAATGGCCAGTACCCACGCTCTCACGATGTAAGGTTTATTGTCACTTTGTTCTTCGTGACTAACTCATGGGAATCCGCAGCATTGCGATTCTTTCTCTAGTCCTTGGAATTGTAGTCCGGGCCGCGCTCCCAACTTCTCTCCAATATTTCACTCCTCCTACCCTCGGTCCTAACTATTCCCCCAACTTATTTTGGCAAATCCTCCGACCAACACCCTATCGCGAACGCCTCCCCGCTTCTACACCATTAGACAACTCGGTCGTCGCCGTGTCGACTTCTTTCAGAGAGCTTTCGCTATCAGTCTTTAGCGCGGAGTCGACATCGATGACACTATTACGTGCTAACCCCACCGACTTCCGGCGCTTGATGCCGTCGACACTGTCAGAAAGTCCAGATTTCTCCAAAGATCTCATGTTGCAACCTCCCCACTCTGTTCTGCTGGCGGAAGACCGGCCCAAAGCTCTATCCGTAATACAAGATACAAGCTTCACTGTCTCTTCCCATCCCGATCCGACCACCTCCCCACTCCCCATATCTGCCACTCCGCACACGTCCGTTCCTGCCGTCGTCAAGGAGTATAGCTCTGTCGCGTTCGCAGCCATGAATCAGGACATGCAAGACATCTTTGACGCGCTGGACGATCTCGTCCAAGCGATATCCCGACAGACTCATATGATCGTCACGCAGGTGACGGCGTTTATCGAGCAGTCTGCAATACACTGGGAGAAGAGCGTCGGGTCGTTTGAGACGGTCAAGGAGACACTGTATACGCGGAACGAACTTGCACGGAAGCGAGCAAGGGAGATCAAGGAGCGGGGCACCAGGTGGTTATATGACGCCTCGGAGGTGATCACTACCGGCGCTCAATTGTCGAAAGGCATGGCTATGGAGATGGCGGAGGGTTTTGCGTCCCGGGCTCAGCGTGCTAAGGGAAGGGCGAGGGAAATAGCAACGGAGATTCAAGGTCTCATGAACGACCATGACAAGGAGGATCACGAAACATGCCCATGGGACAAGTCCACAAAGCACTGGGAGAAGTGGGTGAAGAGGGCAAAGAAGCAAGAGAAAATGGGCAAGTCATGCAAACCACTGATGCGAAAGCGTGATTGGGCAATTTTTTGATATGTATGAGGGGGCTCGGGGTGGTGTACAACTCAAGCGGTATGTATGTACGTTTATGTAACTTTCTTGATATGCGACATTGTCATCTACGCCTCAAATTGTGACTCGAGACGGAGACAATATGAACTTTTTTTTTTTTCAAGTCTTGTCGACCCCTTGCCTCAAAAAATGTACCAAAACTGCATTCTCGATGCTCGCCGTCCATATCTCGATTTTCGCTCGCTCAATCTCCGCAACGAGCTCCTTCCGACGCTCTTGCGCACGCTCCAATACCGCCTGTTTGTCGAGTGTACCTTGCGAGGTAGACGCTCCCGTAGACCGGCTCCGCACGATCGGTGTAACGGAAGCAACGCCAACATCAGCCCGTGCTTTTCCCTTGTCCGCCGTGCTAATACGGGGAATCTCGGATAGGTCTTTTAAAGGCAACGCTTGAGCTTCCGCCCGACGATCCATTTCGACCGACCGATGGGTCAAAGGTTCTAAAAACAGGAAATAAGTATATAAAAAACTCGCGGCCTGAAGGGCGTACCACGACCCGGATCTTGTCGGATGATTCTGCTTGCCGGTACGTCCGAAAAGGCTTCCGAAAGCGGCGTAAGTGGCTCGGCAAGGGAGCTCAATGAGGTGCGCGGAGAGTGCACGAGTATGGGTGGGATCAGAGACACGTCTGGCGTTTGCGACATAGAATCGCCCGGCGAGAGAGCGGGCGTCGGCGATGTAGACGAACGCGTTTGGTGTGTCTGCTGAGACATAGCCAGCAAGGCAGGATCGATTGCGTCATCTCGTATCGTATGTGAAGATGCCAAGATATCGTGTACGTTGGGCGCGGGACTATTTGAAGAATCCATAGAAGCTGATGCGCGAGTCCAGTCCGACTCGGGAGTGGACGCATTGGTCTCGAGAGGTATAAACTGTTGGAGTTGGGATAACCATTCCTCGAACGCTGAGTTGTCACAGGGTTCCGAGGAATCAGCTTCAGTGCCTAGTGAATCCACAGACGTCCTATCCTTGCAACCAGAGTCCACCGAATCAGTCGCGCTCAATGTTCCCAACGAATCTAGAAAATAACTCAGGCTGTCCATCGGCGTCGCATCGCTGGGCTCGCCAACCACGGATGCACTTCTCGAAGACTGGCAGCTTGAAACCTTGGTTCTTCCTCTGGAGTTTTTACTGCCAACTCTCGCAGTTTTGATAACGGCCCTTTTACTGGCATTCTGTACAAGTTCTAACAGTTGGGTTACCAGCTGTTTCACCCTGTCCTGTGCCCAAGTATCGCGATATGCTTCAGGGCCCTCACCTGCCGCGAACGGAAAAGGAACATCCCAATCAGCCGCTCCAGCGGGCACGTGTCTGAGCTTCCGACGTTTTGGAAGAGGAACGGTGGGAGTTGTCGCCGAATCATCAGGCGTAGAGGCGTAGGCTACAGAGGCGAGTGTCGGCATATCAAAGATCCCGTGGCCATAGGGGCGCGCGAAAGGCTGGTGTGGAGGAGGTGCAGGGAGCTGTGGTTCTTCTCCGAGTAGCTTGATCAAGGATTCAAGCACCGGGAAAATATTTTTTTCTTTCACAAGGGAGTTGATTGTATTTGAGCGTAGTATATTTGGATCGAGCCGATCCAGACGTAGTGGTGTCTGGGGTTTCCCGACGTGCGAAGTGTCCTGGTCATCGTCAAGTACGATTGGATGGGTTGGCGTTGAACCGCGGATAGGTGATGGCGGACGAGGGATGGGGCCAGGCTGAGGACCATGGACATACAAACGTGCGGGCTTAACAGAACCTACTAGACCCGCAAGACCAAGTAACGAGGTCTGCGAGCGCAGGAAATTTGGTGGAGTGGGCTCATCAGGGCCCGGCAAGGTGATGGGAGATGGAGCTGGCGTTTGAGATTTCGATTTGCGTGGTTTCCGCTTTTTGGAGGATGATGAAGGAATGGAGGACGCTCTGGAATGGACTGAAGAAATGGATGAACGTGATGCAATTATTGGTGTGCGAATGGGCGCCGTGGCGATAGTAGGAGGTGTAGTGCTCGATGTATGGGGAAGTGGCAAGTCCGAAGCTGGGAGATTGGCTGGCAATTCAGCACATGACATATGGGAACCAGGAAGTGCAATGGTCCCCACATTTTTTCTGCTCACACCCGTGCTCGGGGTAGAGCCGCTAACTTTTCGTGGGGTGAAGGTCTCCTGGGATGGTGACCTACCTCTGGCTGGGGATGGAGGAGGGGAGCCGAAGAGGGAATCCTGGTCCTCGTCTGTATAAAGAGAGGGACGATTCATCTGATGAAATGTGAGCCGAGCGATTGCGTCAAGGAAATGATTGAAACACTTGATAGGTACTGTTGAATATCACAGAAGATGGACAGTGATTTCGAACTCAGATTGTCGGCAAAAGCGTTGCCTTCTCACGTCGGAGCGCATGAGAAAATATTACATAATATAACTGTACAGTTGCTTTCCCATCACTCGCTGCGTCCCGCTCTTGACCAGGTCGTGCTGAAGCAGAGAAGTCGACCCCTTACCCACGCCAAATTAAAAGCATGCCGTCAAGTAGATTTTAGCAACATGCAGATTTCCTGATGCTGCGACAGAAGAAAGATCCAGCCAGGGAATCGGTCAAGCAGTTTATGTACATAGTACTCGTATCAACTAGTACTTCACCGATTATAATGTAAATTATACATCATCATATGTATAATTTACATTATAATCGGTGAAGTAGCTGATACGAGTACTATGTGATTTTGCTTTCAGTGCGCTTTCGGTTTCATTCGTGTTGTGTATTAAGTGTTGAACATCGATGTTTCATCAAACGGAACGGTTGCTGAAAATTTCTCAGGTTCATTTGTAGAGCCCCTTACCTTGCACCTCGTCTCCTTGACGAGACTCAGTTATCACCTGATGGTCCACTTGAAACTCGTGACTATGCTATTTACTATGATCACATACACTTCCCACTCGAAAATGCCTCGTGTTTCGATACTCCCCGTAACTTTTATGCTTATTTGAAAAAACTCTTGAAAACCCATGCATGATAGCCCACCTTCCCACGTCGGAGCATGCCTTGCCCACAGTGTGACACCCATACCCATCAATTGGTCAACGTCCTGAGTATTACCCGCACAAGGTTACAGTTACTGGTGGAATTCCCGCTACAAAGTAGCAGAGTATGACGATTTTCGCCATTTGGCACAGAGAACTCAAGCAATCACGACAAGGAAATCTAGCATACAATTTCTTGCATTTAATTGCTGGGTCGTGATGGACGACTTGAAAGCTTACTAGTATCTGAAGTGGGGGATGTAGTAATCCGCCTCGGGGCTTGCCGGCCATAGTGCACGTTGTCCGGCAGTCCTCGAACCAAACGCCGCAAGGTGATGAACAGATCGACCCCATTCCTTAAAGAACCATGTTGAGGTCGCTTCTAGCACCTCTTCGAAACCTTCAGGACCACGGAATTGCCCTCGACAACGATGCTCGGTCCAACGCAGCACCTGTGGTCACAGAGGAAAGCACTCTTGGAGGCCAAATTACGAGTCTCGTGGAGGAATTAAAAATGGCGTCAGATACATCTTTTAGGGTTACGGTAAAGTCGATATTTTGGAGAATCGCTTCTCCAAATTGACCGACAACATGTTTGGCAGATTTTACAATCCCTTCAATCTATCATCGGAGGGCATTGTGGCACATTAGATGCATTTCGGGAAGCGGACGGATTCCTCGTATTGATGCATGTCCTTTCAACAATACCAACGACACCATCTGCGTTGTCCAGCCCTCAGACCACTCAACAAGTGTTCGACTGTATACAGCTCGCGTTCATGCTTACCTCAAAGGCTTTGGATCGACATTATATAAACTTGTCATTTTTTGAGGTTAGTGATCATCCAGCTAGTCCGGGTCGGGCGGCTCATTTCTCACAATTGTATTTCTAGAACAATGTCGGTTATGTAGCCTTGTCTGACGCCTGCGACGCCCTCATCAAACACCCTGTCACCTTCGAGAAAACTCTCGGCTGTCTTCTTTCTCTCTGTGTGCACGAATTTGCTTTGGTCGACCTATTTCTCACATTGCAAGCATCTAGTCATGATCTCCCTGAACTGGACGTCCACTTCTTGGAGTTTGCCCCGTCGCTGCGTACCATCCATCTACCTCGTGTCTTTAAGATCTTCTGGGATTTTGCGTTCGGATCTCTTGCGACGAATCATACCCTCCGGCTTGTAATATTTAAGGTCTTGGAGCACCTGACTCAATCATCCCATCGTAATCTTGCCGTCTTGAGCATGCTGGGTATACTGACACCCATGTTTTCGGCTTTCATCTCTTCTTCTATAGTACACGAATCAGGTTCGCGTACTGCGGAGCGTCGGTTGCAATGCAGGATCATCAAAAGACTGTTGGAGATGGGTTCGTCCACTCAGGATATGCGACGGTTATTCCAGTGTGTAGCGAAGGAAGACAAATCGTTGGACACAGAGATGATTGACCTCATTCGTACTGGTATGAGATCAAAGTGGCCCCCTCATGTTTCCTTTCGCGACACGTCCGCACTAACGGTCCCGCTTGTTGGCTGTAATACACCTCCGGCATCTGGTTTAACATTCATGGTAAGTGTCACGACATATATCCTTTCCGAATGCTAAATGTTGTATCTGGTTTCCACAGGTTTGGGCGTGCTTCGAAAGGATGCCTTCTGTGCCTCATAGACTATTCAGCATCTCCTTTGTCTCGTATTGTGCTTTAGAGTTAAGCATATGCGACGACGGTACCCTTGCACTGCGAACGTGTTCTCGCCAGGAGTTTCTTTCCAAAATCCGAATAGAAACATCGCGCTGGACTCATATTGCTGTCGTCTATTACCCACACCGGGCGACTCGACCTGCCGTTCGTACGTTCGTCAGATGTGTCGCGAATTATCCCCAATTTCTTATTTGTTTTAGGCATCTTCATAGATGGTGTTCTCAAGGAATCGTTTGACTGGGCCTATCCAAGTATCAACGAGAACAATGCTGGGGAATTTGTCTTGGGAGACAAGAGACCAGATTTAATTTCCAGCTGGTGTGTCGCATCCGCATACCTTCTTTCTGTGCCGTTAGGTGACTGTCTCTTTTTGTTTATACTCTCTCCGCTAATCAAAATCAGATGATGAACTCCTCAGATTTATCCATCACCTCGGTCCTAGATATGATGGAAATTTTCAGGACAAAGCCCTTGTCAGATTCCTCACATATGATGCATCTACCTCACTGAATATGCATATGGTTAACTCTGGATCTGAAGAAACGCCTCTCAAAAAAGCCCTAAGGGACTGCACCCTCGTCGACGAGACTGCAATATTGCGTAAAATTGTCACCAGGAACATTGCAGACTTTCCATCATTGGATACTCACGCCTGCTCAATAAAGAAAGACACGGAATGCGCTACAGTTTTCGGGCCCGTTCTTGCGATTTCATGTCAACCTCTGGATCTAGCTTTGTGGAGTATAGGGGGTGCTCAGCTGGTACTTCGTCTGGTATCACTCGCGGAGGTGAGCATCGTCGCACTTTTATTTGATGCACGTATTTACTGAATGCTGAAAGACGTCACATGAACTCTCCCGAACAATTGCCATTGCGTGTGATAGTTTGCGTAATTGTTGGAAAAACTCGGAGGATATGGAACGAGTGTGTAAGAGCGCGTTACATGTTCACGTTTCTATTCGTCATTGACGGCCACAGCTGGATATGATGTTCTCGCCAACATCCTTCATCAAAAAAGTCGCCTCATAAATATGACGACGTTTGAGATTTTATTCGAGTTTTTTGGCCTCAGTTTTCGGTCGCCAGAGTGAGAGTAGTTTCGTTTCCATCGATACTAACATAACTAATGGCTTACCGTCTTAGAACCTCCACGATCACGAATATGGTCGCATACATTGCCATTGCCCTCGATTTTGAACTTTGGTCAACAACAAGCGCCGATGTTCAGCGAGCACATCTCGAACACTTTGCTTTTGTCTTGCGTGCTAGCCGTTATCGGAAATTCAATGCCAAGACTCGCCTATCCAAACTGAGCCTTGTCCGCAGATTTTTATTTGCTCTACAATCGCCATGGTATCCTTTAGAGACGGTCCCTCATCTTGTTAACGCACTCGGAGTCGTCATGCAAGCCAATTTCTCTGCAAATGATACCATCAAACCAGTCGTATCGTATATAGTGGCAAATATCGGCTCCTGTATGTATGATAGTTCCAATTGTGTGCTACGACACAATTGCGCTGATGATCCACAGATTCAGATTTGCCTTCACCACGGGCCTCCGTCATTGGCTGTGGCGACAATAGGGAGAAAGCGCGCGTCGTCATGGATACCTTAACGTCACTCCTTCGTGTCCCGACCGTGTACATGAAGTTCGCAGAAACCCTACCGGTTGCACGGATTGTGTTGCTGTGGCTCGGCTCGGAGCCGTCTACCGCTCTCGTCTGTCAAATCCTTGCAATTATCAATATCAGCTTTAATACCTCCCCTTCTTTTGGGAAGAAATTTGAATTGTCGAGTGGTTGGCTTGCGTTGAAGAAAGCGCTGCCTCCGATCTGGGATGACGCTGTTCACCAAGCAGTCCTTGAATTGCTATTTCACCCAGCGCATGACAGCAGAACTTTTTCAAAGTCCGTCAAGTGTCCACAGGTACTTAATATCATGTTACTTGCGCTTCGCCAGGGGCTATTAGCGTGTTCGAATTTGCAAATCCAAGGTTAGTCTGTCTCGCCTCCGCGTTGGCGATAAAAGATCAACGCCATTTTGGTTTAGGACCTTCGAAGCTTGTCATTGAGCGTATCCTTGATGATATGGTCAAATTTCACAGTTCGCAACCTTCGTTTCGTCAACTGTTTAAGTCACAGAGTTCGACCGAGATACTGATTGGATGCCTGTCTTCTGTGCCACGGAACGACGGTTCAAAGGTCTCTACACAGCTGATACGCCTCGGAGAATTGGTAGGTACGGGGAATCATGCATCGCCGACACAGAAGCAACAGGTAATCCATGGCGAGATGTTCTGTTCGGATTATGCCTCACGTACCATTTCAGATATTGGAGATGATCAAACATGGATCTCAGTCGACTCCCGTTGTTCCCTCGTCTAGCAAACTCTTGACTATTCAAGAGGAGACGCTGCGGAAGAACACGAGTCGTTTAGATGAATGGAGGAATACGATCATTGCCTCTGAACGGGAACGCTACCGAAAAACGAGTATCGACATGTATGTTATTTTTGTGTTGTAATGTGTGTGCAACTTATTGTGGTCCGCAGGCGTGAGCGTCGTCGGCGCATTGCGACAATCAGCGAAAGTGTTCTGGGAGGAGCCTCAGAACGCGATGCGTGGTATCATCTTGGACATGAAAGGACTCGTAGACTGGATGAGACAGAGGGCCCACATCGAACACGGTAGGTCCTGCCTCTCAGTTTTCTTACTGATGTTTACTTTTCGCTGTTCAGAAACAAGTTAGAACCATTCGCAGACTTGTCTGATCAGGTCCATTACGCTGAGACCAGCACGATGAATGACGAGGCCGATACTGAAGCCTCGTCCACCTTGCGGGTAGATGGCTCGGTCAAGGACGACGCAGATGGGATCTCAGAAGACAATGGGAATACGCTGGTGGATGAGATTGCGGAAGACGAACATCGCAGAGTTAGACATGAACTCGAACCAGGCGATGTTATCGAGGCCGTAAGCACTATATGCCGAGTGTCCGGGGTCGATTCCTATCGTTCGCATCGCCTTTGTTTCTTTTTCTCGTAAATTTGGCTCTGACATCGATTTCCCAGCTGGGTTGCTCATTTTTGGACATACTCACATCTATATGTTGGACGGGCTAATTGAAAATGATGTCGGCGAACTGATCGATGCCGTCGACGCGCCAAAAGGGCTGTTCTTCGTCGCGGGGAGTACGCCTCATCTACGAAATTTCAAGAGGGCACTTCGATGGTGAGCTGGAGCCTGAGATATCCTTACGTGCGATCGTTCTCATGATTTTATACTAGGTCACTCGAACAGATCGCAGGGTTTTCAAACAAGTCATTCCTGTTCAGAGATGTTGCGTGCGTTTTCATTTCTCGTGATACCATGGAGCGTCGATCTCAATGGACGTTAGTCTGGAAATTTTCTTCAAGGACAGTCGAACGCTGCTTGCCATCTTCTTGGATAACGCCCACCGCCTTCATGCTTCACAAAGGCTGCAGGCCATTATCACACGATATTCGGTTCCTGATCAAGTATCGACGCTCGGATTAGTATTGCGAGAGATGAGTATCGCACTACCCAAGGGAAAGGGAAGAGCTGTACAGACTGCCGATGAAAAGGCACTGGCGACAGCCCAACGGCAGTGGAAGAACAGGGAGATCAGTAATGTGAGTGCAACACTCCTGTCCGGGGTAGTATTCTTGATCTGATGTGATGACAGTACACCTATCTAAGTATCTTGAACCAGATTTCGGGCCGCACGCCGAGCGATGCGACACAGTATCCAATTTTCCGTATGTGTTATCCTGCTGATTAGCCAGTTATTGTTCACCACCGTCCGAAAGCATGGATTTTGAAAGACTATACCTCGGACATTTTGGATCTATCATCGCCCGACTCATTCCGAGAGTAAGTTGTCTTACCCCTTGATCCCTGCTATGGTTTATATGCTTTTATTTATACAGTCTGTCAAAGCCAATGGGCGCTCTGACACCTGAACGTTGTGAAATCGCTCGAAGTCGGTATGAAAACTTGGAAAGCGTCGAGGAGAAACCATTTCATTACGGTACTCACTTTAGCTCGTATGTCCTGGTTTCGATATGGCTTTGTTTCTGCGGCTCACGCGTCTTTGACGACAGGTCCATGATTGTCTGTCACTACCTGATTCGTATGGCACCGTATACAAGTATGTTCAAGACCCTCCAGGTGCGTACGCCGGGGTGCTTGGGCGAAACATAACCAGTTCATTCGCTCTCGCAGGGTGGAAATTGGGATCTTCCAGATAGACTATTCATGTATGTATTTGATTGATTGATTTCACCCGTATGCGTTGCTGAACAGTCGTACGCAGCGACATAGGAAGGGCATATCTGTCCGCCTCGCAAGATGTTCGGGGAGACGTGCGAGAGCTCATACCTGAATTCTTCACGTGTCCAGAGTGCGTCGTGCCCAAGCGACGCATTCGTATTCTATCTGACGTGTCTACTTAGATTCCTCGAGAACCTGTCCAATCTCGATTTCGGTATCTCGACGACCACGGGGGAAAAGATACACGACGTCAAGTTGCCCCCGTGGGCCAAAGGAGATGCTCTCTTGTTTGTGCAGATGCACCGTCAGGTGAGACTTGCATTGCGGTCACTCGTTTCGTCTTTCGTTCATGTCTTGTTATAAAGGCCTTGGAGAGTCACTACGTGAGCGAGAATCTCCCGGCGTGGATCGACCTTATTTGGGGATGCAAGCAACGTGATGTAGAGTCCCTAAACGTGTTTCATCCACTCAGTTACGAAGGCGCCATAGGCAAGCTCGATTATCCGAAAACGTTGGTCATTATCCTAACCTGCTTTAACAGATCTGGACAACATTACAGACCCGCTCGAACGCGAAGCAACGATTGGAATCATTCACAACTGTGAGTAAATGAGATTTATCTTCGTTGTGGTAGGCGCGGCCTGACGTCGTGCGTCAGTTGGACAGACGCCTCGGAAGCTGTTCTCTTCACCGCACCCGCCAAGAAATCTACAAGGTATCCTTAGCCTCCCGGTGCAGGCTTCTCGAGGAGTACCCGAGGATGCTTTGGCGTTGACCAGGGACCCTCGACCTTTGAAAGGTGAGGCGAAATGTGACGGGTTCATTTGACATTTCCCTACTCTTACCTTCGTGTAGTATCGCCCGACGGGCCCGTGGCGAGCATTTTCGAGGATGCAAATGGAAAAATGACCCCAATGCATAAAGGTTCGCTGTCTCCCCCATCACGACCCGACGAACAGGTACGATGGAGCAAAGATGGAACACTCCAGGTGCTTCATCACGGCATGGTAAACATTACACGATCCCTCTCCTACCCGAGCGGTACACTGATAAATGCGTTCATAGATCGTGCAAACGATAGAAGCCACTTGCCCCACTTGCGCTTCCTTTGCAGACCAAGATACCCTCGTCACTGGGTCGGACGATTCCTTGGTACGAATTTGGCGCCTATCTCATGCTCCACCGTCGCCGTCACCATTTATTGGGTCTGTAGCGAGCAAGATGCGAGGGCCTTTGTCCCTGCTGACGCTTGTCCATCTCCTGCGCAAACACAGCGGACCCGTGACGTGTCTGGAGGTATCGAGGGCGTGGTCCGTGGCGATCAGCGGTAGCCTAGATGGGAGCGCTATTCTATGGGATCTCAACAGGGGTTTATACGTTCAATCCATCTGGCATGCTGGCGACGATACCAGCGTCCAAGACGCGGTAGTCCATCTCATCGCCATCCAGGAATCCACGGTGCGTGTTTGCATTTGGAGTTCAAACAAAGTGCAGTTGTCTGACAGGCAGTGACACAGGGCTACGTCGCGACATGTTCTACCCGCACACTATGGTTACACACGATCAATGCGCGGCCGATTGCACGGCTCGATCTCACGCGGAGCTTGGACCCTCGCACGCGACAACCGTGGATCACGTCCATGGCCTTTCACGAACGGGATTACGCACATCTGGGTGTTCTCGCGGTTGGGCAGGCTGACGGCTCTGTCGCGCTGTACACGTGGAGTGCGCAAGATACGCCTGAGGGTGCGCGGGCCCGGTGGGACTTTTTGAAGATGCACGATCTCGAGGCCGAGAATTCGAATGCGAACGCGGTTACAGCCGTCAAGTTCGTCGGGTGAGTGCCTGCGGCCCTTGTTTAGTCACCGCTGTCTTTTTCTGACGGAGATTAGAGAGACGCTCTGGGTCGGGGATTCGGCTGGAAAGGTAGTCCGGTGGGTCCTCCCAGGTTGAGAAAGGAAGCGTGAGATATTGGGGATCCGTGTTTATATTGCTGATCTGTATCATTGGTCTCTTTACTGAACATAGCATATACTCATGTTTTCTGGGGGATCAAGCCTATGGTTTGCCACGAGTGGCGCCTCTTCATTATATGGACATGGCCTCCCGGCTCTAGGCTCCGTTCACGCTGACCGATGTACTTAGCCCCTCCAGTTGCATTAGGAAATACAGCAGCTTAAGATTCTACTTGACACATGCTTTTAGTTCTTGAAAAGTGCTTACGGCTTTGATTTGACCTTGACTTTGGCAGATTGCCCACTTAGGTGTCAGCGCTTCAGCAACGTCCAGCTTGAATCAAGTTGGCATAGTGGCGAACTTCAGTTGCAGGCGGACCATGTCGCTCTTCGAATGTTCCTGTACGTTTTAATTCTTTGCTGATTCTTCCAGTTCCGAACTTCTTGAAGGCTTTCACATACGGTGCTCGACTCCCTTCCGTCTCCCAGGCACATTGCAGCCCTAAGGAGAAAGCCAAAAGAGTAAATTTGGATACATGACACGTTCACTAACCTCTCCCTCGTTTGTAAACTCATGGCCGACTACTCCTTGCACCGTATCTTCGAAACCATCTAAATATCTGGCACGAATTATTACCGACATGTACCCGAAGGGCCTCTGATAATATCGAATAAAAGAGTGGACGAATGAAACTGCGTTATGTTCACAAATCATTGTCAACCAACCGCTCGCTCGCTCTCGCCAAGATGGTCAAAAAATGTCGGTTCTCTTTTTGCATGCTCTCGGACTCTGACTCAAATTGTTTTGTCGCAGCTTCGTGTACGAAGAACATTGGCAGGTTATTCGAATGATGCCTTCACTCCGAAGGCTATATTTTCGGTCCTGTGACTTTTTGAATGGTCCTGCCGAGCCGGAAGGGGCGGTCAAAATAAAATAAATGACTCTAACCTCCACATAATTTGCAAAAAGGGCACTTGCCAGTCGATTCCAGCCATGAATCGCCAGTCTCTGTGCTTGCTCGATGCGAGACACAACTCAACTTTATCAAACATGTTGATTGGCCCCTCGGTTCTATGAAGGAACTCTGCTGCTTTGGATTGGGTGATGTGCAGGAATCGAGTTTCCTTCTCACACTTGCACCGCGTTCTCTCGAAGTGCCATCATCCGTTTCGGTTCATAGAAGAGTAAAATCCATGATTCATGATCCTGCATGGGGGAATCTATCTCGGCTTCGCTCACTCAAGGTCTTGCTGGAGGGCGACATATTCGATTATCCCACATAGAGGAAGAGTCGATCTGGGGTTTGCTTGGTCCAGGCGCTTTGCATGAAACTCTGTCCGATGACGTGAGTTCAATTACAGCCTTAGAAGTGGACAAGAATAAATTTCTATCCAAAGTAGGTCCAAATCTTCAATGTTCAACTCAGAATAAATTAGATATCGTAAACTCAAGGTTATCGGGAACTTGAAGTGCTTTGATCACTTGCTGACGTACCCAGTGAGGTCTAGCCTTCGGTATTTTTCTGCACAAAAGCGATCCGGCATGTACTTAGTTACGTGAGTCTAAATTATACTTCTTACCCCGTTCTTCTGATCCGGCTAGTTCACAGGTGTCGAGACCTTTGATGCTGTTAACTGCGGTCTAGCCCTTGTCTATATCCGAAGCTAGAACGTTACATAGCCTACCCCAGCAACACAGCAAGTAGCCATCCTGCTAGTCGCGTCACTGTCCAGACCTCCGATGACGCGCGTGACGGCCATCGCCTGAATCGTCCACCATCTGATCTAGCATATGATTCTAAAATAATGCTTCGTGACGTTACTTTTAAAATCGGACGTTCATTGTCAATGGGCCTGCTCGAGACCATCTGATATTATTTGCGCCACTCACAGCAATGATGGTCTAGACCTCCGAGCGCATATCAGCACATGGTCCAACCTCCAGGAGGGTCATGGATACTACAGCGAGTCAACCGGACTGCCAATTCCTAGTATCAAGCATCCCGTTGGACTAAATCACCGTTCTACTCATATATCCATGAAGACCCACATACGATTACTACTTTCCGATGTCATCTCGCGCCATTTCTTTCTTTCGTGAGCATGTCTGTCTCCTGCTCCGAATCAACTCGACGGACGATCCGTCGCTCTCTCCCGAGCTAACAACAGAGCTCAAAGACTGCCGAAAATTTTCTTTGACCTTGGTGTGCACGTCTGTTTTTGATCGGCGTTCCGCCAGCTCTGAGACGCGTATCTCCACAGCTCGTGGCACTCCTTGCGTCCGTCGTTTCTCGGCTTCGCGTCGACGCATGCCTAACGTTTCTCTGGTCACAGCATCCATACAATCTCAGCATCGATCGTCCTGGAAGCGGTGACACTGGCACTCGTCGTATACACCATCAACCTTCATATCACCATCCACTCCAGCTTTCTTCGAGTGAGCTTTTTTTTTTTGTCCTCCCTCAGCCTCGCGCCTTTTCTCATCTTTCCGTCTTTCGTTCAGAATAGCCCTAGTCTATCCAGATTTCTCCATGCCATCCCTATTCTCGGTATATTTTGTATGGCCGTCTTCGAGCTTGTGGATGTCTTGAGGTCGCCCGCCATTGCAGCCGCCGTCCTTTTGGTATGCGCATTACCACCGGTCATCGTCACCGTCCAGCTTGCGAGGCGGTACGCTGAAATGATGATTTCGATGCCATTTCCTGTACAGACGCGCCGGGAAACGGCAAACACGATGATGGTATCAAGCTAAAAGTAAAAACGCACGCCACGTCGAAAATTAACATCCGCTGTACTAGTATCATACGTTTTGCTATACATCCATCTTCTACTCTACAAAACTGCGCGCTGATAGGCTGGACAACCGGAGACAAACAATCCCGCATCATCTTGAACGAATTTCATAACGCGTAGAGCCTCGCTGAGCCTACGCCCTTTACCTTCTCAACCCGCTCAACTACTAAAATTAACTTGAATGTAACCCAACCTCGACGACGGTTCGACCCTTTTCAATCGGGAAAAACATCGCTCGAAAATGCCGCGATCGTGCTCGGACACTGAGTCATGCACTCCGAAAAATTACAGTGTGTTGTATATACAGTAAAAGTGCAGTAGACTGCAGTGAAATTGTATTTGTAACCATTTATATTTCACAAAATTACCAAATTAGAAACCCTAAACCTAAGGAAAAATACAAGCCCACCGTGACATCTGCTACTATTTCCCTGGCAATGGCAACAGATACGCAATCGCATTATTGTCTGGCGCTAGTGCAGGCACAGTCCATGAGATTCTACGATCGCACCGGAACTAGTCAATAACCCATTCACATTCATAATGACATAACGCTGCCCCCCTAGAGCCAACCACGATCATACACTCAACACGACATTCTCCTTACCGTCTCTTTGAACTCGGTGGCGGGGGTAATTCCTCCGCCTCCCATTCTGCAGAAGACAGCGATGGCAAATTGGCACGTTTCGGTCTCCGAGGCGCAGGCTCTTCACCGACTTGCTCATCGACGCTCGTCTCTTGAATATGCATCGATGAAAACGTGCGGTAAAACGACCTAGAGTGGCGTTCAGACGAACCACACATTTAAAAAGACTCGCTACTTACTGCGCTTCCTGGCTGCGCGCACTGCTCCACATCTTGCATGCTTCCTTGAACCGCGCGAGGATGTTGGCCATGTCGTTGTAAAACTTCGCATGTCAAGAAAAAAAGCCGTCCGTCTCGAGCGTAGATCCTACCTTGTGTCCTTCCTCCAAGTTGCGCGTAATCTCCCGATACTTTTCATATGCAGCATCCAGATTCCGTAACGCTTGTTCACGCTCCCTGACGGACGTATCCTCCTTCCGGGAGGATAGGAACTTTTCGTTCGTCGACTAGACGACGGACGTGAAACGCGGAACAGGAGATGGGGTGAGGAAAACGAACCTTGATCGCATCGAGCAATCCTTGCTGTTTTCTCTGCCCTTCCACAAGTCCCTGAATAAATCGATCGTATTTGGCGAGTTCCTCATCTGAGACGTCGGTCAACATCGCAGGGGTGATCTCGGTATTGTGACTCAATTTCTCTGCCGCTGTCATGATACGGGGTCGGATGTCATCGGCCACGGAGCGTCTGTGTGCTCTTGAAACAAGTTCGTCGCGATGGTGACGAATGTCATCCAGCGATTCCAAAAGGCCCCGTAGCGCACGCGCATGCACTTGAGTTTGCGTTCCTGTAGCACGCGTGTTTCCGGTCGCCGGGATGGTCGAAGAGGGAACTAGGTTTTCCAACTCGTCCTAGGCTGCACATGAGTGCTGTTCAGCGAGTTGGAAAAAAGTACTCTACCTCGTCCAACGTCAGCTGCACGATGAAAATTTCCCATTGCGCCCATTTCTGACGGACGACTTCATCGCTGTTGGCGGCTTCAGTGAGAATGCTCCTGTATCGCTCTTGTTTCTGGATGAGTTCTAGATTCGCTTCGTGTGAAGGCAGTCTTTTCATCGGGACTTCTTTGCGCGCAGCTTCGTCCTCGGAAGCTTCTGTGTCTAAGACATCCATTGCCTAGAGGTATTACTGAATGTATGCACGGGGCGAATGCTCATCGACGGACCTCGTCGAGAATTTCCATGGCTCGCCGGGCCAAGAGCTCCACGTCCTCCATAAAAGACTCGATGCGCTCGGGACCTTGTTCGAGTCTGATTTCTTCTGCTTTCTTCAAGAAGCTCGGAGGGAGTCCAATGGGGCGTTCCAGCGCCTCGAGCGAGGACGGCAGGTTGAGCATACGTAGTGTGCTGCATTCACGGTGAATAAAGACGCGATTGACAAGAGGGGGGGACAGACTCGTTGACTTGGCTGTCGAGCTCCTGCGCAAAGCCGGTTATTCTTTCCTTGATGAGGGCCTGCTTGTTATCGTTGTAAATGTCTAGGGAGGTCAGGTATGGAGACGCGACGACGGGTGGGATGGACGTACTGACAGCTTCCCCGGCTCCCCAGCTGAGCATCTCTGCAAAGAGGACGGGCTCGGTGCCAAGTACCGATTTCGGATCTGACAAGCCAGGGAGGATGATGCTCTGAACCATGATGACGTCTTGAATGGGGGGGATGGCAGAGGACGGAGGGACGTCCTTGTGGTAAATGAGATCGTTGTCGCGCTCTGCACGGGTGCGATTTTTTTGCAAGACGTCCAGGAGGGACTTGTGGGGGGGATGTCGGAACGAACGGTCGAGTTGGGGAGACGACGTACCTTGATGTCCTGCACGACGGCAGGGGAGATGACGCTGCGTTTGGCTGCGTTATATGCTAGCTTCGCGTCCGACTCTGCGTCGATCAAGCGGCGCAGTTCATGGCCATAGCTGGAAGAGAGGATTGAGTCACCGGAATGGGCAACGATCTGATGCGGACTTGTTAGCCTCGAGATCATCTATGCTCTTCCTGTACTGTGCTGCCGCGCGGAAATGGCGCTGTTTTGTCTCGAGATGGGGGATCCAAGTCTTGAGGGGGGTGAGCGGGTGATCGGGCGACAGAAAAGGCACGTTACCGGGGGGAGCTGATCGCGGACGTCGGAGTCGGCGGATCGGAGAGAATCGAGGGCGCTGGTGTAGAGGGATGCGACGCCGGCAGCGAGTTTTGCGATGAGGCTGTTCTTGTAGTGGTCTGGTGGGAGATGAGGCGGGGAGAGGGGGTCTGTGCGGGTGCGCACCTGCGACGGCGCGCTGCCAGGCGCACTCCTGGGCCTGTGCGAGCACGAGGAACTCGAGGGCGTGGACAAAGGGCGGGGCGAGATCGAGGGGGCGCTGTTCTGGGTCGGGGGGCAGGTCGAGCCGGGGGAGTGCTACGGTCCGGAGGTAGGCAAAGGAGCCGGCCGCGTGCTGGTAGGCGAGGGTGGCACGCTTGAGGCCGTCCTGTGCGTTCCTGTCCTCCACAGCTGCGAGCTGGGCATGGCGTGCGGCGAGGTTGAAGAGGACGGCGGCGCGTTCGAAGGCAAGGCTGGGGAGAGAGACGGGGAGGGCTGCGGGTGCGAACGCGTGGGCGTAGGCAAAGTCGACGGTGTGGGGGGGCAGCTTTGGGAGGGCGGCGTGGAGGTGGGCGTGGTAGAGGACGAGGTGGTGTGTGCGGGGGTCGGTGGAGGTGGTGGGCGAGCGGAGGGCCAACCAGCGGGCAAAGTCGTCTCTGTACTTGTCAGGGTGATCGTGGTGATTGTGGAGGAGATGTTGTCTGAGTCGTGTTGTGTCGATCTCGAATGTTTTCTTCAGTTGGAGTTGGAGATGGTTTGGCATTGGGTTCGGTGTTTGCCACTTACTACCACCAACTCCCCTCCTCCTCTTATCTTCGCCCATGTCTTATGGCGACCAGTCCTCCCCCGTCTCCCCCGTGGGCAGGCGCCTCACAAACAGGAATAACAACCGCTACAGCGTCACCGCCCTCTTCAGCATGGCCGCTGAGCAGGACGTCGAGGTAGAGGACGATCTCGCCAGAGGTCCGCACTCCCCAGTCACATCCAAATCACCCCCCTCACCTCCCCCATCACAGCCCAGAAACGTCTCCGTGACCTCAAGGGCAAGATATCCGTCCAGTCAAAGAAAAACTTCGTCCTCGAGCGCGACGTCCGCTATCTCGACTCCCGCATAGCACTCCTCATCCAGAACCGCATGGCCGCCGACGAAGTGCGTCCGTATTTTTCCTCCCTCTACACATCCTCATCCGCATCCCAGCAACGCGAGGTAGAGCGCACCCTCGAGGACGTCGATCCGACAGAGGGCCACTATCCTGACGATCGCAAGCTCCAGCAGTACTCAAATCTGTTTTTCCTTCTCCAGTCAGAACCCCGCCACATCGCCAACCTCTGTCGTCTCGTCAGCCTTTCCGAAATCGACACCCTCCTCCAGACTGTCATGTTTACCCTCTACGGAAACCAGTATGAAAGTCGCGAGGAGCACCTCCTTCTCACCATGTTCCAGTCCGTTTTATCCGCCCAGTTCGAGACTGCAACCGAATTCGGCTCCCTGTTGCGAGCGAATACCCCTGTTTCACGCATGATGACAACCTATACCCGTCGAGGTCCAGGCCAGAGCTACCTCAAGGGCGTTCTCGCAGAGCGCATAAACAGCCTCATAGAGCACAAGGATCTCAATCTCGAGATAAACCCCGTAAAGGTACTTGCTTCCCGTTCTTTCTCTCCCCATTTTCGATCCCTTTCTCTAGGTTTACGAGCAAATGATCAACCAAATCGAAGAAGAGACCGGCACACTACCCCCCAATCTACCCCGTGGCGTACCCCCGGAAGTCGCTGCAGAAAACGCCGACGTCCAAGCTATCATCGCCCCTCGCCTCACCATGTTAATGGAGATCGCCAACAGTTTCCTCGTCACCATCATCGAGAGCATGGAAAGCGTTCCTTACGGCATTCGCTGGATTTGCAAACAAATCAGGAGTCTCACACGAGTACCTGCTTTTTCCCCCGTCATCGTTCACACTCACTGACATGGTCTGACAGCGTAAATATCCAGAGGCTACCGATTATGCCATTTGCTCCCTCATAGGCGGCTTCTTTTTCCTACGTTTCATCAACCCTGCCATCGTCACACCTCAAGCGTACATGCTCGTCGATGGCGTGCCCGCCAAACATCCCCGCCGGACATTAACCCTTGTAAGCGTTCGTCCTGTTCGTCTGCCCTAGACGCTTGATCCCCCCCTTTTACAGATCGCGAAAATGCTCCAAAACCTTGCCAACAAACCCTCTTATGCAAAGGAGGCTTACATGATCACCCTCAATCCCTTTGTCGAGAACAACAAGGCCCGAATAAATCAGTTTCTCAACAGCCTGTGCGAGGTTGGCGACTTTTACGACACGTTAGAGGTATTTCGTCATTCGATTGAGATACAGCCTTCATAATGACGCTCTTTCCCCCAGATGGATCAATACATGGCACTTTCCAAGAAGGACCTCATGATTCACATTACTATGAATGAGCTATATAACACCCACGCGTTGATCTTGCAGCATATTGAAACTCTGGTGAGTAACCGACTGATCTAGCGAATCTCTCTCTCCTTAGCATCGTACAGTCGCCAAACGACAAGCAGCACCTACGTATCCTTACCGACGAACTCGGCCCTGCTCCGCCCCAGGTGCCCCGGAAAGAGAACCGTACTATCGAGTTGAACTTGTACAGTCGCTGGGAGACTCCTGTTCAAGACCTTCACACGGCACTCATGGATTCTATTTCTCAGAGCGACATGTTGTACATGGAGACAAAGTCTATCCTCGTTCAACTCATCCGCTCCCTCCCCCATGCCGCCGAAAAGCGGCCATACAACCTTGGGGCGCTAGCAGAACGAGCGGCTACCACCAAAGATGCCACTCTTGTGCGCAGGGGTATCAAGGTCAAGGAGATGCTCCGCGAACTCGAAGAGGGAAAAGTTATCGATCAAGCAGACGGTTACAAGCTCATGCAAGACGAGGTGGCCGCAGAGCTCGTCCATCTGGGAAACTTACGGGACAAGATATTGTTGGAAACCAAGTCTCTGGAAGCTGTGTACAAGACGATATGCGATCACAACAGCTACTTGCGTTCACAGCTCGAACAGTACAAGGCATATCTGCAAAACGTTCGATTGACTGCTTCCAAGGACAAGGGAAGCACGACGGGCGTCGGTGTCGTGACCGTCGGCGGGAGAGAGAGAAAACCTTCTAGGAGCGCTGTCCTCGGCCCTTATCGGTTCACGCACGCGCAGCTGGAAAAGGAAGGTATTATTGTCGAGAGCAATGTCCCGGATAATCGGTGAGTTGCCTGCCATCAGCGCTGACGTGCGACTCGAGCTCCTTGCTTTAGCCGCCCGAATATTTACTTTAACATTACATCGCCGAGTCCCGGCACCTTCATTATCTCATTACACTACAAAGGACGAGAGAAAGCTATTCTGGAGATGGATCTGAAAATCGATGACTTATTGGAAAAGGTGATTATCGTCTTTTTCGTGTCCAAGGCTGTACTCAACCGAACGAACAGCAAAAAGACAACAAGCACCTTCTGGACCTGGAGTACGTCCAGTTGAACGTGCCAAAGGTGCTCGGGCTCCTGAAAAAGGTCTTCGCTAAGCGCTAAACGAATCACGTCGGACGTATCTATGAGTGTCTCATATTCTTACTTATGCCATATTGATTCTGCCATACCCGTCACTCCTTTCCCTCTTTTATTTTTGTCTTTCGGCCTAGTCTTACTATAACAGCACGCTTTTCCACTGTGACTCTGTTCGTTTCTGGATTTTTTTGTATTACACGTGTAGTTGTGTGTGTCTCTGGATACCTGTCTTCCTACACTCCGAATACTCTGGTTTGCTTTGCGACATTAGACTTTTCTTTAATGGGGTACAATGCTCCAGACGAGTTTCTCTCTCCTTTTGTACATGTGTTTCTAGCTTAGCCCCACGGTTGAATCAATATTGCAGAGCCGACTAAATCGGGTTACGTCTGCACTTTGTGATCGGCCGAGGTCAAGACTTCACTTTCTTCGTCTCAATCCTTCTGCAAGCACTCTCAGTGGAGCCACGCCGGACGTTGGTGTCTCAGTGGATGCTTGCTGAGATGCCACGCTCATTTTCAACTTTACTTCCATTCGTACTCACATTGTGCCTGAGGTCAGCCTTGGCAGGCGTAGCGTCCTTGCCGACCATACAACTGGCGTCAAATGCGTCTCAGTCAAACCTCACCGCGCCGAATACCAATGGGATTTCCCCCGTTTCTTTGGCTGACGACGGGTACGTAGTCGCTGTCGATTCGTAACACTCGGCGCTCATTCCGTAAAGCACGTACTACACCGTCATTCAAGTGGGCGAAATCAGCTTTCGCGCGTCCATAGACACTGGCTCATCTGATTGTTCGTCGAATTCAGCCTGCTTCTGCTCACACTCATCTCTTCGACAGTCTGGCTGGTTTCGACGGCATGCACCACCAAAACATGCGCGACAGTTCCAAAATACCCGTTGACATACGCTTCGCCCACGTTCGTTTCCGTTGACGACAATAACACTGCGTTTAGCGTCAGTTATGCTGACGGCACCGGTGCGTGTTTCGGCGTTTAATTACTCAGTCGATCGAATGACATCGTGTGTTCTGCAAGGCGCAACGGGATTCGTTGCAATGGAATCCGTCGAGGTTTCCAACGTGACGGTGCCCAGTCAGGCTTTCGGTGAGCGCGCTGGATCATCGTGTCCGACCGGTGATTGCAAACCTTGTCCAATATGTAGGCGTCGTGACCAACTCCAACGTCACCCTGATCGATGATGTGAGTGGTATTCTGGGGCTGGGATTTTCTCGGTTGTCGGAGATCTACGCAGCAGCCAGTTCGAACGGTGCGTGTTTTGCGCGAGGTTCGATGACAGCGTCCGACGGTTGAATGTGTGCAGCCCCGCCGTTTATGGCGAGTTTGGTCGAACAAGGCATACTCGACTATCCAATCTTTGGACTGAGCTTGACGCAGAATTCGACTGGGACGCTTGCGTTGGGTGAGGGTGTTGTGTCGCTTGCCTGGCAGAGTGCTCATGTCCGTCAGGCGCGATCGATGCTTCGGTGTTACAAAACACGAGCGAAATCGTCTGGAGTGACGTCGTCCCATTTTCTCCGATAGGGACGCAGACGAATACCTCTGGATATATGTACTGGGCCATTCACGTGACGCGCTTTGCGGTATGTCTCGCTCGAACGGAGAGTGGCCTTTTTGTTTGACTTTACTAGGTAAACGGGAGTTCACTGACGCCGATACCCACGTATCCCGGACCAACTGGAAATTCTTCGATCGCAGTTTTAGATGTGTAAGCGCTATTAGATGTGTTTTTGCGAACGTGGGACTGACGAGTCTATGTAGAGGAAATTCTGGAATGTATGGACCCTACCAAGATGTGGGTCGTCGAGTATGAACTCTGCACTGCCGAGCTTATCACTGCTTCGTAGGTGACGCGATTGTATGCACTTTTCCCTGAAAGTCGGCTCGTAGATGAGAGTGGGTGGTAATCGCTGCCCGTTCATACGGTTGACTGAATATTTTCTCAAGCCGGACAATGGGCGATTCCCTGTGATTCATCTGCGACCATGTCCTTTAGTTTTGGGTATGTAATAATTGCCCCCTCTAACCCCCTCTAACGAATATAGCAGAGATGGAACCGCGTTTGTACTTCAGCCTACTGATTATATCATTGGTCCGACGGCAGGTAATCCTGACCTATGTCTATCCTGGCCCAAGGCTTCGATGCCCAGTTCGAGTGGTATTGACTGGCAACTTGGTAAGGTCGAGGAATGTCTTTTCGTAAACTGCTTTTCGAGCGACTTCTTTATTTTTTTAGGAACGCCGTTTTTACGTACCGTGTACTCTGTCTGGAAGTGGGTACCAATTCCGCCTATCGTATGCATCACTCTGACCTGTCCCAGCTATGGCATTGATTACGTCCAACCTCCGATGATCGGCCTGTACCCTCTCACAAACTCCTCCGCGCCTGTCGAGCCCCCTTCTGTCGTGTACTCGTACTTTTCTTCCGCGTCTGCGACCGTGGCGACGACGCTGCCCAACTACCTGTTGGCAACGCCGACCTATACGACGCCGCCCTATGGCTTCAACACGTCCGTCCCCGCATATTACGGCGAAATCGTCGACTCGGAGCTCGGGACGAGCACGTACTCGCCCGTCGCGTGGCCTTCGGTAGCTGCGACTGCGATTCCGAGGCTACTGGATCAATATACCCAAGTGGCGACCAACGCTCAAGGAGAGGTCGTCACCACGACGTATCACCTCACACAGCCTTCTGTCGTGCTCGGACTACCGCCGGGATGGAACGGTGCTAGGACGCGACGAGCGCCGGTGTGTGCGCTCGGTGTGTCGTTTGTCGTCGCCGTCTGCGCGGGTGTATGGATATTCTAGGGACTTTTTTGTTTTGTTTTTGTTTTGTTTATATCCGAGGTGGCTATCGTTTTTACCTTGTTTGCATGAACTCTGAAGTTGGACTGTGTAGTGATTTGGTATATAGATAATTATTCTCGCTACCTGAGTACACGCGTCAAGCTCAGAGTCTGGGCGAAACAGTAGGTCGGCTTAGTCATCATAATCCCACACAAATCATTACTTTTTTTTTGGACAATTTATCGTTAGCTCCGAGTCAAGGCGGAGGTCGATGTGGGGCTCCGTGGCAAACCTGATGACAACAGGGAGCGATACCCACTAGTTTGTGGCCTAGTCTGTAAGTAGAGTGTCAAGGTTGTTGGATAATGGAGGACCATGTGTGCTGGACTTTGGATATTAGATCTATGTCGAAACGTGTCGCCAGCGTGTGATAGCATTTTGTTTCGAGTGTCGAATTCCGCCTACATAGTGGTGCGTTCGCAGCGGAGTACCCAGATCAGTGAGGTGGGCGGATTCGGAGAGTAGAGATCTTTTGAGGCGATTAACCCCTCGGGACGTCAGCAGGGGGGGTGCGACGTTGCCACAGCCTAGCGTATTTCAACGCGAAGAGTTCTTTTTGGTCGGGCCGCTCCGGAGAGGCTTGGTCAAGTCCCGGATGAAACGTTGTGCCTCATTCCGTCAGGGCAGGATGAACAAAACGCGCGATAAGTTCGTAGTTTGAGACTTTAGACTAGAAATTCCCAATGCGGAGGGATCCGGCCATAGCGCGGTAGAAGGTATGTCCAGGCATCGGAGATGCTGGCCATCTGTTTCTTCCGCTTTGATGATGTCGAGTAGTACCTGGTCGTGACTAGGTTGATGCTGTTGGTGACAAGATGCCACCGTGGGTTCGTTCGTAAGCCAGGAAACCGCCAGACATCAGACATGGAAGATAAACAAACATACTTCTTCATCGTCTACCGTAGACACCAGGATTCCGCTACCTAATGCCCTGTTACGTACGCGTTCCTGCTATCTGGCAATTCGAACGGAGATTTATTTTGCATTTTGTGACAAAATGTGACTACAGACTGACAGCGGAAGTGTCTTCGAAATTCGACGTTCTCTTTTAGGATGATGCCCGGTGACATATCGCTCTTCTCCTGGGATATGTAGTTGGACTGACCACGCCCTGACCGACTGCGTAATTCCCCCTGTATAATGGTCCTCATACTCGCAGTAAATACGGGCTCCTCCTCGCTCAAAATCTCGCTTTACCGGCGCGTACTAGAGGATTCGAAGACACCTTCTCTTCTTTTGACGTGTTCTATTTCATCCATCTCTTCTTCCCCCGTCAAAGTCTCATTCCAACATGCCAACACAAGCCTTGTAGTCGAGCAACAACACGTCGAGTCCTCCATTTGTGATCACGAGTCTGCATTTATTTACTTCCTCGAGCGTCTCAAGGAGGACGTGAGCATCCATCGCCGACAGATCAGGCACGTATGCCATCGCGTGGTCCATGGCGGGGATTACACAGAACCTACCATTGTCTCGGAGCGATCTTACGAACATATCAAGACATTGTCTGACCTAGCTCCTCTGTGAGTACTTTCCCGTTCTTGCTCACATCGCCTTGATCAAACCACCGTTTGAACAGACACAATGGTGCTGCATTATCTGTCATAAATGCATGCCGCTTGGCGTTACCGGGCGCATCGTCGATCGCATTTTTCGACACCGCATTTCACAAGGACCTACCTTGCCATGTGTCGACTTACGCCATTGATCAGAAAATCGCGCGAGAACGTGGCCTCAGAAAGTATGGCTTCCACGGACTGAGTTGCAAGTAGTCGTCTTTTCACTGTGCATCTGTGTGCTCACGACAGATTATCTAGATACGTTCATCAGGCGAATGGTCGCCAATCATTTATACAAGGTTCTCCTCTTTCCCCCCAAGGACCGGGGCGCTTACATTCCCCGCAGGACGAAGTTGATTTGAATATCATTGCACTGCATCTTGGCTCCGGTGCATCTGCCTGCGCGATTCGGGGTGGAAAGTCCGTTAATACATCCATGGGTCTCACTCCTTTGAGTGGAATGCCTGGGGCCACTAGGTCAGGAGACGTCGACCCCAGTCTCATTTTTCACTACACGAGCGAGCCCCTCAGTCTCTTGAGCTACGCGTCTGCGACGACCAAGGAAATCCGCGTTACAAGGGTCTGCTTTTCGTTGTTTTTTTCTCCTTCCATACCCTGAACTCGAGGATTCCAGGCAGAAGAGATCCTTAACAATCAAGGAGGCTGGAAGGCGTTGGCAGGGACGACCAACTTTGGGGATATCACCGAGAAAGCTGATATCACTACGCCGCCTTCCACTGTGCAAGAGAATCCTTGTACGCTGGCCTTTCATATCATGCTCGATCGGGTGCTGCATTACGTTGGTGCATACCACCTGTCCCTTCGTGGCAAGGTTGACGCCTTGGTGTTTGCCGGAGGGATTGGGGAACGAAGCAGAGAGTTGCGCAGCGCTATCGGAGAGGCAATCCAGTGTCTGGGTTACTCGGCCATCGATGAACACGTCAATCAGGCCCTTCCTGAAGGCGCCGTCATCGATATTGGAAAGCGAGATGGAGGAAAACATGTGCTAGTCTGTCGGACGGATGAACAGTTTGAGATGGCGAGGCAGTGTTCACTTATGGAGGAGTTTTGGCGTTGAGCACAGGTTGGCAACAATATAGTCATTCGTGCAAGTCAGAGCCTGTGTCACTCAAACGCCTATCATCACCTTTCCAAATCAGCCGTAGCCTATTACTAAGGGCATGATCGATCATGATCGTCACCCCACGTGCGTTGTAATGGACCGTCGGGAACGTTCACACGGCACTGGCACGGAGCAATGCAGACATTGCAGAGTAAGAGCGGGTCGTGCAGCGGACAGCGCTTCATTACACAGGTATCCCAGACCTGCACAGCCACGCATCCCGGATCTGTTCCCGTACCGCTCGTATTTTTACTCGGGTGGACGTCACGGCTTGTCACTAGTCTCGAAACCAGACGTTCCATTTTACGCCGGTCGAGTTCTTCACAATTCAGGGGTTTGCGGCACACCGGTTTCAAGTTAGTGTGCGATACAGGGCAGCTGTGGCGTAGCCCAGAACGCCGCAGTCATTGGCAATGACTGGATGATGACGCAAGGCGCCGATGATCGCGTCGCCCGTGTACGACACTGTACCGTATCCGCGTCATCAAATACGCACATCTATATCAGCACAGTATATATAAGCTCCGAGCGTAAGCCCCTATTTGCGTGGGTGCATAGAATGTTCCTGTCTTGCGTCCGCGTTTCGTAGTCGTTTCGGGCCCTCCGCTCTATTCGTAATATCGCATTCCAGGCCAGGCCAGAACGATAAGCTCGGAGACAGTATACTACGAGTCCGGGCACCGTCTCGCAACCCCTATTTGCATGGGTGCCTTTATAATCATTTCAATCATGACCCTCCTTTCTTCTCCATTTTCAACTGCACACCATCGTCTGTTCGTTCCACGATGCCTGCCCAGTGTCTCGCAGAACCCAACCCGCCCGCTGAAGCGTCCCATCTCCCCGATTCTGTGTTGGAGAATCGCGCATGCGTCGGCACGCATTTGGACCTCACTCCCAAAGAACTCAACGCCTTGGGGAAGTTTACGCGCGCTGCGAATTACATCGCTGCCGGTAATGGGTCCCACTTTAGCGCCTTTTGGTTGCTCACACCGCCCTAGCCATGATCTTTTTGAAAGATAATGTTCTCTTGGAGAGAAAACTGACCTCGGACGACATCAAGAATCGGTTACTTGGGCACTGGGGAACCTGTCCGGGTCTGACCCTCGTGTACGCGCATCTGAATCGTGTCGTCAAGAAGACCGGTCTGGATGCCTTTCTCGTCGTAGGGCCTGGTTAGTAATCGTATTTTACATGTTGTTGCACGTGTCGATGATTCCTCTAGGCCATGGTGCGCCTGCTATTCTCGCATGTCTGTGGTTGGAGGAAGCGCTTGCATCCTTTTGGCCGCGTTATTCTCGTGATCGAGCTGGGTTGACGACGCTCATCACAAAGTTTAGTACTCCTGGAGGATTCCCAAGGCGAGTCGTCTAAAACTCGCTCTTTTATGCAGCTAACCGTTGTTGTTAGTCATATCAACGCCGAGACACCTGGTGCAATCCACGAAGGCGGCGAATTGGGGTATGCGCTCGGCGTCTCGTTTGGTGCTGTCATGGATAACCCGAACCTGGTGGTCACTTGCGTTGTTGGCGACGGAGAGGCCGAAACCGGTCCTACTGCAACTGCATGGCATGGGTACAAGTATATCGATCCTGCAGAGTCGGGTGCCGTGCTTCCCATTCTGCACCTGAATGGATTCAAGATTTCGGAGCGTACCATTTTTGGATGTATGGACGACAAGGAGTTGATTTCGTTGTTTAGGTGAGCGTTTTTACCTTTATGGTTATGCTACTAGAAACATGTTTCTAGCGGTTATGGTTATCAATCGTGTATCGTCGACGACTTGAAGAATATCAACAGAGATCTAGCCAGGGCTATGGAATGGGCCCTTGGTGAGATCTTTCGTATTCAGCAAGCGGCACGCTCGGGGAACCCGATTGTCAAACCTCGTTGGCCTATGCTGATCCTGCGAACGCCCAAAGGCTGGTCAGGCCCAAAGGAGTTGCATGGGGAGTTCATAGAAGGCTCGTTCCATTCGCATCAAGTACCGCTCCCCAACGCCAAGAGGTCAGAGGAAGAACTCGAGTTGTTGCAGGACTGGTTGGCCAGCTATCGTCCTGAGGAGCTTTTCGTCACCTATGCTACCAAGGACGAGGTTGACGGAGCTCCATTGAGTGACGTGACGGAGATTATTCCTGATGCCAAGGAGAAGCGCCTTGGCTTTAGAAAGGAGACTTATGCGGCGTATCAGCCTCTTGCCGTTCCGAATTGGATGTCATTCAGTGTCCCGAAAGGGAGCGAGGAAAGCTGCATGAAAATAGTCGGAAAGTTGCTTTGCGAAGTCATTAAAAGGTGAGTCTCACATCGGTGACGTTCATCGCAGAAGCTTATGCTTGATTAGCAATCCGTACACGTTTAGAATTTTTTCACCGGACGAGCTCGTTTCGAACAAGCTCGATGCAGTATTCGACGTCACCGGACGGAATTTCCAGTGGGATGTTGCATCCCGTGCTCAGGGAGGGCGCGTTGTTGAGATCCTTTCTGAGCATACGTGCCAAGGCATGCTCCAAGGATATACGCTTACAGGAAGAACGGCTCTCTTCCCTACGTACGAAGCCTTTATAGGTATCATCCACACCATGATGGTGCAATACAGCAAATTCGTCAAAATGGTTTTCATTGTCCATCGGTCTTTTGCAATAAATTGACGGTTTTTCTTGTCTAGGCCTTCGAAACCAATTGGCGTCATGATATTGGCTCTGTCAATTATCTGGAAACGTCCACATGGGCCAGACAAGAGCACAATGGTTTTTCGCACCAGAACCCGTCATTTATCGGTGCTGTTCTTGATTTGAAACCGAAACTGGCCCGTGTTTATCTTCCACCTGACGCCAACTGTTTCCTTTCTACCATGGCTCATTGTTTGAGGTCCAGGAACTATATCAATCTGATGGTTGGTAGTAAGCAGCCGACTACAGTGTGGCTCAGTCCAGAGGAAGCCGATCGCGTATGTTTCACAAATTTCTGGAATGATGTGGGACTGACTTTATGAAGCATTGCACGGCTGGTGCTTCTGTTTGGAAATTTGCGAGTACTGACGACGGAGTAAATCCAGATGTGTAAGAGTGTTGGTCGTGTTTGCCGCGTGTTTCTAACGAATAGTTTAGCGTCCTCGTCGGTATCGGTACAGAAGTTACCTTTGAGGTGGTCGCTGCAGCAGCTCTCCTCCGCAAGTTGATCCCTTTGCTCCGCACCCGTGTGGTAAACGTGACGGACCTGATGATCCTTGGTCCCTCCGGAAGTCACCCACACTCCCTCGACAATGACGACTTCAATGTGCTCTTTACTTCGAATAGACCCATCATCGCGAATTATCACAGCTATCCGATCGAACTCAAGGGTTTATTGTCAGGCCGGCCAAATCTCGAGAGGATTTCGATCGAGGGGTATCGGGAAGAAGGGACTACGACGTCTCCTTTTGACGTTTGTTTTTGTTTTTGTCTTTTTGTAGTTGATCCCTTTGACGAGAACTCGTTTAGATGATGTTGTGCAACCACGTTTCGAGATATCATGTCGCTGCGGCCGCTGTCCGTGCTGGAGCCGCCCACAATGCAAAGGTGGCGACCGAGGCCCACGAACTGGCGAGCTATATCATGCATCTCGCAGCAAAGGATAAAGACTATATTTACCGCGAAGGGCAAGGTGAGTTCATGCTACATGGATGTTTTTTTGGACAATGACGTGGTGTCAGACCCCGAAGGCACATTTGACAGGCCTGTTTTTGAAAAAGTATGAGCTGTGATGAATCTTGTGTGTATGTATGCGCAGTTGTCGCGTAGGAATAACCTTTTTGTACTTGCGTATGATTCGAATGTACTTGTATTCAAGGTGTAAACAGACGCACTGACCGTCGTGCACTAATAAGAAAACGTTCCTGGACCTATAGGGGGTATGTTTGCGAAGTAGAAAATAAACGTATCCATTCTATTCCTCGTTCTTCGAGTTATCTGGTAAACATCGCGACAATACAACCAAAATCGTGGCGAGTACTGCCAATACGACATAGATCAAGTTGCCACCCAAAAGGTTGTACTCTTTAGAGATGGCAAACAACGACGTCACCGATGCCGGTCCAATAGCACGTGCAATTGATGACAGACTCTGACTGAGCCCATTCGTGGTACCGAGAGACTGCTTGTTCGGAGCCGCCCTGGTAACGAATACCATAATGACAGCTACACAACTACAGTTAGATCATAGGCAATATCCAGAGAACGGGCAGAACGAACTGCCAGAAAGGTTGACGAGAACCAAAAACGTAACCTGGACAACAAGAAGGACCCAGATGATGGGACCGACTTTTCCTTGTGCTGCGACAATGGCGCTCATGACTGGAAAAAGAAGAATCAGTGGGTAAAACCAGAGAACAGCCCAACAAAACAGTTTTTTAGCCCCAAACCACTCGATCATCTTTGCGGTAAACAGTGCTTGCACACTCCCATTCATAACCCCAAATATAGCCAAGAATATGCCAATGGTGGAAGGCGGGAACCCTAGGCCACCGATTTCAACAGGCGCCGAATAAAACAAAGGCTGAAGAACAAGGATGGCGATATTTGAAAGTCCCAATATTCCATAATTGACAATAGGTATCATCACTGAATAAGTCTTCATGAGACTCAGCATTGAAATGGGCCTGGCATCGTTCGTAGAAGGGTTATCCAAAGCATTTTCGACTGGTGTTCTTTGAATGTTTTTGCCCGTTTTCGACGGCAATGACTAGGATGAAGAATGCTTGGTCCTCAGTGAGCTAAATACAAAACAATGTCGTACCTCCTTCATGAATATCGCACACACCGAGAACGCCAATAACGTGAGAGTTCCCGAGACGAAGCACGGGAGAAAATATGGATATGTCTTCCAGAATTCACCCCGGAAAATGTCAGGCCATCGGTCCTGTGGCCTCGCAAGTACACCACCATATAGTGGACTGATCGGGTCACGTTAGCTCGCGATTTCACCGTGGGGACAAACGCACGCGATAGTAGCACCAAGGCAAAAAACGGCTGGTATGAACGAAAAGACTTGTGCCATATTGGAATGGTCTGTAATATCGCCGAGCATACTCTTCATCACCCCGATGTTACCGTTCAAGAGGCCAGCAAGACATCGGCTAGGCACCCATTCAGCCAACTGACTTCTGGACGAAACACAAGTTTCACTTACCTTATAATAAGTGTCGCGAACGTGCGTGATAAGCCAAAGGCCAAATTCGACAGGCTGAGTCCGAGCAAGCCAAGTAAAATAACGGGACGGCGGCCAATGAAATCTGACAGCCGGCTCCAATGCCAGACAGTCAGCGCCTGTGTGACGAAAAAAAGGGACTCCTGCACAAATGTTGGTGTATAATCACCTCTGTGGACGTATAGACTTACAATGAGACCAGCATAATAACCGATCTTGCGATCATCTCCCCCTGTGACACCGAGCTCGCCAATAAGCTAGTTCAAACGGCCGTTTTGGTAATAATAATAAAATGAGTATCGGGTCAAACTATAGAACTAACCTGATTGATGAAGGGAAAAATGTACATGGACGAGAAAGGTTCCGCAATCAAGGCAGCAAAGACAAGGTTCATCTGACTCCACGGCAAAGGTGTCTTCAACTTTACTTGAACCTGACTCGGAAGAAGCGGGCTCTCCTCATCTTGAGATCTGGTTTGAACATTCATCGCAGGAGCTAACGAAGGAAGAGTACACCGCCAAGAATCGTTTGAACAAGGCAAGTTGTTTATACCCCGGAATGGCTCGTCAATGGAAGCTCTCCGTCGGATCAAACCGGGCTGAGTCAGAGTCGGCTCAAATGGCTGTCAAGTTTTGCTGTGGATAACACAGTCATACAAAGGTATACATACTTGATATCGCGTTGAATGGAAAAATGAAGGTGTACGGTAGGTCTGTGGCCCGGCACCTGAGTAAGGCACGAGCGTAGATAGAGCTTGGTCACGCGTAGGCAGGAGGCACGTGCCTCTCTCTCTCTCGACCTCAGTTGGCATGATGCCTGTGATGCAGCCGGTACCAGCTTCCGTCACAACCTTTCCTCTTCACACAACATTTGATTACTCCCATACACGTGTATCTGAATCCCATCTTCTGCATGACCGGCCTAGGCATGATTCGACTTTGTTCCCCAGCTATATGAATCACCCGAAAGCCCTTCTGGAGCCAGCACAAACATCAGGACAGCCTGGACGGAGACCATGAGTGGCAGGAGAAGAACCCTGCCGCATTCGACATTGCCGAATTGCAATACGTCCCCAGAGAGGGATGTAGTAGAACAAGGAACCCGCTGTAATTGAACGTAGGTGGCGCTTACTGTGCCATTACACCACCCATCCCTGCCCGATGGCGCAGTATCATTACCCCATTTCTGTGCCCAAACTACCTGCGAAAGTTACGCGCGAAGTAACTGTACATTTTGGCCGCCATACTTGTATGAAGCAAAAAGCGACAGGCCTGGGACTCGAACCCAGAATCTCTAGCGCCGGAAACTAGCGCGTTACCATTACGCCAACCCGCCCTCATTGACCTGTGCCTACTACTAGCGAAACAGATGGGCTCGCGAGACGCATGCACCTGGTGGGCACGTCAGGTGCTGTCACTGTTGCGTGCACAATGATCGTGGTGGGTGTGTCGTTTCATTGCTTGCTATGTCGCTGTCGCATCCACACGACAAGACGACGCGTCAACGCATGTCTTGTCGTCTCGTCAACGTGTCGTGCATACGTCCTCCATTCGGTGAGCGTCGCAACTGGAAAAATGCGAAATTAGGTGTGCTTCGCACACCTAGTTGTTAGTCAGTGTACGAGAGGGAGCTGAGGTAGTTACGATATGTATGCACTGTCTGCCAATCGTCCATCTCCGAAGATTTGGACATGCGATAGGAGTGGCCGTGATCGGCGCAGGACAGGAGGGACAGAAAGGGTGGCGGGATAGGCAGCGGTTTCGAGCCTGCGAAAGCTCTCATCAGGGGGCACCGCTACTCCGACCGCCAGCCTACTTCAGAGGCGTTTAGGGAACTACCAGTAGCACTAGACAGAGGGAGTAAATCGCAGTGACGAGATGTGTGCGATGACCCTCCGCAACGCTAGTTGCTTGGATGGGAGAACGAGGGTGGGGATGGGGGAGATTCCCGATCAGTAAGAAACCAGCAGTCTGGACCGGCGCACCTGACCACTTTCGTAGGTCTAGGCTGACTTTGTCGTTCCCGTGCGGTGCCACACGAGGATCCAACTCGTGACTCGGCCGAAGTCCACTGAAGATGGGTGGGGGCACACCTTTAGCCTCCCAGTTCTCGTCATTGCATAGCAACGCCCCAGCCGTCATGTCGATGGCGGCACTGGCACGAGTGCGAAAACACATACCTTCGATGATGCCCGCTCACCGCTCCATTGTCGCTGTCATACACGCTACTGCCGTTCCCATCACCCACCTCATTGCCAATGTTGCAGTTCTGGGCACGCCGTTGCGTGCCCGCCCCCTTGTTGTCATCGTGTCATGTCATGTGGCTGTATGTGGTCAATTAACGGTCTGTAATCAGTGCGACGCAATTAGTGTGATGACACGTACCTTCCGATGGTGCTGAGCGTGTCGTTGTGTACACGTCGTTCCCATCTGTGACACCTTGTATCATGTTGCCCACTTGTTTCCACGTGAGTGAACAGGCGGCCACGGGTGAGGGGATGGGCCTCCAGTGAGTTAAACGTTGGGCGGGGGTGACGATACGTTGGTGGGCGTTGATGGATACGTTGCTCCGTGAGATAGCAGCCATGGCCGTGGCTCTCAGGTCTTGTGGAGAGATGGGCGATGCCGGGACACGGGGAAAGTCGAGTTGTTCTGTCATTACCCCACGATCCTTCCTCTTCGTCATCACCGTCGTTGTGCCGGGTGCGCTGCTGCATGCCCGGACCCACGTTGTTGTCGATATGGGGTTTATGAATGTGCCGCTGCGGTATTGGGCGCGCTGTCGCGTTGCTCTTGTCCTCAACGTTGTCGTTGAGGTGAACGAATGGATGGGGAAGCGGTAGGGTCGGGACACAGTGGGTTGTTCATCGAGGTGAAGGTCTGCCAGTAGGGGTAGTGCCAGGTCATGTGAGAACTCGTTATCTCGTAGTCGTCAAGGTCGGAAAGCCGACAGGAAGATCGCGTCCGGGCAACCAGGGAAAGCGAGATTCGCAGATGTATCATGCATTTTTTGAACAAGGTAGGTCTGCGTCTCAGGAAAGGCTGGGTGCTGTTGAAGAACGGCGAAACAAGATATCACAAGCAACAAAGAGCATAGGTAGAGCTGCTGAATCCGACTCTGTGAGAGTTGATGATCTCATAATCGATTCGGAGTCTAACTGGCTTGGCAGCAGGGAGGAGCTTGATCAACTGCCACTGCGGCATTCCGGACTTACTCTTGTTCTTCGTAACCTGTGTTTCAATGCGCTGCATATCCAAGATTCCATCCATTGTGATTATATGTAGCCAGTGGAGTAACAGAGTAGGCCTACTTCAATTCTCCGATGAAGTCGAGATGTCTATCACCAAGTCAAGAACGTGATCGGTGTCAACCCTACGTTCTACGAATATCTGTTCACTGTCGACACTGGCACCACCGTGGATTCAGTCTCCCTGAATCGGTTGATTTTTGCGTACGTCGCTATGGTAATCGCTGTTCATTCCCGCTGATTGCTTCTTCGCCGTATGGTTCACGATAAAAAGTGCTCGGTGTCTGTGGCGAAACTGAGCTCGCGAATGCCAAGCAGTCCGTCATTACGATGATGCAGGTCTACGAATACTTCATCTCACACCACATGGCAAAGTCGTTCGACTCGCTCTTTGGTTCTGTTGCTCGTTTGCCCGGTTGTTTCACGCTCTTCCGTCGTCGTACATCCGACACGCACAAACCGTTGCTGATCTCGAACCAAATGATTTCGGGCTATTCTCAAAACCGCATGGACACGTTGTACATAAAGGACCTTCTCCAACTCGGAGAGGATCGTAACTTGACGGCGCTTCTACTGAAACACTTCCAAATGCACAAGACTCAGTTCGTCCGGGATGCCCACGCCTACTAGTACACGGTAGCGCCAGACGACTGGATGATCTTGTTGTCGCAGCGAGGTCGTTGGATCAACTCTACGGTTTCTACTGTTCTTGATGAGATATATCGTCATGATGGATTTGATGTCGACGTTGATTCTACCTGTCACTGGCTTATGTGAGTACAACGTCGGTTCTTTTGCACCTCTCTGTCTCATGCATCATACTTTGCGTGACAGATCGTCTACCTCATTACCCCGGTGCAAGGGGGATGTGTAAGTGGTAAGGGCAGGAAGGGCAGGGGTGCCATCCTGGGCGGCCCACGGCGCATCTGCACAGTTGCTTTTATAACGTTTCCGCGTAACATTTTTTTCGTGTACTTTTCATGCTCTTTGATTGTGGGACCTGGGGGCAAAGCGTGTACCATTCCTTTTTCGTTGGCCAGAAACTGGTCAAAGATCCCGGCAATCCCGGTCCCAAATATTAGATGGACTGTTGCTGGCGCAGTCACGTTGAGTGCCCTCGGTATGGTACAATATTTGGTTTGAGTGGGCCATAAAGGAATGTGGGTTTGCCAAGAGAAATATCACGTACACTAGCACGTAGCGGGAATGATTGAAAACAGCCATTTTGATGGAAGGTTCACTCGGTATTTCGCTATACCCGAGGACGCATAAATCACGCACTTGGCAGCCTTGAATCATCCGATTTCACAAGACTACTACTATGTCTTCCTCACAGACTGCCCTGAATGCCCTTTTCCTGAATGACTACGCATCTAGTATGTATGCTCGTCCACGGGTACAAATCACCTGAAGATGGTAATTATATGTAGTTGTTATCATTACTGCTGTTGGATATGATTACGGTGTGTTGTAAAGACTCCCAACAATGTTACTGACCTCCAGGCGTGTTGTTGGTCCTTACACTCTCCAAAGAGGTATGGTTGGCATCCTGTAATATATCGTATGCCTTGCTGATGATCCGTACAGATAGAATTCATTTGGGTCAACAAGATTATTTATTTTTGTCAAACAGACACGCTTTCTGATATTTCGATGGCAGAGAAAACCCTGGACTTGGGTAACAGCTCTATTCGTTTTCGTACGTCCCACATTCCGCAGCATTTGTCGAGGTGTTCAATGAGTTGTAGATTCGTTATTGTGGTTTTTTAAATGCCGTGTGAGTCTGGAGTCCACGGTGATCGCGGGACACGTACTGAAAGTGGTTCCGGTTAACAGGTTGAATGGCTTCACTAGTATGTCTCTCCTTGTGTTTCGAACTCGGAACGTGAAACTCATCAAAACGCGACTCAAGTTGGAAGCAGCTTCTTTCTTGGCCCTAAAAAAGTATATATCCCTTACTATTTACAGGTTGACAACGGCTTATGCTGAATTCTGCTCGTGTCTATAGCTGTAGGTATTGGATATTGCCTCTTTATCAGAAGGATGCGACTACTTACACATACCAAACAGCTGTGAGAACATTTGCTCTCGAGTTAATAAATCATTTCCCATAACTGTTTCAAGGTAAGATAGTTCAGATCATTGGGGACTGGGCGTATGTTCTCTTTCTTCTTTCAGCTGACTGTGAGTGTTGCCGTTGTTTGCGGATGCCAAGCCATAAACGGCATAACGACAGTGATGATGCTCCTTCGCGTATGGGCCATGTATAATCGATCAAGACCGGTCCTCGTGGTTCTGCTGGCGTTTTTCATGCTAGAGATTGTCTTCGGCGCCCTCGTAGGTATCATTTACAACATCCCAAAAAATCTGTCGGGTGCGTGAGTCGCCAAACAAGCGCTTTAATGCTAAATTAGCTGACCGTCTTCGCCCTCTTTGCTTCCATCGTAGTGCTCGACAGTCAAATACTGAGTTATTCATATTGTACAACGGAATATTCGACTTCCTATCTTTGGACGCAAATGTTATGCGTCATTCTCCAAATCACCAACGGTACAGTAATATGTATCCTTGCGACCGTCAGATGCACGAGAGAATTGCTCCAGACATACCAAACGACAAAGCGATGGGAACTCAATCAGTACATGGATATGCTCATGAAGCAGGGCGTCGTTTACTTTGTCGCGTACGTCTGCGCCATCCCCTTGCAATCCGAACCATCGAGTAACCAAGCTAACGAAGTCACTAGGATATTGGTAGCCCAGCTCCTCACACTGTTGGCCAATCTGAGTATGCTTCCATCAGCGGGTTGGCAGTTTCTGCTGGGACTCATCGTGCAATACATGCCGATTTACGTCCTAACTCCTCGGTTCGTTATCAACATGCGGGAGTTGTACGCACGGGGCGTTCGACGCGGAGGCATCGATAGCGCGTTTGGCTTGTCGAGTTCTCGCATTGGTGTTGAATCGGTGGTCATCTTCGCAGACGTGGAGCAGAACGAGCCAGAGGTCCTCGAGGAAATACAGATGGAGATGACAGACGTTGGGTCGACTCATTCCCGTTAGACCGTACGAGAGGTCATTGACTCATCCTTGGAGTATACCACTAAGTAGATTGTTGTAAATTGTGAAGAGACAATCTATGACACAAGATTTTCCGATGTATATATCTTCTCTTTGTATGTGCCGTTGCGAAGGGAGCAAATTGTGATCTGAAGAGAGTATTTATTAGCAGTACGCACAAGCTCATTCACCCACACGAGAGTGGTCGTGGCGGGCCATGCTGCGTAACACTATTGATGGTGTCACTACATAGCACATGTGCGAAGCGTGCGGTAAATGAGCGGACAGCTTCAAACTTCAAAATTCGACAGAACCTACTTCAAGTATGCGTACCCAACAAGAAGACCAGGGACGAACAATGCTATATTGTAATTTTTTTTACATCCATAACGATGTAGTGGCCCGATCTGCAGAATGAGTAACAACGTTATCGCTTGGAGCATAACCGAGCTCATATGATCGGAAGACAACAAGCAAAAAAGGAAATCAAGGGTCAATTCAGGCTAACCCAAAAGCAGAACGGACAGAAAACATTCCAGGACGCGTTTTAAACTGCCGATGCGCGCCGGGACCCGAGTGACTTGACTTGAGAAGTGAGGACACCGCATGAGACGGCGATCGGCGCGAAGCCTCTATCGTCATCGTCGATTAACAAATGTCGTAAGAGCGGTTCTGAATGTGCACGTCTGTGTAAGCCATACCTTGGGAAGTCTAGACCTGACTTAGGGCTGGTAGTGGTCAGTAGCGTAGATACCAATATCGTAGACCTCGTTCCTTTTCATCGTCGCTACTCAGCGCCTTAGGACGGGCCTCCCTGACGTCGTCACGCTTGGCGCCGCAGTTTGCTGTTGTTTGTCTGTCTTTGGTCCTAGCAACAATTAAAGGGCAGTGTGACTGTAACATCACGTACAATCGCCGACCTCATCAACTTTACTTCCGAATCTCTGCCGACCGAAAATCTGGAATTGTGCCCCATACCCACTGCTTTGTAGTGGGACCATGGTGGTATTCAGCCTACTCCAAGTCATTCGCGAGCAATGGTGGTCACTCCCTCTATCCAAACCAGTCGACGACGTCAGTTCGAAGACGTTCATGGTCACCGGGTCGAACGCCGGACTTGGGCTTGAAACGTCCGTGCACCTCGCCAAGATGGGGCCCGAGTTGCTCGTCGCGACGAGCAGAGACGTCGACAAGTGCGAACGAACGCGCGAATGTGCGTATCTCGTCATGGCAAGAGCAAAGAGCGCTGAGCCCGACCATTACCACAGCCATCCTCTCGGCCTCGGACGGCACTGATACGCACATAGCTTCATGGCCGCTCGAGCTCGGCACATTTGAAAACGTTCGCTCTTTTGTTAATCGGTTCGTTGCGCAAGAAGAAGAAAACGGCTTGGACGTGCTCGTCGCCAACGCGGGCATGGTTAGCCCCGAATACGTTCAGACGGTGGACGGGTGGGAAGTCATGTATATATCTGATGTCTCTTCTTTTTGTTCTTTTCAAACGAACTTCATTTGGCTAGGTTGCAAGTCAATTATCTGTCCACAGCTTTGTTGAGCATCTTGCTTTTGCCATGCTTGCAAACGGCTTTTCGGAGAGGTGGGACGCCACGCTTGGTCGTCGTGTCGAGCTTTGGGCATTATCTCGCTTCTTCCAGCATGAGATATTCAGAAACATGGACCAGCATCTTGGAAACGATAAACAATCGGAAATTTGCCACCAGGTTCGTTGACGTTTTCTTAAAATAACTCAAAGAAGTGCGCTCAATACACGCTCATTTAGCTCTGTTCGTTACAATGTCACGAAACGTGAGCAAGTCCACGGCCTTATTGCATGCGCTTTTTTCTTTCCCGATAGAAAATTAGCCCATTAAACGACATTCTTCCAGTGTTGCAAGTCATGTTCGTTCGCGAACTCGCCGCGCATCTTCCCGATCCCACACCCGTGGTTGTCTGCACGGTGAATCCAGGCTGGTGCCGTTCAGAGCTTTTCCGCGCATGGGAGGACAAGTGGTACGCCCGGTGGATTCTTGCCTTGGCTTGGAAACTGTTCTTCGCGCGCACGGCAGAGGAGGGGAGTCGGACGCTCGTCCACGCTGCCGTTGGCGGTGACGCGCACGCGATGCACGGTCGGTATTTGTCGTCTTGTCAGGTCGTGCAAGAGAGCGATTTCGTCTTGTCCCCCCAAGGCAAGGCGTTCTCTGCCAAACTCTGGGTGAGGCATGGAACGAGTGTCTCGTGTGTGCGAATTCTCATTCCTACCGTCAGGATGAAACTATCACCGTCTTGTCTCGCGTCGATGCACGTGTCTCGGAAATTGTCTCCCAGTACCTTCGGACGGATGCATGATGTTTTCCTTGTAGCAGTCCTCTGTGTCATACATACCCCGTGGAGTTGGCGTGATGACGCGTCCATGTCAGTGGGTCGTTGCAACGCTGTACGCGCCGCATGGTCGTGATATATAGCTTGTGAATAGAAACAACGAGTAGCTGAAACAAGAATAAAACGAATTTTCCGGCGTTCAGACGAAGAACTCAGCGGTGCTAAGATGGAATTATTGTACACCAGATGACCGAGCATAACATATATGCAAACCTTGAGCTAAGATAAGCTGACGGAGTTGCCATCTCATCTACTTCTTTGGTCGCCTTTTCACTTCTTCTTCCTTGCACGCATGCAACATGAGTTTGTTTGGATGGCCTGGTGTCATCCCACTGTGTCCCTTGGACCAATCGTAGGAGATGGCGTATGCGAATATCGTGCCGTTGCGATTGAAGGTCGTGGCGCTAATCGGACCGGGCGCAGCTTCGAATGCTGTGTGTCACACGAGTCACGAGTCAAGGCAAGGCACGGTACACTTTTTTTTTTGTAACATACTCTTTAGCCGCGTGCGCGCATCCTTATCCCAGAAATGAATGGTTCCATCGGAGCCTATTCGTGCAAGACATGAGTCAAAACACGCTGCATGGTGGGAGGAAGAAACGCACCGCAGGTTGAGAAAGTTCCATGGACGGGGTGGAACGAGATGTCGTTCACAGCATACACCAGGGATTGATCTTTTGCATTCGGAGTCTGATCCCTGCGATGGCATTTGAAGGAAAAGTTGTTCCTGCAGGCGAAAGTCAGACGCCTGTCATCCCTGACTCGCAAGGAGGCTCACGTGCTATCCTTGTCCTCGACGTATCTGTAAACGGCACATCAACGACGCGCAGAGTCCCCGCGGGAGAGACGTACTGTATAGCCACACGACCTTCGATGCTGCCAACGGCAAAGCCACTACTTGAGGAGTTGGTAAAGCAGGAGACGACGCGTGTCTGCCACTTCAAGGGAGACGTTATGGTCTACAACCGCCGACATGAACATGAGCAGGACCAAAGGAGTGACATCATGGACCAACCTTGTACGGCGTGGATGGATTTGCCAAATTGAATATTTGAATATGACGCTCCGCGGTGCCAACAACAAGGAGGGGATACTGCACGTCCATGGTGTAGCAACGCTCCGGTAATTGAACTGTGGCTATAGGGGTCGCCGAACGGAGATCCCAATACTGTCCAACATCGGGGTGAGCGCAAAACACGCGATCGGGCGTGGTGCGTGCACACCTTGAGTGTCTTGTCCCAACTGCCAGTAGCGAGAATGCCGCCTTGAGGTGTCTCTATCCACTTGACGACTTTTATGGGTGCATCGTGTTGCGCAACTTGGCTTGTTTGGCCATTTGTAATGTCAAACATGCGTGCGGCGTTGTCTGCACCACCCGAGATCACTTTATTGCCGTCCTGTCGGTGGGTTGAGACGATTTCCAATGGGACGTGATATGAGCCAACCTTGTTCCAGCACACGCTGAGTACGGGGCCCTGATGGCCGTACATGGCCTTTCCCTGCGTCTGGCCGCCTGCACCGACCTCATAGAGACGAACCTGGAGGACGCGTCAGAGAGCGGGAGAGATGTAAAGGGGAACGCGAGGTACGTTGTTGTCCCAGCTGCCTACGGCGAGATAGTCTGCGGCAGAGGAAAAGGCGAGGGAGGACATGGAGTCGGCGGGCGGTTCTGGGACCTCGATGTCCTTGTCGGCGGTCGCTGGGGTGGTGGCCGTCGTCGGTGCTGCCGCCGTGTTAAAGAACGACATGACGGCGGCCGGTGAACTTGAGTCTTGAGCGTGGTCACACGTTTAACGCGAGGTCCCACGCCACTCCTACAGAATCCAACTCGCCATGTCTTGATTCGCGTTCGCGCTTATGGTCTCAACCGCTCCGAACTCTTCACCCGCCCGCGTCCTCGGCATCGAGTGTGTTGGCCAAGTCGTCGGCGCGGGCGGAGGCAGTTGAAGAGAAGGACATGCTCGTGGCCGCTATCATGGCGGAATGGGCAGACGCGTTCTCTGTTTCATGACACCGCCTACAGCAATGTAAATGAACCCTATCATAGGTGGGTACGCCAGGTTCACGCTGATGCCTCATGCTTGCGTATCAGCTTCCATCAGCCTTCCTTCGCGAATGTCTTTCGCTGCCACTCCCGAAACTTATCTCGCTGGTACGCTCCTCCGCGGCCAGCTCTCTCGTTCACATACTCACCCATAGATACGCACATCATACGGCACCCTCAACGTACTTGCACTCAGGGCAGACGATACGCTCCTCGTCCGAGGGGGTACCACCAATCTTATTCTGGCTGCCATCTCCCTAGTCTCCCTTGTTCACCTGCCGCTGTGTGGTTGTTACCACACGCTCGCAGTCCAAGGCCGCCGTCCCGCGTGAATATGGTGCCAACAACATTATCGTCGACACGGGCTCTATAGCATCGCAGGTCAAGGACGTGACGGCGCAAAAGGGCGTCGACAAGTGCATCGAACTCATCGGTGGTCCAACGCTGACTGATTCGTGCCATGCATTGGGTCCGGACGGCGTCGTCAGCATGGTTAGTTGTGTTTCAGGAGAGTGGGTCTGCAAGACGATGGCTGTACGTCCCGTTGATCTTCCAGTAATGACAGTACATGACGTCAACCGCAGCGCCTCGTTCGTGTCCGAGGTAATCAACGTGGCAGCAGCCCCATTGCAATCCGTTGTCGATGCCGTTGACTGCGGACAGCTCTTGGCGAAAATTGACAAGATCTTCCCGATACAGGAGACGGGCAATGCGCATGCGTACATGGAGGCGAACAAGGCGGCAGGCAAGGTCGTATGCAAACTAAAGGATTGGACGATGAGAACTACAAGATCGAATGGAATTAGCGAGTGTATGATAAAAGTTGTGTATTGAGCAAGTGCGAGTTCGATTCGATTGAATGACAAATGCGATTGTGCTGCCTACACGGAATGTAATCATCACACATTAATAGAATGGATGTAGATGTACTTTGAAATGAGTCTATGGGTGAGCAAGGGTGATACGATATATATCGAAGCTCATGATGCCTTCTCCTTGGAAAGCTCCAATAATGGATCGAGGTGGGATTCTGGCTGTCGATAAGACCCACCGACACGGTCGGCCCACGTGAAATACTAAGATGAGAGATTAGCGAACACGCCGAGCTTATCAAGAGGCTGTGGGTACCTGACCGTAGTTAACCGTGAAATAAAGATGATGCAGCGTGTGATGTGCGGGCCCGTTGATAATGGTCTCAAGCGGGTGTCCGGTAATCATATCGGAGTCATGGATCTGTGTGTGATCATGAACGTCGGAGTCAGGTACGCAGGGAATTGTGCGGCGTACCAATATACTCCAAAAATTGACAAACACAAAGAGGGCGAGGAAGAGAGTCCGGTGGAGGGGAAAGAGGAATATGAAAAGATGGTACGGAACGGACTGCAAGTAGCCATCCACGGGATGAAAGGCATGGGATGCAAACGGGGTCGGAACTAGGCAACGGTAAGTCAGCCAGGGAAATTTGCCGAGAAGGAAATCACGTGCTTATCCATCTGTGGTGGGGCTTATGGAATGTTTTGTAAAGCATGGGATGATGCAGTATTCGATGGACCCAGTAGATGAGATAGTCGGTGAAGAGTAGGAAGCTGTATGCGCGTCAGAAGGGAGCGGGGGACGAGACGAGGTACGCACAAGGGGATTGAGAACAAAAAATAGAACCAGCCGTAGTCTGCGACGTCGTCATATAGCCGGGAGTAGCCCATGACCTCTGCCTGGAACCATGGAAGGGTGAGGAGGGTCATTGCGGGAAAGGCCATCAAACTGCTTTGAATTTCGAGTTTAATTTGGTTTTTGTGGAAGCGTGGATGTTGCATCATCTGGTGGTTGAATATGAAATGGTAGGAAAGACCGGCGAAGGTGAAGTAGAGAACGTGTATGCCAATCAGGGTGATCACGACGAGGGACAAGAGCTGTCGTGGTATATAATCTCTTGACCACGCAGACTGCTGGGGAAATGCAAAGGAGGAAGCGTTGGCACGGAGGAGGGGCTGGTGGTCAAACAGGGGGTCGTTGAGGGGAACGAGACGGGCCCATACGGTGTCGAGAAGATACTCGTCGGCAATGCGAAGCACGAGGTCCATGGCAAGCTTGAGCGGCGGTACCGACGGCGACGACGATGGGGGGGGTGGAGTAGTCGAGTGGGGGGGCGCGCGAGCTAATAATTTTTATAGCGCGACCATGTTGTAGCACACACATCAGGCCACTTTTTTTTTCGGCGAGATTAGATCACACGCCATCCGCTAGTCCGCATCCCGATCCTCCTACATCCCCCGCAGCACCCGCCGCCGACCACGAAAAGCGCCATAGAATGCCAGCGACCCCGACGTAGCTGTCCGCGTGCTCGCCGTGTGTAACGTTCTCTAAATGGACTAGTCGGCCATGTGGGCCGCCTCATTGGATTACCCGCGATCGTTCCGCTGGAAAAGACTCTTATCGACTCTTCTCTTCTCATGTCTACCTTCAGGTGGGACCCGGTAGCCCTGCCGTGTTCTACGCCGAATTTCGCCAAGAGTCGTACTGCTCTTTCCTCCCGCTCGCACGCTGACATATGTCCATCCACGGTACAAACGCGTGTTCGCCGCCAACCAAGATGAATTACAGAATCGCAATATTGGTACCAGAAATATGGAAGCCACGCTTCTCTGCGCCCCCTCAACGCAAGGCGAATCCATCGCATCACCCGATGTGATACAACACTGCCAACACGTGCTCCATTAAACGTCAGTTCCGTCCCGGATATCTCGCTCGCAAGTCTTCACATCCCTCCCTCTCAACTCTCCAGCCATGGGCCAAATCTTTGCATGCACCAGACGCAAGCAGCTGGAAAAGTTTGTCGACGAGGAGCCAAAGTCCCCTCTCGTCCTCGCTCCACCCGTCCATGAAACGGTCTACATTGCGTATGTCGTCCTCCCGGTCCTCCCCCCACATTGTTCTTATCAGTCACGTCAGCGTCATGGGCTCCACTGGTAGTGGCAAGACGACGGTTCGTCCCTCGCCTGTTGCCACCTGCCCTCCTCTTACCTCTTCCCTAGTTTATCAATCTCGCGTCGGGGTCCAGCCTCCGGGAAGGCACTGGCTTGGAAAGTTGCACAAACGAGGTACAAACCTCGTCGCCCTTTAGCGTGGGCGGACAACAGGTCGTCTTGATCGACACCCCCGGGTTCGACGACACCACTCTCACGGACACGGACGTCCTCAAGCTTATCGCTGCTTACCTGGTCACAACGTATGCTTGCATCCCCCCCGTACATGCCGTCGACTCACGCCCCATAGTAACAAGCAAGGCGCGCGTCTTGCTGGGGTCATCTACATGCAGAGAATCTCTGACCTGAGGGTCGGGGGTTCAGCTCGGCGCGACTTTCGAATGTTCCAAGAACTCTGCGGCGAAGACGCCTACCCCAACGTGATCATCATTACCAATATGTGGGGCACAGTCACTGCGGACGATGGGAACATTCGAGAACACGAACTCGCTACGAAGGAAATCTTTTTTAAACCCATCCTTGATAAGCAAGCAAAGATGATGCGACACGATAACACGAAGCACTCTGCTCACCAAATTATTCAGAATTTGGTCGACAAGGACCCTGTCGTACTCCAGATTCAGCGAGAGTTGGGAGAAGGCTTGGAAATCACCCAAACAGCCGCATACAAGCAGCTCGATAGGGAAATGTCCGAGCTCTGCGCGCGACACCAGAAGGAGCTAGAAGCTCTCAAGGAGGAGATGGCCGATGCTGAGCACAGCCAGGACGAGGAAACCCGGAGAGAACTCGAAGAGGACGCTCGCAAGGTAGAGGCTGAGCTGGAGAAGGCGCAGAGCCAAGCGTCTCGGCTGGCATCCGAGTATCAGGCAGAATTGCGCAGGATTGAGGAGGTACTGCAGGTGAAGGAGGGGTAATTCGCCCTACTGTGTCACGTTATGTAGTACTTTCGAGCTGGCTCGTCATATTCCACTTGTTTATTGTTCCTGTCTGTTGGTGTAGTGTACCATCGGACGTTGATTGGTCGATCCAGACACGGCGGGAACACATGTTGCGCTCCACCCACACAGCCCAATGGCCCAGACTGTGACACGGGGTTATGCATCGTCGTACCTTTCGCCCTCTTTACTCAGGGGACGCCCAGCAGCAGGTTTCGTCGTGGCCGTCTAATAACCGATCAGTGGAAACGCCCGAACGGTGTTTTCGCTGACGAGGTGCCTATGTATGCACCACGACACGCGTCGTCCAGTCACGAAGCGCAGTGTGAACAAGATGCATGGTGTGCGCACCGTAGGGGATATAAGGATACGCCCCAACGCTCTCCAGCCCAAACTCACCCATTCTCCGTCCTCGCACCTACAGAATCTATACATCGTCTTGCCCCATTCCCATTGACATACCCGAAATCACCATGGCTGCTCGCGGAAAAGAAATCAGGATTGCGTACGTGCTCACGCTTCGACGTCGTCCGCTCCCTAACACTTTTGGGAACAGGATCATGGGGGCCACCGGAAGTGGTAAATCGACCGTACGTCGTCTCCCTTGCGTCCACTCGCGACGCGACTCACCGACGGACTCCTAAACAGTTCATCAATCTCGCCAGCGGTTCCGACTTGCCTGTCGGTCGCGGCTTGGAGAGCTGCACGTCCGATGTACGGACGTCCAGACCGTTTCTCCTCAACGGGCGCATCATCACCTTGATCGACACGCCCGGATTCGACGATACGACGCGCAGCGATACCGACATCCTCTCCTCGATCGCCGCATATCTGTCCAACACGTACGTTCGCCACCCCTTTTTTGTTTTTATTTTTATATAACGACCTCCGATTGACCCTGCCGGTGCACAGTTATGAACAAGGTGCCAAGCTTGCTGGCATCATCTACATGCACCGGATCTCCGACGTGAGGATGGGCGGCACGTCGAAGCGCAACTTCCGCATCTTCCGCGAACTGTGCGGAGACAGCACCCTTCGAAACGTTCTCATCGTGACCAACATGTGGTCGAACGTCGACCCCAAGATCGGTGAAGCACGGGAGAGAGAGCTCGCCAACAACGACAAGTTCTTCAAGCCCGTTTTGGAGAAGGGTGCGAAACTGCTTCGCCACAGCGGCACCCAGGCTTCCGCCCATGCCGTCCTTCGTCATTTGATCAATAGCCAGGCGGCTACGCTGTTGATTCAGCACGAGCTCGTCAACGAGCACAAGGACCTCGCCCATACTTCCGCAGGGGCCGAGCTCACCCGCGCCTTGAAGGAACAGGCTGACCGTCACGATGTGGAGCTCAAGAAGCTCCGTCAAGAGATGGAGGTCGCCATGCGCGCCAAGGACGAGGAGACGAGGTCGGAGCTCCAAGAGGAAGTCGACAAGAAACGGGAAGAGATCGAGCGCATACAACGCGATGCCGAGCATATGGCGGCAGACTTCGTCGCGGAGAAATCGCGACTCGAATCTAAGATCGCGGAAATGGAGGCCGAAACCCGTCGGCGTGCGCTGGAGCTCGAGGAACTGCAGGGGCAGGTCGTCGAGGCCCGCAAAGAAGTCGAGACGTCGCAGATCAAGCATGTGCGACGCGAAACAGAACTACTAAATGACCAAAGGAAGGTAGAAGAGCAAAAGGCTCGTCAGCTTGAAGAGGAACGCAAGGCCCGCCAGCTTGCGGAAGCGCGGCACCAGGAGCACCTGCGTTCCCTTCAGGAAGAGATGTTGAAATCGGAAACTGAGAAGAAGCGGGCCGAGGAGCAGCATGCCGAGGAGGTTAGGGCACAGCGTGAGCGAGCTCTTGCGCTCGAAGCCGAGCTTCAGCGTCAGGCAAAGGTGAAGGAGGAGGAGGAAAAGGCCAGACTAGCAGCGGAGGAACGGGAAAGAGTTCGCTTGCAGGACGAAATTTCCAAGGCTCGAGAAGAGATGCAAAGGGTTGCAGCTGAACAGGAACGCCGCGAACGCGAAGCCGCAGCTGCAAGCCAAGCTCAAGCGGAAGCTCACGCCGCTCTCATGGAGAAACAGAACGAGGCCCTACAACGCGAGAAGGAGGAATATCAAAAGCAAATCCTCGCAGAAACGGAGCGCGTACGCCGATCCTTGGAGGAAGCTCATGCCAAGAAAGAGCAGGAGGCTCAGGCTCATCGGAAAGCAGAAGAAGCCCGTATTCGACAGCTAGAGGAACAGCAGCGCCTCAAGCTACGGAGCCTGCAAGAGGAACTTGCGCACGCACGCAAGGAGAAGGACGCGACTGGTAAAGTAGAACAAATCCGCAAAGACAGCGAGGCAGAAGGACTGAGGCAGGCTCGGGAAGCCGCAGTGACAAGGCTCGAGGAGGAGCGTCAAGAGGATAAGCAGCGGGAGGAGGCCTTCGAAAAGCTGCTTGAGGATGAAGTCGCCCGAGTTCGTAAGACGATGGAGGACGAGCTAACAGAAAAGGAACGTCGGGCTGCGGAGTCAAAGCGTGCTGCGGAACTCTCCAGGGCGTTGGTATTCGAGGCTCAAGAGACGGCTAGGTTGGCGGAAGAGCACGAACGGAAGAAGAAACTGGAGGGAGACCTTGCTGTCCTTCACAGACGAATCGCTGAGGCTGAAGATTACCGAAGACGGCTGGAGGCAGAAGCGGCGGAGCGGGAGGTTGTAGAACGCCAGAAGAATGCCCAGCTGCAAGAAGAGCTTGCAAAGGCTCGACGGGAGGTAGAGACGGCAAAAGCCGCATCTCAGGAGCGGTTCAAGAGCCAATCCTCCAGCTTTGTGCTGCCGATACCGTTCGTCGTTTGGAAAGCTGCCATGACCTGGTTGGGTGTCAGATAAACATCGGAAGTAGACTTTCAAACCTTTTCCTCTGTTCGTGATTCTGTATTCATATTATTTATCTGGGACGCATTGATTCGGCATCATGCTTTGTACAATAATTCTGTACTGTATCATCAGCTTTGTAGATCAAAACGGTGACTTGCTTTTGCTTCGATGGGGCTACTCGACGGATATCTGTGAACCAGTGTCGTTGGTTCTTTCCCTGACAGATCTGCTTCATAAGACCAAGTGCCACAGATAACGGTGCTCTATACAGCGGATTGGTAGTTGGTTCCGTTGGAGTCCCGCTGAGGGCGATAAGCGCCATAGCTCATGGGAGAAGTGACAAAGGCCTGCTATAACATGAGATGAGTCAATGGTTTTCGCTTGCTGTGCGGGTCATGATGCATGAATCATGATTAGTTGCCACGCTCTTCAATGACATCGGAAAAAGGATTTGAAATTTGTTAAAAAGCAGTGACTCTACCTTCGACGATGTGAAGTTCCTGGCGGCGGCGGTGACGACCTGTGAGTCCGATCGATCCCTCAGCGCTCAGCCTCAGCATCGACTCCGCCCTCGGGCCTTGGCCCTGTAATTGAACAAGTGCCAATTCACGAGCATCCCGAAAAATGATAAGCTCGAAGAGGACTATTAGTATAAGATGGAAAAGGGATAGTACAGTTCTCACACCAGATCTCAAGAATCTCCTTCATATTACGTTGCAAGATCGCGTTGGGACCCCACACTCAGGGTCCAAGACACGAGATTGAACGTTAAATCATACTGTAGACTTTACAAGTGATGACTTTGAGTCCTGAGACTCCCAGACCTCTGACTTGCACAAATGTCTATATTCCAACCCGTGCTCATCGCCAAAACTCCTCCATAAGTGAACACTGCCTCGCCATCTCAAACTGTTCATCCGTCCTACAGACTAGCACGTGTTTTCCTCCATCTCCCTTTCCAATGTCGATGACGGCGCCTTCAGGAAGCGCCTGATTGACGTGCTCATCGATGGCCGAGTAACCCAGACATCGGATTGCCTCTCCGACGGCGCTGCGCAAGTCTCTACTTCGTTCCCCGATCCCTCCAGCAAACACCAGGGCGTCGACCTTGCCGCGAAGCGATAGGTGATACGCACCAACGTAATGTAACAGGCGATCGAGCATGATATGAAAGGCCAGCGTGCACGGATTCTCATCGACAGTAGAGGGCGGCGTAAACGTATCGGCTTTCTCGGTGATATCCCCAAAGTTAGTCGTCCCTGCTATTGCCTTCCAGCCTCCTTGATTGTTGAGGATTTTTTCTGCCTGAAATCCTCGAGTTCAATTTACGGCAATGAGAATAACCGACGAGATGCAGACCCTTGTAACGCGGATTTCCTTGGTCGTCACAGACGCGTAGCTCAAGCGACTGAGGGGCTCGCTCGTGTAATGAAAAATGAGACTGGGGTCGACGTCTCCCGCTCTAGTGGCCCCAGGCATTCCACTCAAAGGAGTGAGACCCATGGATGTATCAATGGATTTTCCACCCCGAACCGCGCAGGCAGATGCGCCAGACCCAAGATGCAGTGCAATGATGTTCAGATCAGCTTCATCCTGAAGGGGATGTGAGCTTCTGGATATTTCTACAAGAATAGGTGAACCTTGTGTAAATGACTGGCGACCATGCGCCTGATGAACGTATCTAGATAATCTGTGGTGAGCACACGGATACACAGTGAAAAGACGACTACTTGCAGCTCAGTCCGTGGAAGCCATACTTTCTGAGGCCACGTTCTCGCGCGATTTTCTGATCAATGGCGTAAGTCGACACGTGGCAAGGTAGGTCCCTGTGAAATGCGGTGTCAAAAAACGCGATCGACGATGCGTCCGGTAACGCCAAGAGGCATGCATTTATGACGGATAATGCAGCACCATTGTGACTACTCAGGTGTTTTGATCAAGATGATGTACACTGTGAACAAGAACGGGAAAGTCCTCACAGAGGGGCTAGGTCAGACAATGTCTTGATATGTTCGTAAGATCGCTCCGAGACAATGGTAGGTTCTGTGTAATCCCCGCCATGGACCACGCGATGGCATACGTGCCTGATCTGTCGGCGATGGATGCTCTCGTCCTCTTTGAGACGCTCCAGAAAGTAAATAAATGCAGACTCGTGATCACAAATGGAGGACTCGACGTGTTGTTGCTCAACTACGGGGCTGGTGTTGGCATGTTGAAATGAGACTTTGGCGGAGGGAGAAGAGATGGATGAAATAGAAGATGTCAAAAGAAGAGAGGGTGTCTTCGAATCCTCTGGTACGCGCCGGTAAAGCGAGATTTTGAGCGAGGAGGAGCCCGCATTTACTGCGAGTATGAGGGCCATTGTACAGGGAGTTGCTATTCAAAAAGGGGGAAGTTGAACGTCATTCGGCGTCTTATGTAAGTCAGACTGCAACCCATTCCCCTGTAGGATTGACGTCGAAAATCAAGGAAGGAAAGCCTGTCTTTGTTTGATTTCTCACCTTATCGACCTGGTGAGACGGAAGTTTAAAAACACGCGCGGTCAACCCTGCTCCGAGTGCGTCCTACTCGGCCCCGCACATATCGGGGCACCGATTATCGCCGAGCAACAAATAAGAAGAGATTCAAAACCGATACAAGAAACAGTGTCCGTCTGCAGCAGTGACCAGACTTTTTTGCGTCGATGCAAACCCCAGCCAGCAAGGCAGTTGGCTATTTGAGGAAACTCTTGCCTGGAGTAGAAGCTATTAGTTGCAATTAGCACCTGTCCGCCGTGAAGCATGCCGAAATGAATCAGGGCCGTCAACATGCGGAAGACTTTTTTTGAAATACATACAACCTCGAGCCCCGGGTGTACTGCTCCGACGCGGAAACTGATAAGCTTATAGACGCGTGATCCCGGGTTGCCTAGGTACGGTGATGGCGGGAGACAATAAAACGACTCGACTTGCAGGCGGACTCGGAATTCGGTGGTCGAGCAAGAAGTACAGCGGCGTTTCCAGAACAGAGTGCGAATCCAGAAGTAGCAGGTAAGGCCCAACCATCGCTATATTTGATTCCTGATCACGCACCTTGAATCTACTCGTTGCGACGAAAATGTCATGACCGGCGTGGTCATTGCGGACACCTCAGATTAACGGCGCTCTTCTCTCGAATCAAGCCCGGTCGTTCAAATGAATGGGGGATCAATTCTGAGGCCGATCGCACTACCGTCGGTTTCGAGCACGCGACGAACTAGTGACGAACTCCGGTAGAAACGAAAAAGGGCGTACTGACAGTGGAAAACGTACACCTTCCTTGAGTGTACGACACCGCGTACGACCTCCGTCCGCAGAACATCGGAGACACTGTCCGAGGTGCCAAAATGTCCTCGACAAAAGAACCCGTCTGCAGATAGGTAGTGCTACCGAACAGCAACCGACCGAAGAGAGCGCAAATGGCAAAGAAACGGTGCCCGCCGCCATCGCAGTGCGCCAAGATGGAAATTTTGGACGGATCCATTTGAGGTCTAGCCTGCGGTTGTTAGAGTCGCTGCAAGCTCCAGATTAAGCTGGAGACAACGCTAGATCTCTGTTTCGTCACGTTGACCTCATTTGCGCCAGAGTAGCGTGGTCAAGACCAAAGTTTTTATTATCCTCTGCCTAATCGTGTCGCACGATGTCTGATTGGCGGATACTAGGGCACGAAAAAGGCAAGACGTCGATGTAACCTCGGAACGTTTACCGATACCAAACGGCCCGTGTGCAGAATCACACCACCAACAACGTAAGTGCTGTCCAAATGCCACGCGCACTGCAGATGCACGCCTGCGTTGAAACAAAGACCGCCGAGCACTTCGGGCCCAATTCGCTTCCACCGGAAACGAGACGAGCACTCAGGTGACCAGCTTGGGATGATCATCCGGGCGCCGAGACATCGATGGTGGGAACAGTGAGAGCATGTGACAGATCTTGAACACGCGCTCTCTGGAAGGACTCGGACATCTCTCTCTCTCTCGCCGCACACATCCATCTCGAACGCAATTACTTGTAAAAGGGCAGTCCCGGAGGAATCGTTTCATGACGTGGTTCTTCGTTCCCCGGTACCGGGCCCGGTGTTACAGCGACGACGGTCACCGTGGGATCCTTTCAAGCACGTTGGAGTATTCTTGATATCTAGACCTTGGCAACCGTTCGCTCAGCGGTATTTCGGAGGTAGCATCAATTGATCTTCGACGGCCGGTGTACCTGAATGTGACCCTGATTCATGTATTGATGCACAGAATTCATTCAAAGCCGATTGTTCAGGGGCATGGAGCAGAGATCTGATGTCGAATCTGGCACCTTGCAAAATGGCCACGACAGGGACGGATAGAAGCTCGGTTGAATTAACTCATTACCATCTCCTCATTCCATTGGCGGAAATACCTCGGGGCGCTAAGACAAATATGGCCTTGAACAACGGGAAGTACTCCCTCTCCATCCTGTGTCCAACCCGGTTGATCCCGAGCCTATCAGCAAAGTACATATCCAGGTCCGGCTGTCAAATCACCGTTCCCTGAGTTACAAGGCCAATTAATCAGGTTGCGCATCCACGGAACTCCCTACTAGTACAGCGTTGGTATCAAAACACAACATTAAACAAATAAGTAGTTGCTCTACACTAGCCGTCAGTCATCATCTGCTCCAAGCCCGTGGAGATAACACCACAGGTAGCTTGCCCTTCGTTGCTACGAAAAAGTCCTTTAGATCACGATCCCAAGATTCGGGGTCATATCCATCGGCAAATCGGAAATCCAAACGCTGCATCATTATGCAGACGAGCGTGCGCATCTCTTGGTACGCTAGATTCTTGCCAACGCAGTTCGAGGGTCCAAACGAGAAAGGTATGAAAGCAGTCGGGTCGTGCCTGAAAGGCGCCTTGTCCGGGTCGCTAGCGTCCGGGTATCCTAATGCTCTTCTCTCATCTCCGGAAAGCCACCGTTCGGGCCAAAAGGCGTCGGGCATAGGTGAGAAGTAACGAGGGTCGCGGTGGATGGAATAGAAGTGAACAAATGCACTCGTTCCCTCGGGCACGAAACTAGAAGTCCATGGATGAGAAGAATACAAATAAAATCGATCCGATCACTTACCAAGGTCCTACCGTCTTTCCTCCACTGCTTTTCGTCGCCCCACGCTGACTTCCGCTGAGAATGGGTGGGAACAACCGGAGAGTCTCGTTACTGAAGTGGTATCATGTTAACTGCGCTCAGCGTTATAAAAAGGTGAAATAGCACACATTACGGCATTTAGATAATTCATGTGCGGATGGTGCGCAGTAGACAAGGCGTTTTCACCGGGGGGGTAATAGCGATCAACTTCCGCTTGCAGTCGGCGGTAAGCAGTGGGGTGGCTTAATAAAGCCCAAAATAGACTGCTAAGCGTCGTCGCGGTGGTGTCCGATCCAGCCACTATGGCGAGGACACCGTCGGAAGCAACCTCAGCAAATGTGGGAGGCGAACGTTCCACCCCTTCCTCATCGATCTAAGACATGGGCTCAACCCGAGGTACAACAGTTGTGTTGCAGACGACCTACCAAATAATGAAACAGATCCCTGGAATGAGAACCTTGCGATCGTCTGAGCAATGCACGCTCCTGGCAGAAAGAGCGGAATTTCTTCAAGTCCGCACCGAGCCCGGGTAGCTTAACATAGTATTTCCCTAACCAGGGAACGTGGGTCAAGATCAATGCAAGCCTACAAGTTTGAACCGTTGGTCACTCAAAACGATCATCCAGCTAGGCACGTACGGTAATCCGCTTTCGAGGAGGTGCCAAGTATCGTCCTTGTCACCGTCGCGTATCATGTTGGAGCCTCCACCAAAGCTAGACGACCACGTTTAGAACGGGTAAAAATTCTAGCGAAGGGGGATTACTTACGCCATGTCGCTCATAAAGTCGAATCTAGAGTTGACAATATTAGGTTACATCCGGAAAGAGAGGGGAGAAAACTCACGTAAAGTGACTAATCCATTCAGCCAGGTCGACGGGTTGCTGTTGCTTTTCCAGCGCGGTCACAAGCTCGTGGATTCTCTTGCCAAGGATCTGTTCGTAGCCCTTCAATGCAGCAGAACTGAAACCTCTGGTCCACGGCTTCCGGCGGCGTGCGTGCTCCGCGGGATCTCGTAAGGATATCATTGCTCTGATGTTTGTTTGCTCAGCCATACGACCGTCCCAATCTAAAGCAAATAAGTTCAGGTACGCCACAGGATGGGTAAAAGTCACCGCACGGGGTCCTTTCGGGAGACCAAAGTAGCCCATTAGCGGGGAAATTGCATTCACGTTACGAAACGAGAGTTCATTGGGCCCTATCGGTTACACAATCGACTAGAGCGCCAGAAGAGGAGGCAAAACGGCCTTACCGACTCTGACGACATCGCCATACCTTTGGTGCAGATCATGGTAATATTTGTGTTGCTTCCCGTCCGAGGAGACCCAGGCCATCCAGAATTTGGAGACGCGACACGGGATGGGGCCAGGATACTTTGCGAGGGGATGGAAGGGGGAGAGGCGATAAGCAAGGACGGAGAGGACGATGGTGGGGTAATAAAGCAGAAAAGTGTACGCGAGAACGCGAAGGAGGGAGGGGGAGGAGTACGCGATGACGCGGGCCAAGAGGGCGGGGAGAAGGAAGAGGAGCGCGAGGTGCGAGAGGGGGTTGACAGGCTCATAGCGATTGAAGATGACATGGCAGGCCTAGACGGGATGAGTGTCACGGGGAGAGGGAGGAGAAGGACGCTCACGATAGCGGCGGGGACGACGAGGACGAAGGGGCTAGAGGCGAGGGCGGACATGTCTGTCTGTGGGCAGAAAAAACGGAGAGAGGGAGACATTATAAACCATGGGGTAAGACGCTCGCGGATTCGGAAGTCGGAAGGGAGAGTAGGATCGGCTCTCCGACAATCTAGCAGGATGAAGTGGACAGGGACCGGAGAGGGAAGATTTTGACTTGTGGACAATTGGGGGGAGGGAGAGAGATCTGTTTAGGGAGATCGGAAGGGGATAGGAAAGGGGATGACCACATGAGGAGGGGGGCGTTCTGGAAGCCGGACGTGGAATGCGGAGCGGCCGTGTTGAGCGCCATGACAAAGAAACAGGGAAATATCGGTTAGCCTGACAGTATTAGGCAAGCGAAGCCGCGGTGACGGTAACACAAGTGCCGAGCAGAGTACAGACTCGTCCTCACCAGTGATGTCCGTGGACTTAAGTTAATGGACAGGAGTGGAAGGACCTCGTGTGCATGTGGCACCCAATGCGGTGTCGGAACACATCCACCACCACATCCACCTGATCCTTTCCGTCGCAAGACATCAGCTCGCTCTCCGTAGCACCTCCAACGCCCGAGAGCACCACCGCACCCTGCCTCAGCCTGCGTCCGTTCTACAAACCACACATGCCAAATATGGTCTTGCCTTTTTCAGTAGCCGGCCCATGCCGTAGCGCGGCAATCGGCCGTTATGTACTCCACATACTGTACCCAGAACATGTATGACGGCCATGAATCAATGCCCTGCACAATCGTTATCCGCCTCTGTAGATCATCACACCCCTTCGTCCCGCTCTTCACCCGCCTCGCTCTGCCCCCACATGTCCTTCCTTCATCCCCGCCATACTCCCTATCCTGAAACCGCGCATCATGACGAGCGCCGTACCGTTCAATCACCATCACCCTTCCCCATCGCCGCGGGCGACTGCAGCCCCGCCAGCGCGACACGCTCCCACACGTCCGCGTCGCCAGCTCTCGGGGCCGAGGTTCCACATTCTGAACCCCATGGCACTGTCTTCCTGCGGAACAAGACCGAGACAGGAACAATGCGGACCATCTGGAAATCTAAAAAAATCAAATAAATTCTAATTCTGGTTCACAGGCCTGTGTGTGCCATTTCTGAACCTTCCAGACAAACGAGGTATCCCCGAGGCCGAACAAACAAAGCCATGTCATCCAGAACCATTTACGCGAGGGGAGAAAAATGGAACCAACCTCGTAACGATCTGTAGGCCCACGCCTGGACAGTTCTTCGCAAGGATAAGACCGTCCGATCACCTTTTACTCCATATGAGCAAATATCCTGTCACACATAAATGTTGGCAGAACTGCCTACTCACTTTCTTGGTAACGCCCTCTGTATCTAACGGCTGATAATAACCATTCCGATATAGTTCCCCGATGGTAGTTACGCCCACTGATATGAGATATGGGGCTGGTCCAGAGTGGCCAGACCCTTTTTTCAATGAAAAATGACCAAGTGCGGCGCGTGGGGGGTGGCCTTTACGAATTCGACTAGAGTTCCGTTGGATCGTTATGATCGCAGCATTTTTCATTTATTTATTTTTTTCTCGCTATGAACATTTGAACCTTGACTCATATCAGCCGGAGCCTGAGAGTGAATCGTTAGTAAGGGACGTGATACGCCCGTCTTACACAATATGATGTTAGCGTACGCGCGTAAAGGATATTCTACCCGAGGTATCCCCGAGACAGAGAGATAAACGCACATTGGTCGCAGACTGAAACCTGCCCGTCAGAATCGATTTTATGACGGTGACCTGTTATGACAACCTGGACAAGACAGACGGTGGTTTCGGCGTGCTAATCACCGGTACTTGCACCTGTCAAAATCCGAAATGGAAATAACATCACATGGTGTCTCAAACTACGGCGAACCCGCGGAGGGATCAAAGTTTCGTTCTTGTTATTCCTTGTCGCCTGGAGCGAGTTATGTTACCGGGTGTGTCGTTTGAGGCGGTGGGTCGGCGGCCATCGAGGCATACAAGATCGGAGAGTTTAGATCCCGGGCACAGTCCGTCAAATGGCTGCCTGCAAGGGAAGAATGCCCTTGCGATCGGATGGGCACACGGTGGCGCGGGTGGGGTACGGCGTTTGCCATCAGCGATGACCACACCAGCGGTCTAGTCACGAACCCTAAATTAACGGATATGGTCAAAACCACAAAAGCATTTCCCGATTAACGCGACCTCGTGTTTGGGAAAGCTGGCCAAGAAGCCAGTGTTGCGGGTGACTCCATTCACATGCCCGTTGGGATTAGCCGATCGAGTTGCGTCTCGATTGGCGCATGGATACGTCGAGACATGCACGAGAAGCATGGGGTAGAAACGACGCAGGCGATGGTGTCTATGCACGGAGGGTGGGTCATTGCCGTCGTCGTCGGAAATGCAGGAGACGCGTTGCACGACTCCAGGAACCAACTGCCCTGGTATCCCAACCAAGACGCAGCAGGAGAGCCCGACGGGAAATGATATTCGGTGGCAGTGTTTTTTTTTGTTCGGTTGGAGCAAGTCCGCGGAATAAACCAGCGACTAGGGGCGATAATATAGTCATCAGACCTAGCGGCGGCTGACAGCTGAAGCGCTGATACTAAACTGATAAGTCAAGCGGCTGATAAGCCAGGGTACCTGCACTGACCGTCGTGCTCGAGCAAGAATAGTCCTCGTCGTCGTCCGCCCTCCCGCCAGCTACTACCATGGGCTGCGATCGAAATCGCTGTGTGCGTTATGTCATCATCATGTGCCCCCAATCTTCGCACGCGTCTAGAGCGCTCTGACGTACCGCGCAGTGCGCACTCTCCCCTCTCTCTCTCCCATTATCATGTACCCCCTCGTCGCCGCTCTCCGCACCCTTCCCCGCACGCGTCCCGCTCACTCTCGTACCTTCCACTCCCCCTTCGTCGCCCTCAGTGCGTCGAACCACTTGACCACCCCTCCCCCCTCTAACGCCACCCCCGTCTACGAGAAACAACACGACAGCAGTCCAGAGCCCCACCTCTCGTCCTCTGGCACGCGCACTTACGTCGTCTCTGAACCAGACCCCTCTAATACCCCTTACGAGGTCCCCTCGGGTGCATATCACACTTCTGCGTCCTATACCAATACCACCCATAACGAAGTTAGCGCCGGGGACAATGACACAGTTCGCAGGGGCAGCCATGGTGAGTTCAATCTTGTGGAAGTGGCTAGGTCAAACGGGGCAAATTCTGACTTGTTGTCAACCAGTTTAGGAACGGGAGTTAGAACCTGTGAGCATGACAGCTCTTCGTCCGGGGACCCGCATTCCCATCGGTTTCTCTTCGTTTGTCACGGTGTACGATTAGGTAGATTGTTAAACTCGTGCTAGTGTTCGTCCTCTATGATGTACATATTGTTCTTGAGCCGCTTTCTTCGCTGTACATTTACTATTTGCAAACCTTGGTCCCTGATGTTTTAATACTTTCTCGATGATTAAATCGAGACAAAGGTAAAAGTTCGATTATCTTCGGACGGATGCGAACAAGTTGTACGGTACTGTGCGCATCTCGGAAGTGGAATAAAGTAGAGACCATATACAATACAGAAAGCATCATGGTATAGACAAGGAAACAACTCCACTTTCCCCATGGGCTTTTAGAAAGATGGAATCGAAAGTACGAGTACGATGAGTGTGGCACCACGTAACGACTGTCAGAGGTATGGAGTGGGCGAAGGATATCATCGGCCTGCGAAAGAAAATGACATGATTCCCGTGACCAAGTTCAGCAAGCTAGATAAGCATGTATAATAGCAATAGGAAGATAGATCGTGTCTTTGTCGTCGACTACCTCGTGCTTTGTAGCCATGTTCAGTCGATTCAAATGTACTACGCACGAGAAGCTCACCACAGTCCCAGAAAAAGTGCGACCTGCGCATGCCAACCAACTCGTGGATCAACCATCGATGATCTATGCCCTACAGCAGAATAAGCTGGAAAGGAGGCCTCTTTTCTTAGGGTGTCGATCGTCTTCCAAATCATCGGCCCCACGCATCTGACTTTGGAACACGGCCATTCGTGCATGTGAGCCATCGCGAAGAACCGTGCCACCAGTTGCATCCTCCCGCGAATTAGTCACATGCTTTCCTCCGTTAACTTGAGCCCCATAGTGGAATGAATCAGATCCTTCGGCGCGTCCAACATGACCATTGTTCACGCCCGCCGCAGCCACCGCCGTCTGTGCAGGAGGAACTGGAGAAACCCTACCGTATCCATTAGGCCGATAACCCGATGGAGTGGGAGCAGCAGCGTAAGGGTGAGGAGAAAGGCCCGGGCTGTCCCGGGGAGTCTGGCTAACACGCCTATTGACAGGCGCCGTAGCCTGCGCACCAACGTCGCCACGGGTCAAAGAATCTCGTGTGCCACCTTCGCGGGTTCCAGGTCGTCTAGTACTCTTTTGATGAGCAGGGGTAGGAGCAAGAACGAGAGGAGTCGATGGTGAAGATGGATCAGCTACTGCCCTAGGGCGACGATTGGAATCACGATGACGAGGAGTGTGTGGTGCATTCGCAGTTGCGGTTGCGTGTGCTTGTGCCAACAACGACGAAGCAGTCTGTCGAGAACAAGCATTATGCCAAAATTCAAAATTTAAATTTGCACCACGCACGTTGCTAGCTTCCCATCCCTTGCCATTGTTCAATAGCATCCAATCGTATATACCGTCATCCTGCTCTCCAACATTCTTGAGAACCTTGGCAAATAGTTCACGGAGGAAGTCGTAATCGGGAGCTTCTTCGAACCCCAGCTTTCGCACGTAGTTCATGTAGATGGCAAATTCCTCTGCAAGAAATAAGAACAGGTGCGTCGATAAGATTACCACCACAATGCCTGCACGAGAAGTTCTGGTATGAGATGTACCAGAGAAATAACGTACCCGGAAAGCCCTCGCACAACTCGGTGATTGCGGTAGTCTGCTTTTTCTCTCCGATCTTCTCGTACTTTTGCTTGTTGGTCGCAGCCCTGAGTCCTTGCCAAGGAAGGCCCCCCCGCAAGAAGTACATGAAAACGTGTCCTAATGACTCCAAATCGTCTCTCCGAGATTGTTCGCGGCCAAGATGAGTGTTGATTGACATGTACCGGGCTGTACCAGACAAGCTCTTGCGCTCACGATAGGGAATATGAACCTTGGTCTTCGGATCTCTGTAATGCTTGGCCATACCAAAGTCTGTATGACGGAAAGTCAGATGAACAAAGTCACTGAGTCATAACGTGGAGCGGCAAACTCCGGGGGATGCCCACGACGACGAAAATAAACACAGTTGCCCGCGAGGTAGGCGCAAGTCGGAGGACGGCGAATCACAACAGGTATACGTACCAATGATATGAATAACATTGGCAGTTTTCGTGCCAGGAACGCCGATGAGAAAGTTATCAGGCTTGATATCTCGATAAATGAGTGACTTGTCGTGAACCGACTGGATGCGGGTAATCTAGAGTAGAATTAGCTCACCAACAAACATGCACGCAAAAACGTGGAGATAACCGGATAAAAAGACGAAACGGTAGCGGTCGCATGTCAGGATACGTACACCTGACATACTTGCGCGCATACATACGAGTGGCATACATAGTTGAAAGTACACACCATTTGCTTTGCTGCCATGCACACCGTCTTGATGGTAAACTTGCGCCCACACATGTCGAAGAGGTCCTCGAGATTGGGACCGAGCAGGTCGATTACGAGGACATTATGGAGCCCTTCCTGCCCGAAATGGTGAACTTGAGGAACACCCACTGGAAACACAAAATTGAACCGCGGACAAAAGCAGGGCGAGTGAAATATACACACATGTACCGTTGAGTGTTCTATAGGATCGGAATTCATCCCGTAATTGAGGCGCATCGGACTTTCGTGGCTCCTTTGAGAAAGCACGGAGATCAGAGCCTCGTCTCCTCGGGGACGCGGGAACTCACGAATTTAATGGCAACGGGTTGATTTGTGAGAAGCTTGGTGCCTATAAAGACGAAGCGTTGAGTTCGAGAGCAATCGCCACGAGACGAGACAGGGCAGAGGAGCGCCCGACATGAATTATGCCCGTTTATGGCCAACTAGTATTGCTCGGTAGGACTACTGAAACTCCTTGACCACAGAATTAGACATGGGAGAATTCAGACGCCGGGTACTTTAGTGGCTACGAGCTCCGGCACACAAACGCCGACCATCGAGCCCGAGGCAAGGACATGCAAAAGAGAACGACAAACCTTCGAAGACAACACCAAAGGAGCCCTCTCCGATTTTCTTGCCAACACGGAAATGACTACCAACGATGCCGTTCGAGGTGGTGGACTGAGAGTGGTGTGCCGAGGATGAGGTTATAACGTGGGGGGTCGTCATTTGAACGGAGAAGAATAGTTTTGGAGGACACCAGTCCGAGGGGAGCTGAAGGGGGAGGAGTGCGAAATGGACTGGTGTTGAGTGAAAAGAGCGCCTATCCTGTGCAGCAAAAATAAGGAGAAGAGCGTCCCAACAGCGGACTTTGAATTGCCTTTTCTGTGTGCGGCCAACACGTTCTTACGAATCTTACCCGTCCACAGCAAAGTGCTCCGTTCGCTCGGGCTCTAGTGTAGCCCTATCTAGTCTCTGCTTGACTATCCGATTTACCTCCCTGCGACCCGTCCCTTTCCTCGGCGCAGATTTACACGAGGCGTCCACAGCATCTTCGCCAGCAGCTCAAACTCCGATGATTGCGCATCCGCCCAAGGCGCATACTTACGAGCATGTCACAGCTGCATGCAGGCAGGCAGGTCGACACCAACGTGGCCGCAGTTGCGGCGCCTCCCTCTCCGGAGACGCACTTGACAGAATGCAAAGTGGGCACTCCGTTCGCACATTACGTGGCTAATCTTGTGTGAATACAACATGCCACTCGTTGTAAACTCATGTCTGGAAGACGAGAATCTGGTGCGCAGCAGCCGTCAGGGGCCAGACGCACTCGGTGGCCGCATCCTCCACATCCCCTTCTTTCCGTTGTAGGATAAAATTGTGCACCACCGTTTGCGTAGAAATCGCCACACGACAGGCCACGAACATCCCGTGCTTTGCACCAAGGTAGAAGATGTCATACTGGATCTGGGCAACATCTTGTTGACTTTGACTATTGGAATGGAGACAAGGAAGCTTTAATAGAGCGACTGCTATGTCGAGACGTGTCCATTTAGTACCGGAGGCTGTGGACCGGGGTTTCCGGGCATAAATCACTTCGGGGCACTTACAACAACAATGGAAATGTGACCCACAGAAACATCGAGGGGAATTTGCCCATATGGACGAGGCACCGTCGTTCGCGTTCGAGGCAATTTGGTGAACGCGGTATGCGAAGGATGCGTTTCTAGCGTATGCAGAAGCAAGACTTGCCCTGTCTATTTCATAGGTTTGAATGTATCTGCCAATACGCAGAGGTATCAGGAACGCAAACATGTAGTAAATCCATCGGCCCACCGGCGAAGATAGTTTAGAGTCATTTCTGTAATTTCTTCCTCTTCCGCCGAAGACCTGAGAGGAACAACTGACCCGTCATGGGCTCCATTAGAAGGCTTCGGAGGTCGAGTCGACCCATTTGACGGTACAGGAGCTTGGTCTGCTGAGCTGGGCATGTGATCACACGATTGCGAATGAGAAGCAGTCTCGCGCTTTGTTTCATCGGGGACCCGCGGTCCTTCTGAACACGGAGGCAAGGAGCCCGACCCGCTTGGAGATGAACTGACGGTGATCGGTTGAGAGGGGGATATTCGATGCTTTAACGAAGGTCGCGGTGGTACTAACAACCTTTTCTTCGTTGGCGGCTCGGTATTAGAAAGATCGCCAGAAATGGGATGAGACGATGTAGGGAGCTCCTTGGTGGAGATAGTGGAAACAGATTTGAGCGACAGCTGCGCATTAGATATGTGGGCAAGCATGATTGTGGCGGCGAGATCTAGGGGATCGGGCTTGAGCGTATCAGACCAAACAGGAACACGGCTCCTCCTGTGAGAAGTCAAAAGAGAGACCCAAAATGCATCTGTGACGCACCAGTCGATGATCAAGCCGTCATCTCTGGAAAACTAATTGGCACACCGATCTTAGGGGCAAAGTTTTCGAACTGACCTGATCAACTTTTTCTCTGGGGTAAGGTGGAGTTCCTCTAATTCCTTGACGCATCTCGCCATCCATGCCAAACGATTTTGTCTAAATTCTCTGCTTGATGGACGACAGTCATCAGGTATGGGGGCGAAACGCTTCGTGCCAGAAGTGACGAGCCTCCTTTCAACAGAAGGAGGAGACGGGCTACGCTCACGCTTGATGCGACATGAAGGCGACGGGTTGACACTAGGGTGCTTCGGTGGTTGCATTCTGCGCGATCAAAAAGATCTACTGTAGGAGTTACGATTTCCTGGGTAACTCGCCTGCAGGTTGCTACTGCTTGCAACACGTTTCATATAGGCGTGGGATTTTGGATCACTTAAGGTACAAACTCAGCAGACACCCATTAATGATCGGAATCCCTGCCAACAAGTTATCCGCTGCCGTGCTCGTCGAAGTTCATGGAATCCAAAGCACCCTCCTACCCGATCACACTCCTCGAAGTCCTGTTTCACCTCTCTCATCTGCATGCGCGTCAGCGAGTAGTTCCTCTACTTCATCTATATGAAATATTGTCAGATGTCTAGAACTCACCACACCCACTGCCCATACAGTTGATGCGACCCGGTGTCCTCGGAACGCCCTGCGGAAGCGTCCTCTTGCGTCGTGTCAGCTTCGACTGGCTAATTCTCTGTTCCACGGTCGCCAATAGGTATGTCTTTGGTCTGGTTTGTCATTGGCGATGTTTCCGCTCGGGTTATAAGAACGGTCATCACATGAGGGGTCGTTGATATGTGGACATGAAGGGTGGCAGAATTACATAGCTGATCTGCACGAGTGTCGTCATAAAACATTAGCCCGACGTTACCAACTATGTAATGATGTAATTGGTATCAATATGGATGATGCATGAGCAGATTAAAAATCTCCTACGACATCCCAATCCTTGACGAAGGAATAAGTTAGCCATATTGCACTGTACGGTGGACAAATTGACCACATGATGAAGTCAAACTTTCTGTCGATGTCAGAAAGAACTCCAATTCCAACTAGGTGTAGTTGGTACTGATGCGGAGTCAGTCTGTAGATTTGAAGTACTGATCTAGGTTAACAGCTGGTAGTACACTATGACAGTTACCAATCCTGCGGCGGCCTGTCAACGTTGCAGAAAAATGATGATGAACAATGCTGCTCCCAGAGTTCCCTGAGCATTCAATGTGACATGTGGCGTCGCCACGTCAATAAATATACATAGAATGCACGATAGCCAGACGTACATTCCCGATTGATATCCACGCTGCCAGCTTCTTACTTCTGTGGCCATGTGGATTTTGGCTCATTGTGGTCACAGTCACGACTGTAACCCTCCCACGTTACGTGTTAGAAAATTTTAGCCTAATATGCTGTCACGGTTGTATTGTCAGGTGAGTAACTGCCCCCGAGCTCCTCCTAAGGCGGCCTATCAGCGGCATCGAAAGCCATGATGGCAGGCGTACTTCAAAGTCTGCCGAGACATCGTGAGGCCGGTTTTTGACCCATAAATTAATGCACTGAGCTCAACGTGGTGACGAGGGCCTAGGCTGGCCTGCTATTTACGGTGGTTGTACCTTTGATAGTACCTGCGGGTTGAAGGTGGCTGTAAGGCTCTTACCATGTTTGCACATCTCTGCCGCTCCCCTGGAGCTTAACGCCTTCCGATGGGGCGGTGGGTCCCTTGGTCATGCTGGCGCTAATGACTGCTGCAGGTTTGGGCCATTCAATCCAGCGCGCCACTGTGTTACCTGCCCGTCGAATATCGCAATTGTTAACCGACCGGGTCCTGGATGACCGGTCTGACTACGAACGTTGCCACGCGTGAGCCAATGATTGCCATTTATAAATTTCAGTGCGGGCACCTTCCACTCATGTCTTGGCCTGATGGGATCTATAAGAGCTTGCCCTGATGGAGCTCGATTGACGCCCATTCCCATTCCCGTCCTTTCCCTCTACCATCATGCCCGCTGAGTCTGGAGGTCTATCGAGAGTCTCTCTCATATTTGCGTGCGTATCTTTCTCTTCGTTTCCTTTCGAATTGACGGATGTCTCGAACAGTTGCGGAACTGCCTTGTTTTCCGATGGTATCTACTTCGCCCATCATTGCATGTCGTATCCACTCAAGTCATTCATTGTCAGGTTACTCCAACAATGTCATTGGGATGGGTATGTCGCCTTTTCGTGTAAGATGTTTGTTATCTTAACACTACACCCAGTCAATACTCGTGAGACACCCGCCAGTCAATCCTATTTCTGGTCGCTGATCACAGCGCAGTCTTGACTAATATATACGGTTCCGAGGCTTTGGATGCGAATAACTACAGTAATACGCTTTCTAGCGTCAGCTTCGCAGGTCTCGTCTTCTCTACTTTCCATTTATCATGTCCTGAATACATCGTTAGGCATGCTTGTCGGTATGCTAGTCTTTGGCTGGATATCCGACAAGCTCGGCCGTAAGTTTGGCATGGTGAGACTGTTTTCGGAACTTATAGTACACTCATCTCAAATGTTATCAGATGACTGCGACGGGTATCGTTGCCCTCTTTGCCGGCTTATCCGCCGCTTCTTCGGGCGCAAATGGAAGTTTTAGTGGAATGATTGCAATGCTTTCTGCCTGCCGGTAAACACGGTCATTGATAAGTAGTGCAGCATCTCACAGAATGAGCCCATAGCTTTTTACTAGGAATTGGAATCGGTGCAGAATACCCTTGTGGCTCTGTCTCTGCTTCAGAGCAAACAGAAGAAGAAGGCATTGCAAAGAATGCGCAGCACCGATGGTTGGCACTTGCAACTAGTATGTGCCTCCCGGTTCGGACCTCGTTCTCCTATTCTAAACAACATCCCAGATACGATGATTGACGTTGGTTTTGTCTTTGGCGCCTTCGTGCCTCTGGTCTTGTACTGGATGTAGGTCACATACACTGCAATGAAAACTAGCACTCATTAGTGCTTCGTAGCTTCGGGGAACACCACCTAAGAGCTGTCTGGCGCCTTTCTCTTGGTCTAGGTGTCGTTCCTGCTGTCGCTGTGTTTTTGTGGCGTCTGCGCATGACAGAGCCACCAGCTTACAAAAAGAACTCTATGAAAACCGTAAAAATTCCATACTATCTTGTCATCAAGCACTACTGGAAGGGATTGTTGGGGATTTCCTTGGCTTGGTAGGTTGTTGATCTATGTTGAGCCTGGTGTGGATTAATGGCGCGCGCTTGCAACATAGGTTTATCTATGATTTCATCGTGTACGTGTGCTTGACCAAACCTTGCGTCATGATACTAATAATTGTGCACACAGATATCCTGTGAGATAGTCATTGTACTTCTGTTCCGTAACACCTGACCTGTGTTCAGTTCGGTCTCTTCTCTTCAACGATCACTGACGCGTAAGTTTCCTTTGACGGATAACGACATCGAGACTGATGTTTTGAAGTGTTACTGGAAACTCCGCTTCTTTGTCGGTTGTGTTCGGGTGGAGTGTTGTCATAAAGTGCGCCGCTATGTCTACCATACATCGCATTAACTCACACCTTCCAACAGTCTATTTTACATTCCAGGTCTGCACCATTTTGCCCACCTTAGCATATAGTATATTCATAAGTATCAGGTACGGTCATCGGTGCATTCGTCGTTGACTACTTGGGGCCAAAGAGAACGATGGTAACGTCCTCTTGAGAGATAATTCTGTGACTGAGATTCATGGGACATTAGATCACTGGCTTGCTTTGTCAAGCAGTCATTGGCTTCATCATGAGTGGCTTGTACACCCGTATAACCAAACACATCGCGGCTTTTGCGGTAAGTTTTCAGTGTAAAATGAGGCAAGTGGTTAAATTGGTTTGGATAACAGGTCGTCTATGGTATTTTCCTGAGTTTCGGAGAGTTCGGTGAGCAATGTAGTGAACCACTTGGACGTTTTAATCATATGCATAGGCCCTGGTAATTGCCTCGGTATTCTTGCTTCGAAGAGTTCTCCCACTGCCATCCGTGGTCATTATTATGGTATTGCCGCGGCTACTGGGAAAATTGGTGCATTTGTTGGCACATTTTGTACGTGGATGTGATGTCAGCGGATTTAGTGACGATCGACTAATCACGACTTTGATGGATAGGCTGGAAATCAATCGTTAATGGTGGGTGCACTCAGTTGATCACTTATTGCAAATACTGAATATGATGCTGCAGATTTTGGTGGTTCCAGCTCGATCAAGGGAAATACGGGACCTTTCTGGATAGCCAGTGGTCTCGCCATTATTAGCGCCACGGTTGTATTTTTCCTCGTCAAGCCTCTCACTCACGATGGAATGGCGGCAGAAGATGAGGCGGTGCGTTGCCTTGTTCCATCATTCTCTCAAATGGCTCATGACGATATTCGTTTCTGTAGTTCCGTGTATACTTGGAGGCAAACGGATTCGACATTTCCAAGTTGGGCACCCATGACTCGGAGACGTCTTCCGATTACTCGAATGATGAAAAGAATGATCTGAAAGCCACGGCGTGATGATTATGACGTGTGCCTTTTTCGATTACATTGTTAGTCTACGAATTATCCTTCATGTCTTATATTTTCTGTAATGAAACTGGTCTACGTTAGTGTGTGACCTGCATTCAGGAGCAGTGCACTCATCTCATTCTTTGTGCCGAAGTGCGGAGACCGTGGAGGTAAGCAGCATTCATGTACTCAATTGTTCTGAACAAACACAAGCCGAGGAGAAGGCACGAGCGAGTACAAGCGACGTGTGAACAGGCTAGACTGTGGTAAGGCTTGCTCAAGTGCGCGAACCGGAACGAGTGTTAAGAAAAGAATAGGTACGGCGTACCATGTGACTCCTGCGGATAGTCGGTAGGCTGTGACTGCTCCCAGGTATCGACAAGGCCGGCAGCAAGTTCCGCGGCTCTTAAGTTTATGCGACTTACTATTCCTGAACAATATGTCATGTCTCTGTTCCGCGGAGTCCCGAAGAAGAATACTTAGCTCCAGCTCCGAGCATACCCCGCGCCTCCCATCTCCATTTTTCCGCGCCATCAGGCACACTTCCTTTCGTAGATGGGTGTCATGTGTTCTCGTAGTCCTAGATATGTAGGAAGATGAGGCACGCAGGCGAAGGCACGTCACGGACCCTACCCTGCTTTACTCACCGACATCTTGTGTTTTCGCTTGTGATGTTCCAGAATCATGACGGTGGCAACAAAAGATGAGGCGGTGTGTGGAGAATTCTATCAACTCGGAGAAGGAAGATGACCTTAAAAGACACGACAGAAAAATCTCAATAAATTTGCTTCAGCTAATAGGTTAAGGGTAGACAAGGATGAACGTAAATGTCTTTCTCGCTCATTTACCATCGCGATGTGACTGACGATGTACATCGCATTCTGGAATGCAGTAACTTGTAGCATCCTTGGTTTGGCTTCTTGTGATGTACTCGTCCGGCGACTAGTAACTGTGGAGAGACAGAAGATCGACGCTTATGCGCGTCCATGTCAGTGGTTGAGAATTTCGAGCGATACTTCAACTTGGCAACGCGGAGTCCTCAGGCTGCGATTCCGGATGCAGAGGCATCACCGTAACAGCATTTTGACCGTTGGTTCCACAATCATATCTGTAGTTGTTTGATCGTCTTTTCTTCCGTTGGCTATCGTCTGGAAAAAACTGGAATCAGGAAAAAAAAAACAATTAGGACTTACATAATATTCGTCATTATTCTGCCGGACAATGCACCTAACCTTAACTCTCAGTACTGGACTCAGTGGTTCGATCCGACGGAGAGCTTCCATCGACAAGTCATTTCGGGGTATAAACAACTTGCCTGGTTCAAACGATAACGATTTTTGGCTGTGTACTCTTCCCTCCTCAACTCCTGCGATGAATGTTCAAACCAGATCTCAAGATGAGGAGACCCCGCTCCTTCCGAGTCATGTTCAAGGAAAGTTGAAGACACCTTTGCCGTGGAGTCAGATGAACCTTGTCTTTATTGCCTTAATTGCGGAACCTTTCTCGTCCATGTACATTTTTCCCTTCATCAATCAGGTTAGTTCTATAGTTTGACCCGATACTCATTTATATATATACCAAAACGGCCGTTTGAACTAGCTTATTGGCGAGCTCGGCGTCACAGGGGGAGATGATCGCAAGATCGGTTATTATGCTGGTCTCATTGTAAGTCTATACGTCCACAGAGATGATTATATACCAACATTTGCGCAGGAATCCCTTTTTTTCGTCACACAGGCGCTGACTGTCTGGCATTGGAGCCGGCTGTCAGATTTCATTGGCCGCCGTCCCGTTATTTTATTTGGCTTGCTCGGACTCAGCCTGTCGAATTTGGCCTTTGGCTTATCACGCACGTTCATGACACTTATCATAAGGTAAGTGAAACTTATGTTTTGTCCAGAAGCCAGTTGGCTGAACAGGTACCTAGCCGATGTCTTGCTGGCCTCTTGAACGGTAACATCGGGGTGATGAAGAGTATGCTCGGCGACATCACAGACCATTCCAATATGGCACAAGTCTTTTCGTTCATACCAGCCGTTTTTTGCCTTGGTGCTACTATCGCGTGCGTTTGTCCCCACAGTGAAATCGCGAGCTAATGTGACCTGATCAGTCCACTATATGGTGGTGTACTTGCGAGGCCACAGGACCGATGGCCTGACATTTTCCGGGATGAATTCTGGAAGACGTATCCATATTTTCTCCCGTGCTTCGTTTCGGGAGCTCTCACATTGCTGGCGTTTTCGGTGTGTGCGATATTCATGAAGGAGGTACGACATTGTCTTGTGTTTAGCTCACTGAAAACCAAGCATTCTTCCTCCTAGTCATTGCCGTCGAAAACGGGCAAAAACATTCAGCCGGGAAGCACTCCAGTCGAAAATGCTCTGGATGACTCTTCTACGAACGATGCCAGGCCCGTTTCAATGCTGAGTCTCATAAGGACTTACTCAGTGATGATACCTATTGCCAATTATGGAATATATGGACTTTCAAATATCGCCATTTTTGTTCTTCAGCCTTTGTTTTATTCGGCGCCTGTTGAGATCGGTGGCCTAGGGTTCCCGCCTTCCACCATTGGCATATTCTTGGCTATATTTGGGGTTATGAACGGGAGTGTGCAAGCGCTGTTGGCCGCAAAGATGATTGAGTGGTTCGGGGCTAAAAGACTGTTTTGTTGGGCTGTTCTTTGGTATTACCCACTGATTCTTCTTTTTCCAGTAATGAGCGCCGTTGTCGCAGCACAAGGAAAAGTCGGTCCCATCATCTGGGTCCTTCTTGTTGTCCAGATTACATTTTTGGTTCTCGTCAACCTTTCTAGCAGTTCGTTCTGCCCATTCTCTGGTTATTACCTATGATCTAACTGTAGTTGTGTAGCTGTCATTATGGTATTCGTTACCAGGGCGGCTCCGAACAAGCAGTCTCTCGGTACCACGAATGGGCTCAGTCAGAGTCTGTCATCCATTGCGCGTGCTATTGGACCGGCATTGGTGACGTCGTTATTTGCCATCTCTAAGGAGTACAACATTTTGGGTGGCAACTTGATCTATGTCGTCTTGGCAGTACTCACTACGATTTCGGTTGTGTTGTCGCGATGTCTACCAGACGACTTGAACGATGTGGAATAGAATAGATACGTTTATTTTTTAATTTGAAAACCTGTCCCCAGGAGCACTCTGTTGTCATAATAGTGCAACACGCTCAATTAGGAACGACACCAACTAGTAAAAGATCGAAATAAACATTGAGTCCGTGGTACATTGCAAGCGCGGATTTGGGTCGTCAGAGTATCGGGGGGCTAGGGTAGTGAACCAAAGTGTCGAGAGTTTGTTCGAAAGCTGTCCATACACGGATTGACATGCTACTATGTGCTGCCAGTGAGGCCTTAAGGGACATGTAGCATACTGGTGTTATCTTTGTTGCCTAGAATGACGCTGAGTTATGGGTCGCCATCGATATCGCTGTCTTGGTACGTACACGTCAACCCTCTTGGCAAGGAACATAGGCAATCTGAACTTACACCCACCTTGGTTGAAATACATCCCATGAGTACAACTCAAAAGTAAATTGAGCCAGGGGAAGGTGTTAGTAACAATAGTAGGAGAGATAACATCCTCATCCAATGCAGATGTGCGTCTGTCAGTCACGTTCTCCCGAGCTCGCATCAGAGAAGTTGCGTTTCCTTGTATGACCGACTGGACTCATTTAGGAAGATGTTATGTCACGCTTGTAACTCAGAGCTCAGCTGTCTTCTAGAGGCGGCTCTGTTGCCTAGTACATAGTAGAACGTTGAGAGCAAGCCTCTTGTGTGTGCTTGTCCATCTCTGAGGTGCAGCATGCAAAGGCGCACTGTAGCCGCTCTCGTTCGTACCACTTGTACTCAGCGTGTTCAACATTTAATATCTCTCTCGATATTTTGTGTGCCAGTTTGGATTCATTCGCTCGGACCGCAACTTGTTCATTTACATAAAACACGAAAAATTGTATCATTATGTAAGTGATTGTTATCGACACCGTCCTGTCATTGAGACATCACGTTTGCTTCCCTCTAGTACCCCACTGTCAACGACTGCGACTCTTTAGCCCCCCAAACCAAGGCATGATATAGTTAGCTCCCAATACTCACGAGTCACAAATATGACCACCTGTAATATTATCTGCGGTCAGTTGTCATCGTGTCGATGCTTCAGTATGACTGATCCAACGGACTCGGACTCCGAAACTATTTACCCGGCGGATAAATTTGAGTCACCTGGCCCCGGGTAATTTTTGATTGGCCAGTGTGCCCTTCCCTCCCATACTTTTGTGATGGTCAGCCATACGAGACTTGAAGAGACCCCGCTTCTCCGGGCGAAGTCGAAAACACCTCTGCCATGGAGTCAGATGATTATTACCTTCATTGCTTTGATTGCGGAACCTTTCTCGTCCACGTACATTTTCCCTTTCATCAATCAGGTCAGTACAACAATCTCAGTTCTATTGTTTGCACCATCCAATGTTCAGACACTCACGAAAAATCCTCATCCGGGTCATCCCTCCTTTCGAAATAGCTTATCGGCGAGCTCGGTATCACTGGAGGGGATGACCGTAAGATTGGTTATTACGCGGGTCTCATCGTAGGTATTTATACGTTTACAAGAATTACTACAGTCACGCATACTATTATTGCACAGGAATCCCTTTTCTTCGTTACACAGGCACTGAGTGTCTGGCAATGGAGTCGGCTTTCTGATTTCATTGGTCGCAGGCCCGTTATTTTGTTTGGTCTGTTCGGTCTCAGCCTGTCAAATTTTGCCTTTGGTTTATCGCGGACGTTGGTAACACTAATCATCAGGCAAGTGGAACTTCCGTCTTACCTGAGAGGATGCTAAAAGGATCTCTAGTCGATGTCTTGCTGGCCTCTTGAACGGCAATGTCGGGGTGATGAAGAGTCTGCTTGGTGACATAACGGATCACACAAATATGGCTCAGGTCTTCGCCTTCATACCATCTGTTTTTTGTGCTGGGGCTACTATTGCGTGCGTTTTGATTGGCTGACATGTGTAATGAGGCTTAGTATGTCACACCCATAGTCCTTTATATGGTGGTCTGCTTGCGAAGCCGCAAGACCGGTGGCCTGACATTTTTCGGGGCAAATTCTGGGCAAATTATCCCTATTTCCTTCCGTGTCTTGTGTCAGGGACTCTCACTTCACTGGCATTTGTAGTCTGCGCAGTATTCATGAAGGAGGTAGGATATCTTGCTCTTGAGCTTCGTGAGGGTCACATTCTTCATACTAGTCATTGCCATCGAAAAAATCTCAATCGAGGAACACTGTAGTCGAGAATGCTCTGGACGGCCCTTCTGTGAACGACGCAAAGCCCATCCCAATGTTGACTCTCATGAGAACCTACTCCGTGATGATTCCCATCGTCAATTACGGAATGTTAGGACTTGCGGAGATCACTATCTTCGTTCTTCTGCCCTTGTTTTGTTCAGCACCAATTGAGATTGGTGGCCTAGGGCTTCCGCCCCCCACCATCGGTATGCTCTTGGCGACATTTGGGATTGTGAATGGTACAGTACAAGCATTATTTGCTGCAAAGGTGATAGAATGGATTGGGGCAAAGAGATTGTTTTGTTCAGCCGTGCTCTGGTTTTTTCCACTAATTCTTCTTTTCCCTATCATGAGCGCTATTGTTACGGCGCAGGGAAACGCCGGTACCATCATCTGGGTCCTTCTCATTTGTCAACTCATTTTCTTGGTTTTCATTAATACCTGTTACAGTATGTTTGTTCGCTTTCGTGATGGGATCAGTAACCTAACTGGTTCGTGCAGCTGTCATCATGGTATTTATCACCAGAGCGTCTCCTAACAAACAATCTCTCGGCACAACAAATGGGCTCAGTCAAAGTCTGACATCTATCGCACGTGCCATCGGACCTGCGTCAGTGTCCTCTTTGTTTGCAGTGTCCAAAGAGTACAATATTTTGGGTGGAAACATGGTTTATGTTGCCCAAGCGTTACTCGCTACGATTTTAGTCGTGTTGTCTCGGCGACTTCCAGACCCAAAAGATGACTTGGAAGAATAGGAACGAGACAGAAGAGCACTGGTCGAGGCAAAGTGAGGGCACTTTCTGCTTTAATCTTTGTCTCATGACATTATTATCATTGACATACTTGGTTGACTAGAAGATTTGGGGTATTGTTATGGTTATGAAGGTCTATAGCAAACTCGAAAATTTCAGCATTTTACGAAGGGGGTACCGGTGTCCATGTACTTAGCGTCTGCAGTTGCGGTATCTTTCATAGACGAAAACGGTTTCTGGCTCACGTGCTATGGTGCTATTCACTCAACGGTACTACTTTCTACTAGTGGGTTTGTATCGGCCCTCGGGTAATCCCCGATTTGGTCACAGTACTGCACGGTGACTAAGCGAATAGCACCTCTCCGACGCCTGTTCCTGCGTTTTCATTATCTCGAGTCAAGCGTTCATCTTCAATGACAGCCTCCAATATTATAGCCCATGACAATTCGTTCATTGCATGCAATAAGTGTGATTTTATCCACTGCCACGTTACCTTATCTAGCCGATGACTTTTGTGACTCAGCTGTCGGGTCTTCTGATAGGCGAGTCACTAGTCGCTCGTGGTATAAATATAAGTGTCTGGACCCTGGTTCAGACAAACCTTTCTTCTGTCATGACTCATGACCCCAGATGTCCTGACGAAGAGACCCCTCTTCTCAGGGCAAAATCTAAAACGCCTTTGCCATGGAGTCAAATGAGCATTGCCTATCTTTCCTTGGTCGCAGAACCTTTCTCGTCAACATATATTTTCCCCTTTATCAATCAGGTCAGACCAACAATTTCTTCTGTTATCTGATGCTCACCCAACTGGCTGTCTGAATTAGCTCATCGGTGAGCTCGGTATCACCGGAGGAGACGATCGCAAGATTGGTTATTACGCGGGTCTCATTGTACGAGTCCTTACGTTTATAGTGATCTCTCCATACTCATCCTTGAGCAGGAATCTCTTTTCTTCGTCACACAGGCGCTCACTGCCTGGCAATGGAGTCGCTTTTCTGATTTCATTGGTCGCCGACCCGTCATTCTATTCGGCTTGCTCGGTCTCAGCCTATCAAATTTTGCGTTCGGCTTATCGCGGACACTGGGAATGCTCATTATTAGGTGAGTGAAGTCCGTCGATTGTATACTAAAAGGTCAGCTGAAATATACCTAGTCGGTGTCTCGCTGGCCTGTTGAACGGTAACGTCGGGGTGATGAAGAGTATGCTTGGCGATATAACAGACGACACCAATATGTCTCAGGTCTTTGCTTTCGTACCAGCTGTTTTCTGCGCTGGGGCCACTATTGCGTGCGTTTTGCATAGTCGACATGAATGATTTGCGATGCTCATTTGACTCGCAGTCCGCTGTATGGTGGTTTGCTTGCAAGACCGCAGGACCGATGGCCTAATATGTTCGGTGGCGAATTCTGGGCAACTTACCCTTACTTCCTCCCGAGTTTCGTCGCGGGAAGTTTCACATTGTCTGCATTTTTGGTCTGTTTGGTATTCATGAAGGAGGTAAGGCACTGTTGTACTTGAACTTACTGGGAGGTGACACCTCCATTTTAGTCATTGCCATCAAAAGCATGCCAAAAACCACAGACAGAGAGCATTGCAGTCAGGGATGGTCCGGATGCATCTACAAAATACGCACAACCTATCCCAATGTCAACCCTGATGAAGACATACTCTGTAATGATACCCATCGCCAACTACGGAACCCTTGGACTTGCAGACATTGCTGTCTTTGCACTTATTCCACTGTTCTATTCAGCACCTATTCAGATTGGTGGTCTAGGGTTCTCGCCCTCCACGATTGGGATTGTCTTGGCGATATTTGGAATTGTAGACGGCTGTATGCAAGCACTGTTGACCGCAAAGCTGATAGAATGGTTCGGGGCCAAGGAACTGTTCTGCTGGTCTGTTCTCTGGTTTTACCCATTGATCCTTCTTTTTCCAGTCATGAGTGCCATCGTTATGGCACAGGGAAAAGTCGGACCCATCACCTGGATCCTTCTCTTTGTACAACTCGTATTTTTCATCTTCGTCGACCTTTCCTATCGTACGTCTGTGCACTTTCTGATGAATTGGATGGTCTGACGATGCTCGTATAGCTATTATTTTCATCTTTGTCACGAAGGCGGCTCCTAACAAGCAGTCTCTTGGTACGACGAACGGACTCAGTCAGAGTCTGACGTCCATTGCGCGTGCGATTGGACCAGCTTCAACGACGTCGTTATTTGCCATTTCGAAGGAGTACAATTTACTAGGTGGAAATTTGGTCTATGTCGTGTTGGCAATACTCGTCACGATGTTGGTCGTATTGTCGCGATGTCTACCAGATCTGAAAGATGAAGATAAGGATACCCACTAGGAGCGGAGTAAAAGTAGATTGGCATATCGAACACATCAAAAAGCACCATGTCCTCCGTGACCTGTTCCGGTTTACTTGCATAGATCCAATTTAGAAGGCTTTCTACATACTAGGGAATCCACAGTTACTTTGATAATTTGTCCGATCGATTACATTGATCCTTCTCTTCCCGGTCATGCGTGCCATCGTTACGGGGCAGGGAAATACTGGTCCCATCATCTGAGTCTTTTCATCATGGTCCCCCTCCGATGAGCTGTGATGTTTGTCCTCTTCCTTCCCCATTCTCACCAAATACTGTGTCACCCATTGCAGGTCATTGCTAGAGAACGACAAAACAGATAACGCACAGGCTCCCTTATTCACTACCATCTCGAATGAAATTCGGTTCCTGAATATATTTCCGTCCTTAAGAAACACTACTGTGCGGAAAAACTCTGACGGCCAAAAACTCCCTCGCAACTTACAAGACGACCAGTCGGCCATTCTCAAATCAGTAACTATGGCTAAACAATCGAGCTCAGTCAAAGTGCACTCCACCGTCAATGGATATCTGTCATGACGGAATTAGCTTCCAAGATTTGTTTCACTTATCAACAAAATTGAAGTTACCGTCTGGCCTGAGGGAAGGTGAGTATAATAAACCTCTGCATAAAAAAGACGCGTACCGGTAAGATGGCGCGCCTCTGGTGACACCAAGTAGGACACAAGGCCAGCGACATCACTGGGAACACCAAGGCACCCAACTGCCGTCATCTTGGTGATCTGTGTTGGTAAGCATCAGAATAAGCCATAAAAAACAGTCGAGCCTGCACAAGAACAAAGTAATCACCGGTTCGACAACACCCCCTTTGTCACCTGTGAGTGTAACTATATTCTCCTGTAGCGTCTGAACTGTACAGGTTGACGTTCGCGTCAGTTGACGATGATAACAAAACACTGACGCATCACAGTCTCGATGAGCCCCGGGGCATATGCATTGACGGTTATCCCGTGCCTTCCATATTCGATCGCTAGAGTTCGTCATAAGATTACTTTCATCGAAGTGAGTCGAGTTACTGAACCCGCAGTTTGAGTCAACCCCCTAATTGCAAACTTTGACGTGCAGTATGCACTCATGAACGGTTGTCCTGAGACAATAATGTCAAACGTGTAAGTCATAAATAGTGTATTTGGTCAGGTAAGTCAAGCTGCACCGACCTTTCTTGCCAGCTAGAGAGCTAGCGCCAATAATGCGTCCCTTGACTCCTTGTTCGATCATCTTCTGTGCTGCATACTTATAGCAGAGGAATGTCCCGCGAACGTTGACCGCTAGCACGGCATCGAAATCTTCTACAGTGGCTATGCAAGATCAATTAATCATGAGTTTGATTCATGACTGCCTTCACGAAAAAAGAGGTAAACCTACTTTCGGCAATCGGACCAGTCCTCAATATTCCAGCATTTGCGACCATCTACATCATGTCAGCGATCATGGAAGGATAGCCGACGCGGACTGTGGGAGTTGGAACTTACCACGTCGATGCGGCCCAATGCACTGACAGTGCCGTCGACCATGTTCTTCACCTGCTCCTCCACGCTGACGTCTGCCAATACGATACACACACGTCGTTCCGGATATTCTGCATTGATCTGTTCCTTGGTCGCATCAAGGCCATCCTTATTTCCTGGAAGGTCGTTTAGCGCGATATCGTATCCGTCACTTGCAAGACGTAGCGCGATGTTCTGGCCTATGCCACGACCAGAGCCGGTCACTAATGCGACACCTTTCGAGCTGAGAGTGGCTTCAGAAGACATTGGAGGGGGCGTGGCAGCCTTCCTTTGTTAGACGCTTATTTATGCATGTCCAAGCAGTTATCCGTCGACAACGGCAACTGCGTTAGGCTTAGCATGGCCCCGTCGACAGGGGCAGAAGCATACGTGTGTGAAAATTCCAATGATGTGACCTGCAGTGAAGTGTGATTTTTTAGCCTCTCGGGGTTACTCTCAAGTGGTTCCGGAATACCTAAATCGCACACTTATTCCTCATGTGACTCGAGTCGGGAAACTTATCTGCAGGACGCTAAGCCATTGCAGGCCACTTTCACGTTCCATCCGTTCCACAGCCAACTAGAGACCTTGTCCTATCGCCAGAACAATGTTCGTGGACTTATCTATAGAGAGCGCCCGCCATGTTACGGTCGCATTCTACTTATAAATTTGAGCACAGTTTTATGGCAGGTCGAAACTCGTGGATTCAACTTGGGCATGCTTCTCTGAGTCGCGTAAATAAGTCACAGACCAAGCCTCTATATTAGATTGGTTGAGTGGGTGGCATTTGATCCAGACTTACTATTCCAAGGAAAGATAAACTTGAAGTTCGGACGTTGGCTTAAGACTGGAGTTCATAAAGCCAGATCTACTTGTTGACAGAAGTCGGTTGGAGGTGCGCGTGAACGGATGTCGAAAACGAGACTAAAGGTCATACTCACTAGATTGCTAATATTGGGAGACGTCAGCGATACAGCAAAGTCTGATTTCTCACAGTTCCAAGAGCAAAAATGAAAGGAGCAGCCATTCTGGGAGACGAGTGACCGGCCGACTGTGACCTGGGTACATGTCCCAAAAATACAACACTAGACCGCATCAGCATATTACGGACGTATCTCCTAGAAGGCGAAAAGCGATACTCGCAACGATTTTTGTGGACGAACAGAACAGAAGCCGATATTGGGCGTGTGAGATTGGGCCGCAACGTTCGGCTGGGGGCGCGATTTTGCACAGAGTGTTGTCAGGTGTTGGGGCTTTACCTGTACATGTTGTGTCGGATAACCGACGGGTGCCTGGTTGGGCTTTTGCGTGACGTTTGCTGTGGATGGCCAGGCGACGCTGCCAGAGGGCGGGCGTAGTCGATGTCCCTGTTTGCAGAGGCAGCATCCCACGCTACAGGGATGGACGCGCCCTGCTACACAAAAAGGACCCCTGTGGAGCCCCGCCGGACCTGATAATAGTACGTCAAGGCTCTGATAGGAACCTCAAGAACACGCGTTTTCTGATAACAGGTATATCTGCCGGCATATTCACAAATATTTCAGCGCTGGCAAAGAGCCTTAAATCTTCTGCCTCACTGGTGTGTTGTTCTTGTATTTATCTTATTTTCCTCCGGGATGAGGGTGACCAGTGAGTACTTACTACTTGTGTGCCTACCATGTAGCATCACTTACATGGATTTTCAATATGTACGCCGATAAGAATGACTATGACTATGACTATGGCATTTGAACCCTCAGGTAATCAGGGTGTAGCTATTTGTCCGTAATAGCTGACAAAATATGTCCTAAGTAGGCTGTCAATCGGACAGTGTCCGTTTGTTCGCTTCTCAGAACGTTGGGTCTGTTCCTGCCGTTTTTATTTCTTCAGCACTTTCGCCGCCAATGTTTGTCTTTCGATAATAAGCCCACGCCAAATTACTCATTGCTACGTATTACCTTATTCACCGCTACGTTACCCGCAGCACCCAGCCGATGACTTTGTCTCGGATTCAGCCGTCGGATTCCATGGACGGTTCACTGGCACTGATAGTCGCTCGCGGTACTTATAAATGTAGGTACCTGGACCCTCAGGTTTCAGTTGCCAGCGTACATTCCCCTCTCCAACTCTTGTCATGACCGGTCACGCCAGATGTCCTGACGAAGAGACCCCACTCCTCAGGGCAAAACTCAAAACGTCTTTGCCATGGAGTCAAATGAGTATTGCCTACCTTTCCTTGGTCGCGGAACCTTTCTCGTCAACATATATTTTCCCCTTTATCAATCAGGTCAGACCAACAATTTCGTCTGTTATCCGATGCTCACCAAACTGGCCGTCCGAATTAGCTCATCGGTGAGCTCGGTATCACCGGAGGAGACGATCGCAAGATTGGTTATTACGCGGGTCTCATTGTACGAGTCCTTTCGTTTGTAGTGATCTCTCCATACTCATCCTTGAGCAGGAATCTCTTTTCTTCGTCACACAGGCGCTCACTGCCTGGCAATGGAGTCGCTTTTCTGATTTCATTGGTCGCCGACCCGTCATTCTATTCGGCTTGCTCGGTCTCAGTCTATCAGATTTTGCGTTCGGCTTATCGCGGACATTGGGAACGCTCATTATCAGGTGAATGAAGTCCGTCAATCGTCTACTAAACGTCAGCTGAAATATATCTAGCCGGTGTCTCGCTGGCCTGCTGAACGGTAACGTCGGGGTGATGAAGAGTATGCTCGGCGATATAACAGACGACACCAATATGTCTCAGGCCTTTGCCTTCGTACCAGTTGTTTACTCCGTCGGGATAACTATTGCGTGCGTTTTGGATAGTCGACATGGATGATTTACTATGCTCATTTGACTCGCAGTCCGCTGTATGGTGGTTTGCTTGCAAGACCGCAGGACCGATGGCCTAACATATTCAGTGGCCAATTCTGGGCAACTTACCCTTATTTCCTCCCGAGTTTCGTCGCGGGAAGTTTCACATTGTTTGCGTGTTTGGTCTGTTTGGTATTCATGAAGGAGGTAAGGCACTGTCGCACTTGAACTTACTGGGGGGTGACACATCCGTTTTAGTCATTGCCATCGAAAGTGTCCCAAAAACCTCCCATTGCAGTTAGGGATGTTCTAGATGACCCTACAAAAGACGCACAACCTATCCCGATGTCAACCCTGATGAAGACATACTCTGTGATGATACCCATCGCCAACTACGGAACCCTTGGACTTGTAGAGATTGCTGTCTTTACACTTTTTCCACTGTTCTATTCAGCACCTATTCAGATTGGTGGTCTAGGGCTTCCACCCTCCACGATTGGGATTGTCTTGGCGGTATTTGGAATTGTGGAAGGCTGTATGCAAGCACTGTTGACCGCAAAGCTGATAGAATGGTTCGGGGCCAAGGAACTGTTCTGCTGGTCTGTTCTCTGGGTTTACCCATTGATCCTTCTTTTTCCAGTCATGAGTGCCGTCGTTATGGTACAGGGAAAGGTCGGACCCATCGCTTGGGTACTTCTCTTTGCACAACTCGTGTTTTTCATCTTCATTGACCTTTCCTATCGTACGTCTGTGCACTTTCTGATGAATTGGATGGTCTGACGATTCTCGTATAGCTATTATTTTCATCTTTGTCACGAAGGCGGCTCCTAACAAACAGTCTCTTGGTACGACGAATGGACTCAGTCAGAGTCTGACGTCCATTGCACGTGCGATTGGACCAGCTTCAACGACGCCGTTATTTGCCATTTCGAAGGAGTACAATTTACTGGGTGGAAATTTGGTCTATGTCGTATTGGCAATACTCGCTACGATATTGGTCGTATTGTCGCGATGTTTACCAGATCCGAAAGACGAAGATAAAGAAACCCACTACTAGGGGGCGGATCGCCCCGTGGTTGTAAATCTCTCCGGTTTAACTTGGCCATCAGAATAAAGGCACTTTGTCACATACTAGGGGAATCGACGACAGTGACGATTGACGTGTCGTCCGATCGCGTAGACCACGTACATACAACGCAGGAAAAAAGCATATTCATGTCTGCGTTCCCAACGATAAAGCGACGACTCCAAGCATCCTCTAGTGTTGCATCGCTTCCGGACTTTTCTTGTCCGTCTTCGCGAGTTCGTTCCTACCGTACATCACGGGATGAGACGTGCATATCGTTGCGATCCATTTTCAGAACGCACCGGAGCTGGACGCTGAACTCGTCCTCGAGGTCATCGTCGTCCCAATTGTCCTCCCATAGCTTGTCCCCGCTCGAGTTGGCCCCTCCGGGCGCGGCACCGTTCAAATGGGCCAAGTCGGTCTGTGAATCGTCCCAGTCTTGCCAGATCCACCGACGTCGTCTTAGTGAGTGTGGATGGATGGGCGCGACACGCTCACCTGCACATTCAAACTCTTCGAACTCGTCATCTTCTTCTAGCATGCCGAGATGGGGCGTGTCATCGGACTTGGGCTTTTCAGGTGCCTTGGACGCGTTGTCTTCTGGCTTGGAGGTGTTCGCAGTGGACGACATGTTCTGAGAAGGACATGATCATAATGACCTCAGCCTTACGCGTACTACCGTGCGAAAATGTTTCCAGAACGGCAAGTCTAGCCAGTCATGTACACTTGATTTGATACTATACAATAAATATGTATAATAAGGATAGGCCACGCGTCCTTGCGAGTGTCGAAGAGACCTGTCACCAATCTAACCCATTACTCTATGAAAGATAATTAGGAAGCTCATCTGGCGCTTCCACGTCGGAAAACACGTCAGAAAGATCACTGTCAGTGAGTAAATTACTGTCCGTGTCGTCAGAGGCACGATAACGTTCATTGTCGTATTTTGAACCCGCCGAGAGTGTCCTGTGTTTCTGTTGTGAAGCAGACGGTGTGGTGGGATTCTGCGGCTCTCTCCGTTGAACACGCAGTCCAGGGCGCGCTGAAATAACGACTTCGGGGCGTCTTGGAGGAATCCGGATGTACACTTTTTCCGTCAGTGTCGGTTTCGAAGCGGTCCCAGACAGAGTCTTGCTTGGCGCTCGTTGAACGGTTTTCTTAGCACTACGAGGTTTCCGAGGAGCACTGCGCGGCCCCTCCGAGGATTTTCGTATCCGGGAAGAGGGTGGCTCGCCCCCTCGAGAGGTCTTGCGTTTCTTGGCAGGTGGAGCTTGGTCCGGCGCTTCGCCCGATGCTGCTTCCTCCTCGCGCTTACGTTTCCTCTCAATCACGGCTTCCTTGGCTGCAGCTTCTTTCGCAATTTCGTCCATCAAGGCATTCGCAAAGTTCTGCGCATCACCCTGCACCCAAGCATCGAATACGCCATCCCACTCCCGAGTAGGCACAGGAAAGTCGAAATTGAGATAAATTGATTTCATGGGGGGAGTGTCGTCTTTTAAATGACGCAATCGGGCAGGTGTACGCGTCGGAGTGGAAGGAGACGACTCCTTGGAACAAGAGCCACGAGATCGTACAGCCTTTGAAAACTCGCGCACGATGCGCTTCGTTCCTGGAACCCTTAGGCTGGTACCCACGACCAAAAGAACGTCGGCTCCACTGCGGCCTTTTCCTTTTGAACCACCAACGAGGTCTCGCCTGACGACCTCTCCCACACCCTCTCCGTTCTTGTGTAACTCGTTGTACAAAACGACGCTAGGACGAAGCTTGCCCACGCCACGGGCACGTTTGCCGATTAGCTGGCGTGTTTCTTCCATTTGTGTGCACTCTGGGCAGTAAGGAGGCGTTCCCGAAGTTAATTCGTCCATGTAATCTTCGAGCGGGCAGGTGTGAGTACACGTTTGACAGTGTAGCGTCTGGAGTGTGCCATGTAGAGGGATACATCGTGGGACCTCGACGGCAGGGGATGACAAACGTGAATTGGGCGGTGAAGCAGAGGGTTGGGATGGAGGGACACTCGTGGATGTGCCTGGATCTGAAGTGCTTGCAGGGGGGGACGTCTTTGCCCTTGATCGAGGTTTACAACGCTTGTCTTCGAACTCGGGAACACCAAAGGAGAGACCCGACTTTGATTCTATGCAGTCAATGTTTTGGGTGTAGACGCGTAAAAGCCTGCCGCGGTCGTCAAGGAGACGCAGGAGCTGGTGGAAGGGGGTGGGGCTGGCGGCCTGAGACAGCTCGGATAGCTGGGCGATCATTTGACAGAATAGCGAGGTTGTGTGCTCTGACTAAAAAGATGGTAAGCATGGACGTTGGAACGCAAGGCGGACGGCACTGGGCAGAGACCACTTTGGCGAGAGGGGAATGCTCACATTAAAGACGGATGCGTCGAAGAGATCCTTTCCCGAGGTGAGGCCGTCCTTTGGGTTGTCTCGCTTCAGGGACTGAAACAAGCCGGTAGGGGATCGGAAGTCCGGTATTCCAGCCTGGACAGAGATGCCTGCACCTGGGATACGGTGTCCCGAAGGGTTCCGAGTGCGATAAGGAGGAAAGACACACCACAGACGACGACGAGACGTCTTGCCTTGAGGATTGCCCTGAGTGCGTTGCGGAGATGTTGCTGGGCATCGGGTGGGACGACGAGGAAGGGTGGGGAGGACGGGAGGGGGATGTCTTGGTCGAGGGGGAGGAGGAGGGTCATGAGGGCCTTGTGAAGGCGGATGGTTGAAGACAAGTCAACGTACTAAGTACTACACTTGCAAGCGGTGGCGCAGAAACTCTCACCTCCTCCCACCTGTTACTGTATGCTAACGCCAATGTAGCTAAGTAGAATCCTCCCCGCCATGTCCGATCTTCGCATCCCAACTCACACACTCTCCCTCTGCGTCGCCCAATACTGGCGCGGCCGCTCCGACGACGGACAGCGTCGGCCGCTGCACTGGGCACTCTTCCTCATCTCAAACGCAACCACACAATCCCTCACAGCGAGCAGCTCCGGCAGGGAGGCCGCAGAGCAGGTCGATCACTGGGGCACCTGCTACCAGGCCATCGGAAACATCGATTCTTTTGCCTATTCCCGCACAGAGTACGAGTGTATGGAGATCCTTGCCGAAGCGTACAGGGGCTGTCTTCCCCTCGGCAACATCGATCCCACCAGATCAGCAGAAGCAGAACGCTTGATGCAGCAGGTGATCGTGCATCGTGGCAGAGAGGACTGGAACTGCCAGAGTTGGGTGCTCGCAGCCATGGACAAGCTCACGGCACATGGCTTGTTGCCGTCTCATGTATCACCAGAACACATCCGCAGTGGCCTAGAGGACGTCTTGCGCAGGTGGAAGTCATGACTGCATAGAGTTCAGTGGTGTCTTCTTCTCACCTGTGCTCTTCGGCCTGACCAGTGTCTTGCAGCACATCCTAATCACATGTATTATAGATAGACTTCACCGTCGCTTAGACGACGTCCAATTTCAAACCCACCCTGTCCGACCGTGTCTAGTACATGGAACCGACGAGGATGTTTTTGACTGCAGTTCCAGTAGGATCAATAAAATATGCGTCCATGTCAGAACCGGGCACGAATCGACGTATTCCGAAGATTTCCATATCTATCGCCTGTTATCTGCTAGTCACGAGCGCTGACTAGTGCAGTCCGCCCATCACTCACCTGACACTGCACTCACCTCAAGAGAGTAGACGTATACTTTTTAGGTACGTGGCCATCCCAGAACAGCAGAGACAATGGTACTACGAGGAAACCGCTTCGGATCCAAATAAGAAATTAAAAATCAACGAATGACGGGTCCATGCTCTGTAATTGCACGAACACACATAACTAAGCCTCCTGCGGGAAAGCCGAGATCGGCAATGCTTGGAGGTTCGGATACCACACGACATGCTGAACAATCCGGTGCAATGATAACAAAACAAGTGAAAATATGGAAAGCGAGGTACAAAAAAGAAGGAAAGAAAAGACAGAAAAGATGGAAAAAGAGAACGGTCATTGTACGGAGAGTGGTTCTTTGATATCCCTGCAAGTCTTTCCTGGGGCCGGGATGTGAGGCGTGCATGATTGGGCCAGTTTTCGAAAGATCTGTAAAAGGGGGTTCGATTGGAGCAACACGACAGAAGAGGAAACTAACCTGAATGTAGCAATCTTTGGATTGGACGCCGTTTAGTGCCCATTTTCCATCGATGATGATGAACGGTACACCGGTGACACCGTTCGCTCTGGCGGCCTCGATCATCTTTTCTACACAGTCTAATGCTTCCGTGGACTTGAGAAACTCAAGCGCCTTGTGCATGCGAGGGTGAGCGGGGGAGAGGAACAAGGGGGGAAACATACCCGCTCTCTATTCATGAGACCGACTGTGACGGCAGCATCGGCGAGGAAGTTGTCACTGCTGATATCTAGTCCGTTTGCCATGCAAGCGTCGAAGATGAGAGAGTTGAATGGTTGCTGCATTTCCTGGCCGCCAATCTGATAGGCTTTCACAGAGAGCCTGTGGGCCTGGGTTGACCGGCAGACGATGCCGTCCTCTGCGCTGAGAGACGGTGATTGTTCGGGAAAAAGGTCACATGCGGAGAAACGGAAGACGCACATTTTCAGGCCGGCCTTTTCGGCCATGTCAGATGCAAACTTCCACTTTGCCTCTGCGTGCTCCTTGCCAAACTTTTTGGCGAGATAGGTGCGGCGGTTGACAGTCTTGCTCTGGCCGATGGTGTAGAGGGAGGAGCACATGAGGGTGAAGGGACGGAACTCGACGTCGAAGCGGAGGGGTAGATCGCTACATGCGTCGATGGCGTCGTGGAGGGACTTGTTGGCTATGTAGCAGAAGCTGCAAATCTGTGGGGGGGGTGAGACGGGGGGCGGGGGAAGAGGGGATACTGACGTAGTCGGATATGACGATGATCTTGACGGGGCGGGGCTGGGAGGAGGAGGACATTGTTGGAGGTACTCGGCGCAGGGGGAGGCGGGGACAAATGCATGGATGGTTTCGATAATATATGCAGTACCCAGATTTCCTCAGCCGTCCACCGTATCTGTCAGCATCCCCTGTGACCCTCCTTTCTAGTAATATTTTCCCACATTCACAGTTCCGATTTCTCATGCTGACTACCTATCTCCATCTCACTCTAGAATAGCGCGTTCACGATATCGTTTCCAATCGCAGCACCTGTCCAGCGTCGTCAGCAACGCCCACACACGCCCACGGAGCACTCACCAGCGCCCCACCCCACACCCGTCGCCGCAGATTGCGCCATCTGTCCACTTTCGTCACCCACAGTCAATCCGACACGCCGCTGCCACTCACCACCTGTCCGAGTCCCCCGAACTTGCTATTCTTCTTTGGGGGCTCTTGCGCAATCGGTGCTGCCTGCACCGGAGGTTGGGCTACGGGCGGCGGATAATAGTTGCCTCCGGGAGGTGGACCCCCGGGCTGTGGATAGTACCCGGCCGGAGGTGGATAGTACTGTGGCGCTGCTGGTGGAGGCGAGAACGCCGGAGCAGTAAACCGTTCGGGTCCCTTTGGAGTTCCCCTGCGTGGTTCCGGCACTATACGTGGAGACATACTTCGGGGCGGCAGTTTTTCGACATAATTGGACGGGAACAAGCCCTGCTTTCCCGACCGATTACGGCCCGTCCACCAGTCTGCATTCGTTTCCGTGAGAATTTCTATCACGTCTCCTGCCTCAAACGACAGATCGTTCGGATCCTGCGTTCCCGTCAACACCCAATCTCACACGCACAAGGTCACCGCACCTCGCTAGTCCAGTCCCAGATCGCCCTGGCTTCCACTTTTTGGGGTCCAGGCGACATCGTCATCCGCTGCGTCCTCTGCGCCAATGTCGTGATCGATCTGTCCTCCCCACCGCTGAGAGCGAGCTTTGATAAGATCTCATTCCCATCGCTCTCGGCAATTTGTTTGTGAGCGACGAGTAGTTGTATATTTTGCCTGGTTTGAGCAAGGATCAGCGCAAAGGGAGACTGCGGCTCTGTCATGTTGGTTGTTGTAAGGTGCACTGCAGCGGGCGTCCGTCTTTATAGGCATTACCTCATGTGGCTTATTAGTGCCTCGTTGCCGCTCCATCGCCATGCCCCCATCGTCAAGCATCCTACCAAAGTCGACGACGAGATGCGCTGATAAATCGGATCCCGTGTGTGCGCGCATCTAATTTAGCACACTTGGCTGCTATCCACGGATCATTCGTGCATTCGTCATCCATAGACCATATTTTCTCATTGGTGGCGGGTCTTTTCAGAATGCCCCGCCGACACGCCGCCGTAATCTGATATCGACAAGGAATTCACCAACGTTTATTTCCATCTTTTCCCCTCCTCGAGATTCAGATCAGACATGGAGTCACCTCGATTGTTCGGCGTGCCGCGTGCGCGCACCGCGAGATAACCACTGTATCCACACCGTTTTGATGACGATCAGTATCAAGTTGCTGAGAAGAGACAGCGCTTGACGAGTTTCTGATCATATCACTCTTGTAGGAGGCTGTATTTCTACAGATCCAGATCAGTATGTACTTGTCGTAGGATGGTGTGGCGTTATTTGGATAGTTGTGTAAGCCTGGCAAGACGGGAACAATCATTATCCTGTGCCGCTTTATATCTTCAATTCTCTCGTCTTTTCCTCTCTACTCTTCATTCCTTTCAACGTCCCATGTCTAGAGTATGTTAGTCATTTGCTTTCGAGCGACATTCCTGACACCGTCTTCAGGCACAATTCTTGAGAGAATACAAGCTCGTCGTCGTCGGCGGTGGTGGTGAGCATCTTCTACCCCATCTCGTCTTCTCAACATAGTTGTCCTTGCCTAGGTGTCGGCAAGTCCGCTCTGACCATTCAATTCATCCAAAGTCACTTTGTTGACGAGTACGACCCAACTATCGAAGGTGCAACTTGCTCGTCTTTTTTTCTCGTGCTCTCTCTCATCCTCATACCCCTTAGATTCATACCGCAAACAGTGTGTCATTGATGATGAAGTTGCATTGCTTGATGTTCTCGACACGGCCGGACAGGAGGAATACGGGTGCGTTCATTTGAACGACATGTGTCGCTCGAGAAATAATCCACCCTTTGTATAGCGCCATGCGCGAACAGTACATGCGCACCGGCGAAGGTTTCCTACTCGTCTACTCCATCACGTCGCGTAATTCGTTCGAGGAAATTAGCACTTTCCATCAACAAATCCTCCGTGTCAAGGACCAAGATTCTTTCCCCGTCATCGTCGTAGCCAACAAGTGTGATCTCGAGTACGAGCGTCAAGTCGGCATGAACGGTACAGCGACTCTGTTTTTTTCGCCATGGTAACCCTCGTTGACGCCTTTTTAAAAGAGGGCCGTGACCTCGCCAAACATTTCGGCTGCAAATTTATCGAAACCTCTGCCAAGCAGCGTATCAACGTCGACGAGGCATTCAGCAATCTCGTGCGTGAAATCAGGAAATATAACAAGGTAGATTCGCCATCGCCTCGTATCTCGCGTCGACCTGACCTGTCAACCCAGGAACAACAAACGGGACGACCCGTGATGGCCAACTCCGGTCCGGGTGGACCTGGTGTTTATGGCGGTGCCAATGATTCGGGAAACAGCGAACATAGTGGATGCTGCGGGAGCTGCGTCGTCGTCTGATACCTGGAACCCTGGTCTGTTTCTAAAGCTTTGCTTTTGCTCCCTCCCGAACATCATCCTACTCCTGACATGCTCTAAAGCCTGCCCTTTATCCTCGGCGATTTCTAGCTCTATAGGATTGGACTTGTACATACGGTTATGCTTCCTTACGTAATCTTTGGAATTCAAGTGGAATCTTCTTAGCTGTACCTGCTACAGTAGCGTAGGATGGAAGCGGTCTACTCAGCTAATATAATTGCTACTTAAACGCTCTGAGAGGGATCTTTGTCGATCACTGGTCATGAATGAAGCTGGTCGTTGCCATCGTCAATTCAAATAATGATCACTCACGTGGTAGTCTCGACACGTCCTCCTCATTGACAGCTCTGATGGAATGAATGCCCAGGTCATACGATCCCGACACACCACTGTTCCCTCCCAGCATCGATATCCCGACGGTTCGAATACGTTGACGAAACATGGTCAATTGATGCTGCACCAACTCGCCCGTATTCGTCAAAATGAAATTGCTCAAAGGGATCTATCACATGAGCCACACGTCTGTCAGTCCTGAACGACAGCCCAAAAAAGCGGTCCACGAACGAAGACGTCTTCCCAGCCGCCGTCATCCCGTTTGAAAAACAGACGATGTTGCCAGAGGTCGGTCGTCACGGGGCCGTCCGTCTGCAAATTGACATAGTACGAGTTTCTCGTCCGAGGATCGCCGCCGAGACGGAGACGCAACGCGAGGTACCGATGGTTGGATAGGTCGTCGCAAATCTCTCCAAACAGCGACGGCCGTGCCTAGAAGAAAATAAGAAAAAATCGTGGGTCGAGGACCTATGGACGTTTAGTAAAAACCGTACCCTCGTCCTGAACCCTGCGTAGCCGCCCCGAATCCGCCCTTGGAATTCAGGACGGACCGCGAGGCGCATCTCTCCCCAGAAGCGGGCCGTGGCCGGGCTGCCGCTGCCCTCGTTTCGTTCTGGCGCATCGTCGAGCACAAAGTTGAGCGTGGAGGTCCCACCGATGTCGGCGTCGCACCCGGTCGCTATTTCCTTGACGTCTTGAGGCGTGTGTAATTTCAGGAGCGTGATGGGGGCGCGGTTGGGCTGCTCCGCGCCTTCCATGCGGAGGACTAGCGCGTGTCAAGAGAGTCGTGCAACGAGGTCAAGGGGGACATACTTTTGACAGCACCATCGGCGAGGTATTTCGTGGACCTGTTCAGATACGCACGGAAATGTGGAAGGGCCATGACATGAGAGTTAGGTACTGCTGTATTGGGTCGTATTTGTAGTACGACGTCACTACTATCGTATCGTAAAACAACTTGAATCAAAAAAAAAAGTTCGTTTACTCGAACGACACTACTTAGGGGGTTTCGAGTATACTCGACAACTGGGTCGACACGAATTTACTAGGGTGGTGAAATGCCTTAGAACGCCGAGCACGAGCAGCCGCCGAAAACCGCGCTGATGCAGGTTTGATGACCACCTCGCCTACACGATGATCACCGTGACCGCCCGAGTTCTCTACCAGATCCATGTATGCGTCCTGCAGCTCCTCACCCTCGTCTAGGCTAAACGACTCTTGGGACCACACAGAGGCCATGCTCGCACGGGCGACTCGCGGCATATCACGACCGTGACCATCTTCATAGTAGCCTTCATGGATCTGGGACATTGTCCGAACCTTTTGCGCCTGCATGATCTCCCAAAGATAGTCCGAGTCGCTCCCATTCGTCGTCGTCGAAGCCGTCGACGCAGGTCTGCCCACAACGACGGAGTCCTCAATGTCCACATCTTCGAACTGGTGATGATTTGGCGTTGCAGGGCTGGGACAACCCGTCGCTTGATCCGTTTCAAGCTTCCGAGCGGAAAGGTCTCGAGAGAATTGTGATGCTGTACCAGCGGCTGCGACACCAATCCCGAGTCGCGTGGCAAGAGCAGAGGACTTGTTAGAGTGATCCAACGCGAGAGGAGTGTCAGGTTCCACCGCCAACAGATCCTCTCCAATGACAATGCTATCGATGTCCTCCCGAGCCGAGGGTTCGCCCTTGCACGCGCTACCTTGCATAGACATTCTGGTATCACCGCCGAGCCGTTGACTATGCCTTGTTGGGGGTTTGACGTCCTCCAACACCACATGAGTTACCTTGGTCTGAGCAGACTGTCCATCCAAAGCCAACGGTTCGTCCTTGCCCGGGCTACTTTTCAGAGACATTCTGGTTTCGCCACCAAGCCGTTGACTAAGCCTTGCGGGAGGGCTGACGTTCTTCAACACCACAGGTGCTACCTTGGTCTGAGTGGACTGGCGCGATGACTTTTCTTGACGCACGAGTTCCGTGGTCGAGTCGGCACTGCCAGAGGAGTTACTCGACTGATATGAAGACCATTGCATGTATGCGGGATGATTGGTCTCTCGTTGTGGCCCAACAAATTGCCAATGCGTCCCGGACGGAGAAACAGCCGGTGATTCGCCGGATGCATCATTTCCAAACGTCTCCACAGTATCTGTGCCTGCGGCCGCACGACGTTTAAAGTACACTGGAGCGATGACTCGGAATGTATTGCAGAGCAGGCAGACGTTTATGAAACCTATAAAGTTGTCATTTTAACGATCGTCACAACACTTGATGGAACCTACCCAACATGGAGATACAAACGTTAGCAAAGACAGTCACTCCAAAGGGCACCTTGACCTTGGCAAACGTGAGAATATGCGTGACGCAGAATGGCAGGCACAAGAGCATGAATACTTTACAGAGCTCCCACGTGAGTACTTATAACCACGGAAATCGGACTTCTTACCAAAAGGGAACCTTTGGGGGGACGTTAGTTCATTCCTATGGTCTCAGTAAAAAAACAAATCCCACCAAAACAAGGACCGTACGATAGCGCAAATAAACCTGGAGTAATTTTCGCTCCTCTCATCTCCTCGATGGTGGCGACTTGACAAGTCTTGTGCCAAAACCCCTTTTAGTTTCCCGCGCAAGATGACGAACATGACAAAGTAGGCCACGATCAAAGTCAATGCGCCAAGAAAAATCTTGATCGTTGAAGTGGTAAGATATTAGCGATTTCAGGTACAAAACAGTCATACCGGGAGTGCTTCGAGAAGAAGTATCTCGAGCGGATAAGAGATCGCGACGGCGCAGCTTGTTCTAGTCGGACTGTACACATTCTTTTGTGCCAAAGGGACCAGTCCTTTCGAAATCTTTGAGTGCGTGACAATCCAACCAACCGAGTCGCTCTCACCTGCGGCAAGCGCGATGGTCCATCCACAGATGACACCTGCCCAGCCGCGCCAACGGGGAGAACGGACATGGAAACCAAGAGAACAGAGCGTGTGGATACTATGCGCAACCGTAAACCAGCTGGTGCCCCATATACCGATTTGCACCAACGCCCCTGAGTAGCTGCTTCAGAATGGAATACCTATGTTTTCGATGCGCAAAACGTTCTTACCCTGTGTCGAACACAATGATCCTACACGATTGTCGTGAGATAAAGTTGCTGCCGAGAGCAGGTTGCTTACCTGAACTTATCCCAGAATGTGCTGCCCAATTAAAATTAATTAACCCAGCAACACTGATCAACATGTTACTGAGAATGAGGCATCCAGCATAATAACCAAGATGCGTGCGAAAGAAGAGTATCTCTGGTGGCCGGGACGTGGTATTACCATCGCGTCGAAGAAACACCATCGTAGCGAGTCGAATGATTCGGAGGACCATGAATAGAAAGGCAGCAGCAGACAACAGGGAAAACGCCGCAGAGACCTAACGTAACATATTAGCGCGTCATTAGATCTAATCTATGTCACACTTACGATGGCTCCTCTGCTCTCAGATACTGAAAAAGATTCGAAGGTCATCATATGCACATTTGTCACCCCATTCTGTACATTTGCCGTCCCGTTCATGAGTGAATTAGCCGTCCCATTCTGTACATTTTCCGTCCCGTTTATGAGTGCATTAGCCGTCCCATTCGAATTTGTCGTCCCGCTCATGAGTGTACTTTCTGTCCCGTTCATGGGCACGCCTGTTGTCCCGTCCGAGAGTATATCCTCATAGTGCGTATTTGTCGTCCCGTTCATGAGTGTATTTTCTGTCCCGTTCATGGGCACGCTTGTTGTCCCGTCCGAGAGTATATCGTCATTGTGCGTATTTGTCGTCCCGTTCATGAGTGTACTTTCTGTCCCGTTCATGGGCACGCTTGTTGTCCCGTCCGAGAGTATATCGTCATAGTACGTATTTGTCGTCCCATTCATGTACAAACTTGTTGTCGGATATGCCTGCCAGACGAAAGACATACTAAAAGGCTATAATGATGAGGAGAAGAAATGATAGTGAAGGCGTTGTAAATCAAGGATTGCCTTCCAGAGGCAAGGGCGGACCAGCCGACAAAGAACAAAGAGATAAGTGGGTAGTGGGAAAGAAGAAAGCTCACAGTCACTTATGCCATTGCAACGGTTCTGCCAGTGTTTTGATGCGGTGATGTGGCTGTAACAGTCTCGGCTGTGCTGTGACCAGTGACTAGTGACTGTTGATCGGCGTCGCGAGTCACTAGTCACGGCATCAGATGACTGAAAAGTTGGTGAAGATCTCGAGTCGCAGCGCAGAGAAATATAAAAAGGCCAGCGTAGTTTGGTGCGAAACATGCCCCATTTAGACACGATTTTGCTTTCGCGAGAGGTGGAACGTAAAGCACATAAACTAACAGCTTTCAACTTATCGCTTGTTTCATTTCAGGCGGTTTGCATATCAGTGGCACATTGACACAACACGTCTGTCGGGGCAAAGACTTGAGCGCACTCAAAAATACAAAAGCACACGAACAATTACATGACATTAGGATCGAGAGAAAAATAAATCTATATACTACGCTACTCGTGCCCGACGTGTGTCCGTAATGGTAGTGAAATAGAGGAAAAAACCGTAACCATTGCCGCATCAAACTCTGGTGGAACCGTTGCAATAGTACTAGATGGGGATTTCATCTGTACACAAGAGTAAATAAAACGGCATTGGGATTGTCAGGGCTCGTCGAATATGGTACAGGTTACTCCTACTTCTTCGTGAAATACTTGGCTATCCCCTTTGGTTCCGTTACTCTCTTCCGTTTAGCAGTTGGCCTTGAGTGGGATGTTGACTGTCCCGGGCCGGATCCCTGGGGATCAGAGCTGTATGCCAAGTCTTGAGCAAAATGAAAATCATCGTGCTCCATGCGCAACCTAACTAGCGCAGCAGCACGATCTTCAGCGTTGTCCACTTCACTCGCACCAGAAGAGATCCTCTTTCCACAGCGTTCGCAAACGAAAGAAGAAGAAGTCGAGGAAGTTGACTCAGACACTTCCGACGTAGATTGGACTGGATCGGCTTGTGGACGGACGCTGTCATGACTAGTTCGAGCGCGTTTGAGATGGCTCTCCTTTGGCTTAAAGAATTCGTCAATGGATTGCTGGCCAGTCTCAGCAGTTTCGATTCCCGTGAATGCAAGCTGCACTGCAGTTATGTGGAGGTTCTTTGTGTCACCTACGAGCTCCTTCCATAACTTGTCGGCAGCGGTTGCTATCACATCGACCGTCACGTTGTGGGTGAAAGGGAACGCAGATTGCTTTGACCTAGAGGTCTCATAGCCTATGTTGATGGTTGACAGTTTGAAATCGACACTGAAATATGGAAAAGCAAACCTTTTCGAGCATGCAGGACAATAGTCTTTGGCCACAAAGTAGGCATCTCCAAGCGAGCATCCTTGAGTCTGAGGGCAAGTTCGGCGGCCAAGACACGAAGCCACTGGTGTCCTTCCGCAGCTTTCGTGATAGGAGTTGGAATGTTCTTGGACGCCAGCATACTTTTGAAAAGTGCAGACTTCTCCTTCACTATAAAAATGATTGATAAATAGAGGATGTCCCTGGCGTGCAGCATCTGACCTTCAGATCTGTCAATGCCACTAGACACTAAATTTTAGCCATCTCTGCCACAGAGGGTAGATTAGCTTCCCACCGAAGAAGTTCATAAACCCACAAAGCGTTGTCACCAAATTTTTTCTGCATTTCATCTGTTTTTCTTTTCGTTATTGGGGTTTATTAACAACGATCTAAATGCACCTAGAGATACTGCACTAGAATGTAAAAGTGAGACTGACTGACAAGTTGCCAAGGAATGACTTGCAGAAGATCCCCAACTGTCGAAACATCGTATTCTTTGGCGAGAGCATCGCCGAGTTTGCCGCCAAGGAACCGAATCTGGGAAAGATATCAGAACCATGATTGTGTCGAACATCGTCGATAACCTTTTGAAAGCCGATGGGACGAAGATATGATGGTATAGCACTATTGCGCAAGATGCTCTGTAGAACTAATGAAAAGATGGCTTCAAAGTTGGAATGCGGCATTATTACCTGGCTATTCGGTTTCTTGTACGAAGCAGAGAGCTGAAAACCGAATGCTGAGAATAAACGGTTGATGTAGTGGGAGGATACAGACTAACCTTTGCGAGAAACTTGTTGCGTGAAATGCCCTAACAAGAATGTATCACTGCCAGGGACAATGGATAAACAGAGAAAACCGCACGGCTGACATGGTATATCCGAGGGTCTGGTGGACGTCTTTTCTGACGTTGGCCATGAGTTCCGCGGCAATGGATAGCGAGACATCGTGCCAGGTGCATGTAGTTTCATACTGTGCGGAGTGGCCCTGGGCGCCACCGATTTCCCCGTCAGGGTGTATGGGAATGAGTTCACCCAGATCATTCCAATCAATAGGAGGGGGTGGAGGCAACGGTGTATCATGGCCTCGGGGGGCATCTGGAGGAACTTGTGCGAGATGGGGAAAGCGCTCTAACAACAGGTCGCGGACAGGTCGAGTGATGTCAATGAAAGCCTCATCGATAGATGCCTTTTCTTTCTGGAAATGAGTTATGGGGAGTGCAGAAGAGTCGTGCATCTCACCTATTTCCCCTGTTGGAATAGCCTGCTTGAAGAGGTGGATAATCTTGTTGCTCTCACGCCGATACAGGTCAAGAGAAACCTTGGAGACAAAGATGGGGCCCCTTTATTGCTACGTTAGTCAACTTGGAAGCACACCTTGTGTGTTCGCGTATCGACATCGGACCAATAACCCGGTTCCGTTTCGCCCTCTTTGTAGGTGGCAACATGAACGGCGACCAGATCTGGACACTTGGTCTTGGCATCCTTTATTTTGTCCATTCGCGAAATGCCGAATTTGCGGGCGGGATAGCTGACGGCAATGAGGCTATCCCATTGCTGGACGACGAGGGGCACGGTGGTGTCGAGGCCGAGTCTGATTCGTTCGCAGGCGGCATAGAAGGCATCGCTGTCGCAAAGGGCGACGACCCTGAGCGGGTCCTTGACGCCAAGGTTGTGGGAGTGGAGATGGCGGTAGGTGATGACGGGGTCGAGGTCGGTGTAGTCGTCGTGGTGGAGGTGCATCATCATGGCGGTAACGTCACCGGGGCCGATAACCTCGGAGCTACTAGCTGATTAGGAATCATTGTGATCCGAGGCATGTCGACATCATAACCCCGACCCCGCCGGGCTGCCAAATTTGCAACCTACGCCGCATCGCCCTCCCACCCCAGCAATAATATTAATGTCCTTCACCGCTCATTCGGGCTCTCCACAGTCGCTTCGTGAAGACTATGCTATATTGTGCGCAGTAGATCCCATGCACGACCAACCCCTCCCGGAGTCATCTCGTGGCATCCCAATCCGCGGTAAGGCGGCCGAACGAAAATTCGCCGTCTCCGAACGCACACCTCTTTTAAAGTCCCCATCCCCGCCTCCCAGCTCGCATGAAGCAGCTGACGACGATACCGTGGACACTACGGTTGCAGAACGCATTCCCACCTCGATTATTTTCCGTCAAGAGCTGCACACCCTCGCAACATATTCTCTCCCTATTTTTGGGTCGGTCATACGCTTTTTTTCATTTGCTTTCACAGTGCTGACGACCAATTAGTACTCATATTTTTGAATACTCCTTCATTATTGCGTCCGTCATATCCATCGGTCATATATCCACACTGGCTCTCGCAGCTGCCACTCTGGGATCTATGACTGCTTCTGTCACCGGGTACAGCATCGTGCAGGGATTTGCTTCGACGTTAGATACCCTTTTGCCACCTGCCTGGACCTCCGACAGGCCCCACATGGTTGGCCTGTGGACCCAGAGGATGGGTTTGTTTTTCCGTCTTCATGGACCTTGTCCCGCAGCGCTGATAAGATCATTTCGATAGTGCTCATGACAGGAATCATTCTTATTGTATGTTCACCCACGTTCATATGTGCCGATTCTTCTATAGTCTCACTGCATATAGCCTGTACTAGCCATTTGGCTCAATGCAGAGCCTATCCTCCTCGCTCTCAACCAGGAGCCAGAGGTCGCACGCCTTGCGGCTGTCTACCTCCGCTACGCGTCTTTGGGTCTTCCGGCATACTCATTTAACTGTATTTCTAGGTATATATAGTTGCCTTTTTAAAATAATTTAATCCACCCAAAATACTAATTTACCTGTCCAGGCGATATTTCCAGTCTCAAGGTTTGTTCAACATCCCGACAAGAATTACTCTCGTGGTCGCACCCATCAACGCATTCTTAAATTGGTTGTTTGGTGAGTGATCATGATTCTGATCATTTCTTGTCTTTCAGTACTTTGACCATTGTTTCAGTCTATCCTCTCGGGCTCTCTTTCCCGGGTGCACCACTCGCCACATCTCTTTCGTTTAATCTCGTGTCAGCAGTTTCCATCTTTTACGGGTATCATTACGTACCTCCTAAAGCTTGGTCACCAATCACACGCGAGTCTTTCAATCCAGCAACGGGCGAGATTTGGAACCAATGGGGTGTCTTGGCAAGGCTAGGCATTGCCGGGGTGGGTCAGACAGCTAGTGAATGGTGGAGCTGGGAATTAGTTGGACGTGAGTGTGTTCGGGTTGTTTCCTCCTGCATGCTTACGATAGGACGTGACGTTAGTCGCTGCTAGCCAGTAAATGACCATCTATCTTTTTGGTTTTATGAATTCGGAACTAATTCCTATTAGGCTTGGACCTATCACACTTGCGGCACAATCCGTTCTGCTACTTTCCGCATCTACCACATACCAGGCGCCATTTGCATTGAGCATCGCTACCTCCGTGCGGTAAATACATTTCTGTCCAGGGTGTCATCAACTAATCGCTATTGTATATTGTTCGTTTTTTTTTCGGCGCTTTCTTCCCGGTCATGCTTCGGATTGGAATGATTACTTTAGGATTGGAAATCTTCTTGGTGAAGGGAACGCGAGAAGGGCCGGGATAGCTGCAGTGACGTCAATTGTGATGGCCGTGGCAATGGGAAGCGTTTTCAGGTGAGTAACATGAATGTTTGTGAACTGACCACCCATCTGCTTCCTTCAGTGCCATCTTTCTAATTTTCCGTCACAAATGGAGTTATCTCTTTAATAATGACCCCGGTACGTCTTATCAGCCCGAGTAGTCAGTGTTCGAAGCTCACGTCCTTGGCAGAGGTCGTCTCGCTGGTTGCATCCATTCTTCCGCTCGTGGGACTCTTCCAAGTTTTCGATGGGATGTCTGCGCTCATTGGGGGAATATTCCGTGCCCGAGGAAAGCAGGCAAGTAAATATGACCATTACGTCTTATTCCATACTCATGCTTTTCTATAGTTCGTTGGTGCCATCCTCAACCTTTCCGCGTATTATGCTCTTGGTATACCTCTTGGGTTATACCTCGCGTTCATGCGTGGACATGGGCTTGTGGGCCTTTGGGAAGGATTGACAGCCTCTCTGGTGTATTCCTCTGGAGTCGGCATTTGGATCGGCGTCCGTGGCATCGATTGGGAATCGGAGGCGACATTGGCTCAAGGAAGGGCTAAAGGAGGAGAGTACGAAGATAATGAATGAAAAGGTTTTCTCCGGAAAGCCCTACACCGTTAAGAATTGACACAGAAGTTATGCCCTATTCAATATTCAAGTCTATATCTTTTTTTTGCGTTACGATTTATGCTTGTTAGATGATCTTTGTAGATAGTAGATAACACTTGATCGATTCCTACGGATTGAGAAGCACGCGAGGAATGTACTGTACTTAACCAGAACCACCGAGAGGAGGAACTCCATGATGAGACTCATGCGCGAAGTCGACCCACACCACTGACATCAGCAGATCATGATGTCGGTATCACAAATTTGTCGAAAGAAACCCGTAAGTTCTTCTCGTCGATCAATCTTGAATTCGATCAGGACGAAAATCTTTCCCTGACAAAAAATATTTTTAGCGCCAAGGTTCCCGATCAGTGACTTCGTTTTTTTTTTGTCGCAGACGGTCTAATCACGTCATGGGGTGGAACTTACTAGAGCATCACCTTGAGCCACGTAGTCTATTAGAAAAATTCCCACAGACTTGGGTATGCACTCAGTAAGTATGAGTCAGAGAAATGCAGGCATGTATGACCTTTTTTCTCCATGATTTAAGTGTAAGGGGGGGAGCCGCATTCTTGGCGAGCGATAGGGTTAGTGATAAGAGTGCTGCATTTAATGGTGGCAGTGCTGCTGCAAGCTCGTTCTGATAAGATACAGTAAACGAGCGCTCATGGCATCATGCTTCGATTGTTGGACATGAACCCTGGCTTTGCAGTTTACAGTTGATTATTCAGTACTTGGGCATCAAATTCCTCGAGTGGTGAGCGACACAGAGCTGGATTTTAGCGCTTTAATTGCTCGTACGGTTTCTGCTGTTCCCAAAAGATTCGCTCGTCGAATCCCTTAGGGATGGTGAAGGGCGGACCCCACGTTGAAATGACGTCAACGAGGGTTCCGCATGGCAGCAAAAAAGTGCCCGCGGGGATTCCGAAAGGACCCTTCGTGCTCGCACCACCTGTGGGAGTGCGCCTGCACTCCAGGTATATCTAACGGCGTTCCCGTTGGGCAGGAAGCATCCCTCACCCCCACTTGTGCATCCCGATCTGCAACCAGTCTATCCGGGGTCGCGCCTTTTGGCAAAGCCTAGTATATTCAGCTCCGACTTCATATTCCTAACTTTGAAAGGCCCGTTCAAACTGACGATTACAGTCGCGCTGGTGATCCAGGTCCCCAGAAGGACGCAAGCCATTTCAAGATTGCGTCCGTGACCGCCTCGGGCGCCTCCATCATAACCCAATGACCGACGCCAGGTATAGGTACGGTCTTGAGTCGCTGTATGAATTTCCCCATGTTTCGAAGAGCCATCGGGGGACAGCTTGCATCCTCTGTCCCGTAGAGGAACAAAACGGGAAGACCAGCATCTAGTTTCGAAGGCAAGGCAGCGTCTGGAAAGAAAAAAAAAGGAGAAAAGGTCAGCATCGTCATCATGCGGCGTCAAGTCGAACTGACCCACCTCGTTCTTCTTCAAAGCGAAACTTGGACGTACGGTAGTAAGACAGTGGCCCTGTCATGCCTCTCTCGAAGCTAGAGATGTAGTAACCGAGGTCCTGGGAATCGAGAATGATAGAGTGTATGTGGGGGACCGAGAATGCGAATCACCTCGTCGTTCAGCAAGCATCCTTTCGGCTCTTGTCCGCTGAGCAACTTTTCTTCAAGTAGGCCAGGGTGCATCCACGAGAGTGTTTCTTGAGGTGGGCCGAACAACAGCCGAAAGAATGTAGGCAACTTGGAACGCGGTTAAACCACCTACGAATTCGACAAGGTGACTTCTTACACGGGCCTCGATCTCAGCAGTGGATTTCTCCGAGGCAAAGTAGACTTGATAGCCATAGGCTGGGTAGCGTTGCGCGATTTGATCCACCGGTATGTGGTGTGCTGACGGAGGGGTGTATGGCACGGACAATCTGCGACCAGTTCAGAGGTTTCATCGTGGGAGACAACGAGGCACGTACAGGGCGAGGGCGGCGAGTCTGTCTGGGTACCACAGGGCAAATCTGCTGGCAACGAAAGAGCCCCAGTCATGACCGATGACAACCTTGGATAGGACTGAGGACGCGGGGGAAGAGAAGAGGGAGGGCACTGACGGCCTTTTGTGCTCCGATGTGGTCGAGGAGGGCGGCGAGGTCGTCGCAGAGGCGCTTCGTGGAGTAGGCAGACGGACCCTTGGGCATGTCAGATTGACCATAACCTAGCATGTCTGGTACTATGACGCGGTAGCCCCGTGCAACCCAAGGGCGTATCTGGTACCTCCAGCCATACCACGTGTCTGGAAAACCGTGTATGCAGAGTAATATGGGAGCAAGAGGGCTACCGTGGTCTACGTAGTGATAAGACCTTGTGGTAGACAAGTGAACATGGTAGTGCTGCATTTGATGGTGGCAGTGCTTCGGAACCCTGGCTTTGCAGTGTACTTTATCAACACCTGGACATCGAAATCCTATTGTACACTTTTTGCCGCAGAAAAAGCTGGTCTCTCATCCAACATGTCTACTCCGTCTCGAACGATGAACCGTAGAAGAACGTTCCAAACTCGATTTCAGCGATTTAATCGCTTGTACAATTTCAGCTATTCCCAAAAAAAAAACGACCCTCAGAACGGCAACATCCCAAAAAGTCAACGCGTCTCACCTGCCAGCTTGGCCGTATCAGCCTCAAAGTCGTATCGCTTGTTTCGACTGTCGCGTTGAACAACCAACTTGAACAGCGTCGACGTTTTTTGTGATTGTTGACAGACCAGGACGCTCTTGACGTGAAATGAAAGCGTCTTGCCACTATCAAAGACCGCCTTGGCCCTGTTTGCGGGCATGATCTTGACGGAACCATAAGATACGATAGTTGACCAAACGTGCAGACTCACATGGACATAGACACCGTCGATAGCTAGTGTGCGCTCCTGCCGGGCCAGCATAGGCATTTTACGATAAATCGTGTATCGCTTGTGTGTTTGTCAGCATTGTCAAATTATGTGAAATGAAAGACTAACCTTGTACGCGGTCGTGTAGTCCGTCCCAGCGCTGTGATGCATCTCGGGGACGTCTGAAATTCTCTTGAAGATAGACGCTGGTATACAAACGCTTTCAGTGTTGTCGCAAGTATTCAATTGATGTTACAGACCATTCGGATCCGTAGTTCGCATTCCACGAGCTTCTGGTTCAATGCCCATTTGAGGCAACATGGACCTCTTGACCAACGTCAGTTCTCGTTTACCCTCGAGGGAAGCCACCGTGCGGTCGAGATATATCAAGATATTTAGGTCGTTGAGAATAAGTGCATAGTCTTTCGGATTTGCAAGTTTGCGCTTGCGGCACACGAGTTCCAACGCTTCTTGCATATACATGCCAGCCGATCTAGACGAGACGTGAGTTCCTGGAAATTAAAAAAAAAGTGACAATACATACACAGGTATTGTAGTAGAGATATGGACTGCGTCAGCCGTATCTGCAACACGTATCCGAAGGAAAATAGGAGGTCCATGACTCGACGATGGTCCAAGGGAGGAAGACAGGATGGGTGTTGTTCCAAAGAGAGCGCTTGTTCCATTTCCAGGTACAGACGGCGGAACGAGGCCGGGCGTAGGGAGTGCGTCAGCTTTCTTTGGTGGAACCATAATCCTCGAGGGTCTGCGCTGAATTTTGCCTTCCAGCTGTTCATTTTGTTGGACTGGAAAGCAATCAACACTTTTTACAAGGGTAGAACAACGTAGACAAACTCTGAAGTAGAGTCGCCGCCAGGATGGCAAACGCATCAAAGTTGAATTTTGTGATTTTTCCGGTACGGTCGGGAGCTGCAACGTTTTCGGACATCTAGATCAGACATCGTACTGTCAACTTACGGGGAAAATCTTCATCCACTTCCCCGTCGTCCTCTGCAATTCGCATAATCCAACCTATGGCAGACACTTTGGGATCATTTTCAGTTACGCCTTCATTAAGCTTTGGGAGCCAGCCGGCTTCCCAATAACTCCATAATGCAAACCCGATGACCTCTTCAACAGTTGCATCTCGTCGCACGTTAAGGGACATGGCTGTCCCCTTTGGCTCATGGGCATGCGGGAAGAAGACTTTGACATCCATCGATACGGACTCTCCTCGACCTGAAATGGCGCCGTATAATTCGCTGAAAGGATTTGCAGAACCAGAGGTCGATGCAAGCATAGCTGACAAAGCAGAGACCTTTGGGCGTGATGGGTAGACTGTATTTCGCCTAAACTCGATATCTGATGGAGGAATATCGAGAATGGGCTGAGATATGGAAAGACCCCTTTTGCGGCCTTCGGGCCTGACGATAAGAGGGACGGTGCGATGATCGGTGGGCGGGGGTGGATTGACGATCTCAAATTGGGCATCGATAGCCTGGTCGTTCTCCTGTGCGGACTGGGTCTCGTGGGACTCGTCTATGCCACGGGCCTCTGTGACAGGGCTGAGGCGAGAACGAACACGTGCGTGTTGTGCGACGTAGGAAGATGAGCCAAAGAGGGAAGGGTTGGATACCGATACGGCGGAACCAATGTCGGATGCGCTGTCAAAGCCTGCGCCAGTGGTACGTGTGGCAGCAAAGTCACTAGGGCACTGTGAGACATAGGGAATGAGGGTAAAGAGGGGCATACGGATCGAACTCGTCGCCCTCGTCCATGTCGTCACGATCGAGGACATCAAAGTCGTCGACATTGTCGTCGTCTTCGAGCGTGCCATCGTCAGCATCGTCGGACGATGATTCGGGATTGAGATATTTGGGGACGTCAGAGGCGGGTTTTGGACTGGCGGAGGCATGACCGCGACGGGCGAGGATGCGGAGCCTCCTGCGTGCCTCCATTTCTGCTGCGCCCTTGAAATTTGGGATGAACTGGACCTCCTTTGCGGGTGGATCGGGCGGGGGGTCTTCCTTGGAGGGCCTGGAAGGTAACGAAGAGATGGGATCGGGGTCGACGGAGGCTTGCATCTGGGAGGCGCGGCGAGATGTGGAGGCACGTCGGCCGGACACGCGCATGCCAAGTGCGCCGGATCTGTGGCCCATGATGGTCTGATGGTGTCTGAGGGCGGGACGGGGCTTGTCGTCGGTGTCATGCTCGTCGTCGGATATGGGTGGGCTGGAGGGGTACTCGAGCTCTGGCCATCGAGTTGTGTCTGCGAGGGAGGCGGCGAGGATGTACGGGTTTGAAGAGTAGGACGGGCTGAGCGATATGATGCGTCCGCCGTACGGGTCGTCGACGTTGCGGAGGTAGGAGAGACGGAGACTGTGTACGAGATAGCTAACAGAGTTCGGTGAGATTTGTTAGTCGTTGGCTGTGATGAGGACTTACCCTGGATCGCTGAGGAGGGACATGTCAAGATGCTCGTCCCGCTCGCGTGCAGGTTTGGTGCGTACCCGCCTTGCTCACCGTTGCCCGCTCCGACGTCCTCCAAGTACCCTACGACCAATGGCTCCTCACCCGCTTCGACGACGCCTCGAAGGTTAAGCACGCCAAACACTGGATACTCTCAAAGTGCAACGTCCTACACACACCCGCCCAACATCCCGCCAACCGCCCTGTATCCCCGATCACCTTTGCCCCCACCGTGCGCCCCCGCCCCTCCCTCGACAGCCTCGACGACGGCTACTGCGAAGACGACGAGTTTTCCGACCAGGACCTCCCCCCGCGTCCCAACCCCCCCTCGTCCCCACAGCCAGCCAGCAGCCCCCTCGTAAACCAGTACACCCTCCTCTCCTTTTCAACCGGCTCCATCCTCGAGGACGAGTTCGCACTCTCATGGTATAATCTCCGTCCCTATGAGCTCCTCGAGATGCACCCCGTCGGCACCCTCGCGCCCCTTCACCGCGACGTCCTCACCCAATACATCCAGCCCTATTTTCAGGCAAAGGCCAGAGTCCTCCGTGCCGTAGCTGTCCGCTTCGAGCCACCCATATATCGTGACGCCAAGGCGAAAGACAGGCGCAAGATGAAGATTGACTGGAAGGCCCGCTGGGTCGTCATCAGCCAAGGCGTCCTCTCCCTCTGCAAGGACCCCTTGGTAATTCGTTCCCTTGGTGCCTTATCCCCAACTGATTGCTCTTTTCCAGGCTAGCCCTCCGATTCACCAATTTCCATTGTGCAACATGAGAGCACTCCGGGGCGCAGACGCTCTTGAGCGCGCATTTTCAATCGCTCATCAGCCCAGAGCCCTCTGTATCAAATTTGGTCATCGGGCGACGTTATCGATCGGTGTTACTTCTCCCCTCTCCTCCCCGTCTTCCCCAACCTTGGCTACGAACGTGCAGGATTCTCCCCGTCTAGACCCTCCATCCGAGTCAAACAGGAGGGAAGACTCTGCAGAGAGATCTGCTGAACACGCTCATGACCCCGATGTAAGCGAAGGCGAATGGGTCGTCCTTGATATGCTCGAGGACAATGGTGAGTCCTCCCGATCCGTCCAGTTTTGCCTGCGATAAAGCCTTCTTAGCCTTTTCGAGCATTCTTCGTGTCCTTCACCGCCAGGCTTCCTACCCGATCTCGTCCTCTTTTGTCCCATCTTCATCCATCATCACCGTTTCCCATGACTCCGCCATACCATCCCCTCTAACCTCGTTCGTTCCCCACGACACCGTTCCATACCCTGAATGGCGCATCAACGCTGTCGAAAATGCACGCAAAGCTGGTATAGGTGACGTGGGAAAACCCATGGCATGGGTGCTATGGACCGAACAGGTGTTCGAGGAATCGTTGGTGGGCAATATTCGGCATCATCGTCATGCCTTTTCTCGAGAAATGCAATACAAGAGCAATATCATTCCAGATATCTACCGCAATCCTGATGACGAGAGTGATACAGATAGCGAGATGGAGTGGGATGGATGGATGAGGGATCTAGAGCGCCAAAGTCGGGTCAAGCAGCGGTTAGCTCAACAGGCGCATACTGATCCGAGTACCTCCTCGTCGCTACCTTCACCACCTCTTTCGGATGGATCGCCGTCTGGGTCGCCGAGAGGTCGATCACCCTCCTTGTCGCATCTTGCTACAGGATCCTTCAGTTCTCATGTTCAGTACCCCAACATTGGCGATGTCATTCAAGTCGGTACAGAATTCGTGCCTTCAGAAGGCATTATGAACACGACGGTCAGCACTGTCAGTGTCGGCAAGTCACCCCCGCCTCGACGACGGTCCTCGACTCTGTCTGCTGAGATGGCCAAGGCGACAAAACGCCAGGGAAAGAGTAAACAAGACAAGCAGCCATTCCCGAGCATGCCCGCTCGAGCGCGTATGGGTGCATCTACACAGTCGCGAGGCTCGTTTATTCGACACGTCCATTCGAGCTCCAACCTGAGGATATCCTCACCGATATACGAGTCGGATGCGGCCGACTCTGCAGTACATACAGGACCGTCTTCGCCCTCGAAGCGCCAAAGTGGGTTTATGCGCACGATGTCACTGCGGGCTGGCAAGATCGTCAGAGGGCTCGAATCTGCGATCGATTTTGTAGATGATAAGGCATGATTTAAGTAGTCTACTTGTAAGTAATGTGTAGCATTGTCCTATGTGATTTTATTTATATTGCCACGCCAATCAGTGCTACAGTGCGTCAGGGTCCAGGGACGTTGGTCTTTCTGGGCACACGTCCCAATGCTCGAGCACTGGGGCATTTGGACAGGAACGCAAAGACACAGCCGCATCTGCGGCGCGGGAGTTGTACTGATGGTTGGGAGGGTTTGTCGATGGCGGTGAACATGATGAACCGTTGTGCCTGGGAGCCGTGGGTCAAAGGTAAATTAACAATCCGATGCCGACCCTTTTTCGTGTGAGTGCGCCTTTTCTCTCCTGCTCCGAGACTGGGGAACATGTCTGCCCAGCTTTTTTTGTCCTGCATCCTTTTTTTTTTTTTTTTACTTTTTTAAATATAATGATAATATTAATCGTTCGTCGCCGTCCCACACGCCGATGGACTATCTCGAGGGTCATACCAGCGTCGCATATTGTATGTCCTCGTCATGGCAACTGTCGTTACCATGGTCTGTAGGCATCTGAGAATCTGATCGAGTATCTGAATAGGAATGGGAGAACGCCACTCATCCATGGAGCAATAAGATCGTTAAGAATGATGCACTGCCGCCAGTCAATCGGTGCATCAATCGTCCGCTCGTCAGTATTTGGAGATAAGTGTATGCCCAAGTTTCAAATCTGAGAATTGACTTTGGTTGGGAACAGTCCCAACCATCGGCTAGCATCGGCTAGCGGCTAAGCGCAACAAAGCGTCCTACAGATGCTTGTGAGAAGTCTGAATTATCCCCGGACCCCAGAACAGAACGAAACATCTAGATATCCATACAGCCTGAGGCACAGTTCAACGTTTCCCAGTCATTGCTCTGAAACTGTACGATGGACTAGGTGGCTACAGAGTGATGGCTCTAATCGACCTCGTGGAATATTCCGTAACCCGTTCAACCATTCCAGCCTTCACCGACTCTCATTTCGGTATACTCCGATGGCTTCTGGAGGAACATATATAAGTCGTACCTGGTAGCCGCCGGCAACACTCCGCTCTCTTTCTTACTCCTTTTATTATCTGCAAGACTATGTCCTTTTCCTTACAAACCGCCCTAAATGACCTTTTTTCGAATGACTACATATCTGGTATGCTTGTCGACACGCCCTAGTCACGCTGGAGATCGACAACACATCATTATAGTCGCTGTCATTACTGTTGTTGCATACGATTACGGTGCGCTATGAACAGTTCTCCCTATTTGTAACTGACCTTCAGGCGTGTTTCCAGCCCTTACATTTTTCGAAGAGGTATGATCATCCTGTGATTTTGTATACCTTCCTGATGCACCATGCAGATAGAATACATATGGGTCAGCAGATAAATACGTATTTGTCAAACAGACACTTTTCTGATAATTCCATGACAGTGCAAACCCTGGACTTGGGTGTCAACTCTATTTGTTTTGGTACGTTTCGGATTTCGCAACATGTGTCAGGATGCTCAAGGAATCACAGGTTCGCTATTGTGGTCTTTACAGCGTTATGTGAGCCTCGAATCAGTTGACCTCACTGGACGCGTACTGAAAGCGATTCCGATCGTCAGGAGCGCTAGCCTTCGTATGTCTCTCCATGTGTTTCACACTCAGAACATGAAGCTCATGGAAACGTGACTCAAGTGGGAAGCAGCTTCTTTCCTGGCCCTGTGAAAGTAACTATCGTTTTCTATTAACTAGCTGGCGAATGCTCATGTCGAATTCTGTCCACAGACGTATGTATTGGATTTTCCCTCTATGTCAGAGCTCGTCGACGCGACTACTAACACACATCAAACAGCTGTAAGATTTTCTCTTGGACTAAAATCATTTCCCATATCTCTTTCAAGGTGAAATAGTCTATATCATCGGGATTTGGGCTCTTTTTCTCTTTCTTTATTCAGCTGACCGTGAGTGTCCGGGTCGTTTGCGAACGGAATGTCTATCTCTGAATGGCATGACGACAGTGACGATGCTCCTCCGCGTATGGGCAATGTATAGTCGATCAAGACCGGTCCTCGTGATTCTGCTGGTGTTTTTTGTGCTGCAGGTCGTCTCTCTTGCACTTGCAACCGCTATCACCAGCATCCCAAAGGGATACTCAGGTGCGTGAATCATCGAACAAGCATTGTAGTACTAAATCAGCTGATCGCCGCATCACCCTGTTTGTTTTCCACCGCAGTAATCTACAATCAATTACTGAGTTATTCATATTGTGAACCGGAATATTCTAATTCCCTGGCTACTTTATTGGAAATTACTGCCACCACTTTCCAAGTCACCAACAGCACAATAATATTAACCCTTGCAATCGTCAAATCCATGAGAGAGTTGTTACAGACACACCGAATGACAAAGCGATGGGAACTCAATCGGTACATGAATTTGCTCATTCAACAGGGCATCACTTACTTCATCGCGTGCGTCTCCGTCATGTTCCTTGCTGTTCTCTGTTCTCCCCTTGCAATTCAAACAGTCAAGCAAACAATGCTAACGATGGCCGCACTAGGATATTGACATTCCAGCTCTGGAACCTGTTGATCGATTTGAATAAACTTCCCACAACGGGTGGGCAGGATTTGAATAAGCTTCCCACAACGGGTTGGCAGGGTGCGCTGGTGTACATCGTCGCACTCGTGCCGGTTTTCACCTTGGCCCCTCGGTTCGTCATCAGCATGCGGGAACTGTACGCACGGGACGTGCGACTAGGAGGCATCGATAGCGGGTTTGGTTTGTCGACTTCTCCCATTGGCGTCGAATCGGTGATCATGTTCACGGACGTCGAGCAGAACGCCTCTGAGGTCGCTGAGGAAATAGAAATGGAGGCAACAGATATGGGGGCAACTCCATCAGATTTGACCGTATGAGGTCGTCTTTTCTCGATTCGGGTGGCTTGTCTTAGTTTAATCTGGCTATTGTATGTCGTTCGATGCCTGCGCAGCTCTGCGCGAATTTATTGTCACTGCTGGGAGCACCAAACAGGGATTTCATGTCAGAAAAGACAAGGCGCCGCACCCCCTACTAGTAGTCTCACTGTCAGGCTCCAGAGCCTTCAAGCTACAGCTACAATCCCGCCGGTTAGTGGTGGTCAAAGTGGTCATCTCTCTTTGCGTGACGCCAAATTCAATATCCCTTCCTTACCTTCTTAGCAAGCATCACCCGCCTCTGAGCTTCCACGCGTCAGCGAACCAGAACGCCGAATCTGCGCCAAACTTAAGTACCGTGATGTCATATCTGACATGAAGCCGGCCGTGGTTGAGATTCGGCGTATCGGTAGTGGCAGGCGAGTGTAGACGGTCAAACCATTAGGTTTGGGCAAGATTGCTGAGCTTGGAAGCACGACTCGCTATCATATTCACATACGGTACCTCGACTACCTAGAAGCCCATTTCCTTATGCGGCCGGTGCAGACTCCCGTTTGACTTTGGCGGTGCGAGATTAACTCTAACGAGGTGATCAATCACTTATCCTGAATTCCCTGTAATTCCATAAATTACATCGTATAATTGTGTCAGGAGGCTGAAACAGTGGCTCGATATTCTCCAAGTGCAACATCCTACACAACACCCGTCGAACACCCTGCCCACCGTCCTGTATCGATATCCCCGATCACCTTTGCCCCCACCTCTCCCTTGACGGCCTCGACGGCGGCTACTGAGAAGACGACGAGTTTTCTGACCAGGACCTCCCAACGCCGTACGCCCTCCTCTCCTTTTCAACTGGCTCCATCCTTGAGGACGAGTTCGCACTCTCATGGTACAATCTCCGACCCTATGAGCTCATCGAGATGCACCCCGTCGGCACCATCACGCCCCTCCACCGCGACGTCCTCACCCAGTACATCCAGCCCTACTTTCAGGCAAAGGCCAGAGTCCTTCGTGCCGTCACTGCCCGCTTTGAGCCGCCTATCGATCGTGATGCCAAGGCACAAGATGAAGATAGACTGGAAGGCCCGCTGGGTTGTCATCATCCAAGGCATGCTCTCCCTCTGCAAGGACCCCTTGGTAATTCGTTCCCTTGGTGCCTTATCCCCAACTGATGGCTCGTTTCCAGGCTAGTCCTCCGATTCACCAATTTCCATTAGAGCACTCCGGGGCGCAGACGCTCTTGAGCGCGCATTTTCAATCCCTCCTCAGCCCTGAGCCCTCTGTATTAAATATGGTCGTCGGCGCACGTCAACGATCGGTGCCACTTCTCCGCCCCTCTCCTCTCTGTCTTCCCCAACCTCGGTTACGAACTCCCCACGTGTGGCCTCTGCATCCGACTCAAACCAGAGGAGGATTCTACAGAGAGATTTACTGAGCACGCTCGTGACCCCGATGTAGGTGAAGGCGAATGGGTCGTTCTTGATATGCTCGAGGACAATGGTGAGTCCTCCCGATCCGTCCAGTTGTACCTGTGATAAAGCCTTGTTAGCCTCTTCGTGTCCTTCACCTCCAGGCTTCTTATCCAATTTCATCCTCCTTTGTCCCCTCTTCATCCATCATCACTGTCTCCAATGACTCCGTCACGTCACCCTCTCTAACCTCGTTCGTTCCCCACGACACTGTTCCATACCCTGAATGGCGCATCATCACCGTCGAAAATGCGCGTAAAGCTGGTATAGGTGATGTGGGCAAACCCATGGCATGGGTGCTATGGACCGAACAGGTGTTCGAGCAATTGTTGGTGGGCAATATTCGCCACGATCGTCATGCTTTTCTTCGAGAAATGCAATATAAGAGCAATACTATTCCGGATATCTACCGTGGTCCTGATGACGAGAGTGATATGGACAGTGAGATGGAGTGGGATGGATGGATGAGGGATCTGGAGCGCCAAAGTCGGGTCAAGCAACGGTTAGCTCAACATGCGCATACTGAGCCGTGTACATCTTCGTCGCTTCCTTCACCACCTCTTTCAGAAGGATCGTCTTCTGGGTCGCCAAGAGGTCGATCACCCTCCTTGTCGCATCTTGCTACAAGCTCCTTCGGTTCCCATGTTCAGTACCCCAACATTGGCGATTTCATTCAAGCCGGTACAGAATTCGTACCTTCAGAAGGAATGAGAAACACGACGGTCAGCACTGTCAGCATCGACAAGTTACCCCCGCCTCGACGACGGTCCTTGACACTATCTGCTGGGATGGCCAGGGTGACAAAATGCCATGGCAAGAGTAAACAATACAGGGAGCCATTCCCGAGCATGCCGGCTCGAACACGTGTGGGCACATCTGCCAGCGCACAGTCGCAAGGTTCATTTGTTCGAGCACTGGGACATTTGCATTTGGACGGGAATGCGAAGACAGCCGCATCTGCGCCAGGTTGGGAAGGTTTGTTGATGCCGGAGAACATGATGAACCGTTGTTCGTGGGAGGCCGTGGGTTAAAGGTGGATCAACAACCTGACGCCAATTCTTTTTTGTTTGAGTGCGCCTTGCTTCAAGTGCTGTCGTGCTCCGAGATTGACGAACATGCTGCCTAGCTTTCTTGTCGTGCTGCCCTGCAATCTTTTTTAAATAATAACAGGCACGTTCGTCGCCGCCCCACACGATGGACTATCTCGAAGGTCATACCAACGCTGCATGTCGTGTGTCCTCGTCATTATTGCAACTGTCGTTACCATGATCTGAATCATCTGATCATCTTATCGAGTATCTGAATAGGAATTGGAGAACCCCACTCGTTCATGGAGCAAAAAGATCATCACGCATGATGCACCGCCGCCAGCCAATCAGCCTATGATCAATCGTCCGGTCGACAGTATTTCTATTTCGAGACAAGGGTATGTCCAAGTTTGTACGAAATCTGAATTATCCCCGGACCCCAGAACAGAACATGGCATCTAGATTTTCCTACAACCTGGAGCTCAGTCAACGTTTCCTAGTCATTGCTCTGAAACTATACGATGGACTAGGTGGCTACAAAGTGATGGCTCTAATCGGCCTCGTGGAGTATTCCGTAACCCGTTCAACCATTCCAGCCGCCGGTGTCTTGGGTTGTCTCCGACTCTCATTTCTGTACACTCTGACGGCTTCTAGAGCAACCTATATTAGCTGCACCTGGTAGCTTGAAGGGGAAGGTTCCGCCAACAACGCTCTGTTCTCTTTCTCACTCCTTTTATCATCTACAAGACAATGTTCTCCTCCTTACAGACCGCCCTAAATAGCCTTTTCCTGAGCAACTACACATATAGTATGTTCATCGACATGCCTAGTCACACTGAAGATCGACAACAGATTATAGTCGTTGTCATTACCACCGTTGCATACGATTACGGTGCGCTATGACCAGTCCTCCCTATAATGCAGCCGACCTTCAGGTGTGTTGCCAGCCCTTACATTCTTCAAAGAGGTATGATCATCCTGTGATTTTGTATGCCTTCCTGATGATTCATGCAGATAGAATATATATGGGTCAGCAAATAAATAAATATGTATTTGTCGAACAGACACTTTTCTGACTCTAATTCCGCGACAGTGCAAACCATGGACTTGGGTATCAACTCTATTCGTTTTCGTACGTTCCTGATTTTGCAACATGTGTCAAGATGCTCAAGGAATCATAGGTTCGTTATTGTGGCCTTCTCAGCATTATGTGAGCCTCGAATCAACCGTCGTCACGAGACGCGTACCGACAGCAATTCCGATCGTCAGGTGCATTAGCCTAGGTATTTCTCTCCATGTGTTTTACTCTCGGAACATGAAGCTCATGGAAACGCAACTCAAGTGGGAACCAGCTTTGTTTCTAGCCCTAAAAAAGTAACCATTCTTTTCTATTCACTAGCCGGGGAATGTTCATGTCGATGTTTGTCCACAGACGTATGTATTGGGTCTCCCATCTCTGTCAGAGCTCGTCGACGCGACTACTAACACGCAAAAAAACAGCTGTAAGATTTTCTCTCGGGCTAAGTCGTTTCCCATATCTCTTTCAAGGTGAAATAGTCTGGATCATGGAGGGATGGTCATTTTATCTCTTTATTTGTTCAGCCGACCGTGAGTGTCCGGGTCGTTTGCGAACAGAACTTCTGAATGGCATGACGATAGTGATGATGCTCCTCCGCGTATGGGCAATGTATAATCGATCAAGACTGATCCTCGTGATTCTGTTGGCGTTGTTTGTGCTGCAGGTCGTCTCTCTCGCACTCGCAACCGCTATCACCAGCATCCCAAAGAAACTGCTGGGTGCGTGAATCATCGAACAAGCGTTGTAGTGCCAAATCAGCTGATCACCACCAACCTGTTTACTTTCTGTCGCAGTGTTCTGCGATCAAATACTGAGCTATTCGTATTGTGTTGTAAAATTTTCAGATTCCCTGGCTATTTGGTCGCAAATTATTGCCATCATTTTCCAAGTCGCCAACGGTACAACGATGTGTACCCTCGCAATTGTCAAGTACATGAGAGAGTTGCTACAGAGATACCGAATGACAAAGCGATGGGAACTCGATCGGTACATGAACTTGCTCATTCAGCAGGGCATCATTTACTTTGTCGCGTACGTCTTCGTCGTGTCCTTTGCCGCTCTCTGCCCTTGCGATTCCAAACTGTCAAGCAAACGAAGCTAACGGTGGCCACACTAGGATATTGACACTCCAGCTCTTCGGTCTGTTGGACGATTTGAATAAGCTTCCGACAGCGGGTTGGGAGGGTGGGCTGTTGTACATCGTCCAAGTAGTGCCGACTTTCACCATGGCCCCTCGATTCATCATCAGCATACGGGAACTGTATGCACGGGATGTGCGACGAGGGGGCATCGATAGCGGGTTTGGTTTGTCGGCTTCTCGCATTGGTGTCGAATTGGCGATCCCGTTCGCGGACGTTGAGCAGGATGGCCCCGAGGTTGGCGAGGAAATACAAATGGAGGCAACAGCGATGGGGGCGACTCCATCAGATTCGACCGTATGAGGTTGTCTTTTCTCAATACGGTAGCTTATCTTTGTTTAATCTGGCCATTGTATACCGTTCGATGCTTGCGCGACGATTTAAGTAGTCTAACGTGAACCAGTGCTACAGTGCGCCAGGGTCCAGGGACGTCGGTTTTCCTGGGCACACCTTCCAATGCTCGAGGACTGGGACATTTGGACAGGGATGCGAAAACAGAGCCGCAGCTGTGCCTCAGGCTGTAGGCAAAACTAGATGTTACGTTCGGTTCTGGGGGGGATAATTCAGATTTCTGAAAAACTTGGGCATGCACTTATCTCGAAGTATGTACTGACGTACAACCGGACGATTGATGGGCTGATTGGTTGGCGGCAGTGTATCATTCTTGACGACCATTTGCTTTGCGCTCTCTCATTCCTATTCAGATACTCGATAAGATGCTCAGATGTTACAGACCATCGTAACGACAGTTGCAATGACGAGGGCACACAATATGCAGAGTTGGTATGACCCTCGAGATAGTCGTGCGGGGCGGTGACGAACTTACGTGCCTATTATTATTATTATATGTTTAAAAAATTGTAGGGCAGCACGACAAGAAAGCTAGGCAGACATATCGTCAGTTTCGGAGCAGGAGAGCAAAATAAGGTGCACCCATACGAAAAAGGGTTGGCGTCAAGTTGTTGATCCACCAGGCTTTGATCCGCCTCAGGCTCCTCCCACGATTCTCTCGCACAACATATGGTTCATCATGTCCGCCGGCATCGACAAATTCTCACAACCATCAACACAGCTCCTGTTCCGCAGATCAATGTTTCCTAATCACTGCTCTGAAACTATACGACGGACTAGGTGGTCACAGAGTGATGGCTCTAACCGCTTGTGGAGTATTCCGCAGCCCGTTCAACCGTTCCAGCCGCCGGAGTCTTGGGTTCTCTCCGACGGCTTCTGGAAGAACATAAATTTGCCGCACCTGATAGCCTGAAGGTTCCGCCAACAATACTCCTTTTTATCATCTGCAAGCCTACTATGTCGTCTTCCTTACACTGTGGAAGGCTATGCATGCGGGTATACGATTGGCTGAGTGTCAAATAGCTGACAGAAGCATACTATAATTTCACGTAGCGTGGATTGCATGCATGCGCTGGGCTGAAAAGGTCGACACGGGTGCAGCATAGCTAGTCGAGCCTACAAAGAGCGGTGCAAAAAATTATCAGGCCGGCTGAACAGCAAGCCCTGACCCGGACACATCGTATGCAAAAACTTCCGTGCTAACTTGCCATGGGTATGCATTGAAACTACAACTATTTTTGGAACTGTTTATTCGCGAGGGTAGACTCGTGACCAGCCGTCTAAAAGAGTCAAGCCGTCAAGCCGTCGGTTTACCTCATATAACAACTTCATATCGCGGCTTACTGATTGGGGGTAACGAGGGCCATGCCCGTTTTGGCATCGGGACGCCGGCAGCGTTCGCCGATCTGTGCTAATTTTTATAGGCATTTCTAGCACCGGCACATCGGCAGCCTTCCTCTTCCGGAAAGACGTCATCCAACCAATCACCTTTGGGATTTGAATTATACCACGACCCTGTGGGCATTATAAATATGGGCATTTCCGACCTTACTTATATCTACTGACAGCCTAAGCGAGCTTCCATCTCTATCTCACTCCTTTTATAATCTGCAAGACTATGTCCTCTTCCTTACAGACCGCCTTAAATAACCATTTCTTTGTTGGCTACGCATCTGGTATGCTCGTCAACATACCCTAGTCACGCTGAAGATTGACAACAGATCATTATAGTGGTTGTCATTACCGCTGTTGCATATGATTACGGTGCGCTATAAACAGTTCTTCCTGTAATGTAACCGACCTTTAGGCGTGTGGCCAGCCCTTACATTTTTCAAAGAGGTAGTGTGATCATCCTGTGATATTGTATACCTTCCTGATAATCGATGCAGATAGAATATATATGGGTCAGCAGATGAATATGTATTCGTCAAACAGACACTTTCCTGATGATACCACGACAGTGCAAACCCTGGACTTGGGTATCAACTCTATTCGTTTTCGTAAGTCCCGGATTTCGCAACATGTGTCACTGTGCTCAAGGAATCATAGGTTCGCTATTATGGCCTTTGCTACGTTGTGTGGGCTTCAAATCAATCGTTGTCACGGGACGCATACTGAAAGTGATTCCGATCGTCAGGTGCAATAGCCTTAGTATGTCTCTCCATGTGTTTTACACTCAGAGCATGAACCTCATGGAAACGCGACTCAAGTTGAAACCAGCTTCCTTCCCAGCCCTAAAAAAGTAACCATCCATTTCTATTAACTAGCTGGAGAATGCTCATGTCGAATTCTGTCCACAGACGTATGTATTGGATCTCCCCTCTTTGTCAGAGCTCGTCGGCGCGACTACTAACACGCACCAAACAGGTGTAAGATTTTCTCTCGGGATATATCATTTTCCACATCTCTTTCAAGGTGAAATAGTCTGGATCATGGAGGGATGGACAATGTTTTTCTTTCTTTGTTCAGCCGACCGTGAGTGTCCGGGTCGTTTGCGAATGGAACCTCTCAATGGCATGTCGACAGTGACGATGCTCCTCCGCGTATGGGCAATGTATAATCGATCAAGATCTATCCTTGTAATTCTGCTATTATTGTTTGTGCTGCAGGTCATCTCTCTCGCACTCGCAACCGCTATCGCCAGCATCCCAAAGGGACTAACCGGTATGTGATACATCAAATAAGTGTTGTGGTGCCAAATCAGCTAATCACCATCCGCGTTTGCTTTCCACTGCAGTGATCAACAATCGAATACTGAGTTATTCATATTGTGAACAGGAAATCTTGGATTCCTTGGGTACTTGGTTGGAATTTGCCACCACCATTTTCCAAGTCATCAACGGCACAACAATATGCACCTTCGCAATCGTAAAATGCACGAGAGAGTTGCTACAGACATACCGAATGACAAAGCGATGGGAACTCAATCGGTACATGAACTTGCTCATTCAACAGGGCCTCGCTTACTTCGTCGCGTACGTCTCCGTCGCGTCCTTTGCTGTTCTCTGTTCTCCCCTTGCAATCTAAACTGTCAAGCAAACGAAGCTAACGATTGCCGCACTAGGATATTGACATTCCAGCTCTGGAATCTATTGGTCGATTTGAATAAGCTTCCGACAACGGGTTGGCAGGGTGCACTGGTGTACATCATCGCACTCGTGCCGTTTTTCACCTTGGCCCCTCGATTCGTCATCAGCATGCGGGAACTGTACGCACGGGATGTACGACGAGGAGTTATCGATAGCGCGTTTGGTTTGTCCGCTCCTTGCATTGGTGTCGAATCGACGAACATGCTTCTGGACGTCGAGCAGAACGGCTGAGTTCGCGGAGGAAATACAAATGGATGGGGACGAGTCAGTCAGATTCGACCATATGAGCAGCTAGTCTTTGTTCAATCTGGCCATTGTATATCGTTCGATGCCTGTGCGACTCTGCGAGAAAGTAGACTGACTCGGGCCTTGTTGGCACGCTACACGTTAGTGGTCCGTGCGCGAGTCGTAGATGAGCCCGGGCGAATCCTTACCACTCTGGCCTTCTGGTTTAGATCAAGTGTAGTATCTGTTCTTAGTAGTTTAACCACTATTACTATGAGGGCCTCATTGCCCTCATTTTTGGTTATCAAATTTTGCCACCCTTGTTGCTTGCACCAACTCCAGCAGCGCGATGACGTTGCCGCGGGATTCGGCAAACACAAGTCAAGGGTACTACTAATGGACATGCGCATCTCTGCTGGCTTCACTTGTTTTCCTCGCCGAATCACTTGGGTTCAGATGGCAGAGGTGCTATGAACTAGACGTCTAATTGCTAAACGAATTACAACCCTAGTCAAAGAATGGAACTAGAGCAACACTGTCCTTTCTCGCGTGGTAAGATTGGATTTTGATCTCGTCATTCCACCTAAACCGATCCAGCCCAAGGATCCCAATGTCGACTTCAGAGATGGGCGTCCGAAGAGAGCCTACATCGCCTGTCCCCATTTCCGACGCATCCATGGACGGGGCCAGTGTAGATTCTGTATCACCAACGAGAGGCGTGGATGTGGCGGAATTCTGTCGCAAACAAGATTTAGGCGGTTTCCTCGAGATAGCACTGCCGCGACGAGAGGAGCCAGAACAGCGACATAGAACGCCCGATCCATTTTCGTTACGCATCCTGACCAACTTGGCGTCACGCGGGGCATCCAGAGTTGTTCGCAACGATGATCTGTCGATGGCAAGGCCCTTGTACGACTGCGATCTCTTGAGGTTAGACTTGGTGTTCACAGAACAAACCGTCGTGGTTTCGGCAACAGCTCGTGAGCTCGTCGCGTTGCCCGCACGAGGCGTCCTTGACGACATGGCTCCAAAAAGGCTAGAAGTGGGAACTGGAGTGCCTGGGAAGTTTTCGAGAACTTGCTGTTGAGAGTGGAACATCTTGGCAACACTTGCGAGCGGTGAAAAGTGAAGATGTGGCAGATATTCAGGCGTAAGAGCGTGCGTGTCGACGCCTTCTGGCACACAAAACGGAAGGAACGAAGGTAGGGATGGCAAAGCGGGCACGGGTGTGCGATTATACTTTAACGAGCACCTCGATACCTGGAATGAGTCGCGTACACCCATGAGCGGAGACGCCGTGATCGTGTTGGGCGGTGAACCCGAGAGAAACGCGAATTCAACTTGATTGCTGTGGCTCGGACCATCGACGAGCCTGACCGAAGAAGGACTTGCGCGTCGTGTCGTCTGGACCACGCCTCCAGGCAATCGAGGGCCGTACGACTCACCGAAATCATCATACTGGCCAAGGCATGTTGTCGAGGTGCGTCGCTGCACCGAACCGAGTGTCTTCAAAGATCGGCCGGTCCCGTAAAGGCTGGGCGATCGCACGGGACCGAACGAACAACTTGGCGGGACTACTAGCTGATCCGCGCAACCAATTGGCACCGTCCATGTCGCAGGGCGAGGATCTGGACTTCCATTGGACTTGAAGCGCACGGATCCAGGATATGTCTTCGTGACAACAGAGTCGGGTAACTGTTGTCGAGTTGCTTGGTCCAGCTTGGACGTGATGCTCGTCTCCCAGGCGGGAGATCCAAAACAGCCGACGCAAAGCCCTCGGAGCCGATTGGCTTGCTTGTCTCGAAACCCGAGCGTCGAAGAACTAGAACTCGGACTGCACCGAGAACGGGCGACACTCAACGGGGCGTGGATCGTGCCTATACGGCGATGCTTCATGTACACGAGCTTGATGATGAAGAAGGCGAGGAGAACGAGGAAGAGCGAGACGAGAATGACGGTCAACGAGATGTACGTTTTCGGTGCGACCGCCGGGGTGCGCGAAAGAGGCAAAGCGACAACACTTGAAGACAGCGGTACCAACGTGAACAAGAGCTGGATAGACTTCATGCTGGACGACACGGTGAAGTCAAAGTTTGCATTGTCTTTGTTGAACAAGAATTCCAAAGGCATCTGATTTTCAAATAGTCTCTTTGTCTCAAACCAGTGAGAAGCAGACCATGTTCTCCCAGTCCGTCTTTCCACGGGTGCGTGCAAGGGAACCCCTACCACCACCGCATCTCCCCGCTAAGCGCGTAGCCATGCCTGCTCGTATCCTCGCTTACTCTGCGACCGCCGGCTACAGGCACGACAGCATCGAACCCTCCATCGAAGCTTTGAAGGCCAAAGCATCCTCGATTAACGTCGAGTTTGACTTTACCGAAGACAGGAGCAAGTTCACCGATGAGAACTTGTCCAAGTACGACGCAATTCTGTTCTTGAATAACTCAGGAATAAGTACGTCGATACGCATTACATACGTCTTGTCGATTCATCTGACATGTGACAGTTCTCGATGACACGGGAAAGGCTGCCCTGCAAAAGTATCTCAACTTGGGGGGCAACTTTATCGGCGTTCACTGTGCGTCCGACGCACTGCGTGATACCCCTTTCTTTGGAAAGCAGATTGGTTGGGTCATGTTGTGTCTCTGCCTGTTCCTTGCTCACTCAGTCCCTTAGGGGCGTACTTCGACTATCATCCGGAAATACAAGAATCGGTAAGGCATTGGTGACCTCATCTGAGCAAGTCCATGGCATCTTGACTATTCCGACAGGCGGTTGACGTTGTCGACAATACTCATCCGAGTACGAAGATGCTCCCCACACACTGGAAATTGCTTGATGAAATGTAAAGGTCGAATGAAACGTTGCGCACTTTACTTAACAAAAATACAGGTACAACTTTGAATCGGATCCTCGGGCGGTGGGCGCAAAGGTTTTGCTGACTGCGGACGAGTCCAGCTATAAAGGTGGGCCCTTCACCTGCACCGTAACCTCGAGTTGCTAACCAGGTATGCTAGATCCTGGAGAAAGAAAGTTTGATCATGGGTCACCTCATCCCATAGGTAAGCGTGTTCTGGTTTCGTCACCACACAATTCCTATATTTGCTGCAGCTTGGTATCAAGAGCGTGGTGCTGGAGTTGAACCAGGTGGAATTTCAGGGCGCAGCTGGTACACCGGCCTTGGACATTGCATTGAAATATGGAGCGTAAGTTACCTTCTTGCAACTATCTACTTCTCTGACCTCATCTTCATCAGGATGAACTTTTCTTAGGACATGTCTTGGGTGGCATTACTTGGACGCTCGAGTCAAAGACTACGCGCGCTTTTAATGGTCACGCCAAAGTCGGAAACGCCGCTTAAACGAGTATGCAAAAAGTGAGCGGTCAATTAGTGACACGTAGTCTGTACACAATGCGACATGTATGTGAAAGCAACGATGAAAGTGCTAAGGTATAGGTAATAATGGCAAGGAAATGAATGAGCAGAGATGACATGATCAAAGGGTCCGCAGAATCATTGCGGCCTGCACTCGGGTTCACCACCCATCCCATGATCGTCGTAATCATCTTCGTCTTCATCCTCCCAATCCTCTTCATCCCCTTCACCAAACTGCGAGGCAAAGCCTTCATCAAAGAAGTCTGAGCTAGCCGGAAAATACCGTGCACGCACATCCTCAAGTCCCGCTTCCTCGAACGGAACCTCATCTATAATGTCTGGTGCAGGCTCAATGTTTACCTTCTTCGGAGGGAGGACTTTTTCAAGTACCTAAGGATAAAAATCTCAGAGACATCTTTTGAAAGGGACGTCTGCAAACTTACTGCTTGGTCAACAGCCCTTAGCCACTCCGTATCCGGCATCTCAATCTCGAGGCCGATGTACAAATCACCCTTGACATCAGGATTCTTGAACGTAGGCATGCCCTCACCACGCAGCTTGATGGTTTTGCCAGGGGTAATAATCTTACCGGGTGGACTCGAGACGCTGACACCCCGACCATCTAGATGAGTAATCAAGATACGAGAGAAGCCAAGAAGAGCCTCGGATAGCGTGATCTTGACTGTTGCAAGTAGATCACTTCCGGACCGTTTGAGGGAATCATGTTGTGATGTCTTCAGTCGAAAGATCACATCCCCGGGTGGAATATTAGGCTTCACCAAATTGTCAATCACCGCCCATAATCAATTCGAGAAGGCTCACTTGTTGATCGCCAGCACCCGCCAAAACAATGCGATGACCATCTGGCATCCCCCTCTCGATGAAAATTTCTTGTCTCGTCCTTTCCTTGACGGTTTTTTCACCCTTACACTTTTTACACCTGTGCTTTCGTAAATCATAGTCATCGGTGAGTTGCATGTCTCCTACCGATCCTTCTCTCGAACCTTGCTCCCTTCGCCATCACATCCAGTACATTTTACCCGCACCATCCCGAACCTCGATGGGGCAATATGGGTTTGGGAGAAAGTCCACCCTTTTCCTTCGCATATTGTACATTCTTTGGGTTTTGCATTCCCTTTAGCTCCAGATCTGGAAGCGTGACATGAGTGAGATGATCTCGTATACATTGAATATGCAAACCCGTTGCATACTCCACAAATGACTTCTCGTTCCATGTTGATTTTGACGGACTTGCCGTTGTAAAGATCCTCGAGGGTGACCTGATACGGAATTTCGGTATCTTCACCTTTGCGTTTACGTTGGTCCGCACCCCCAGCAAAGTCGAAGAATGTCGTTCCTTCACCGAAGAACTGAGCGAACATGTCGGCGGCTTCGGGAGGCATGCTACCGCTACGACCACCTGGGCCGGCAAAACCATCCATACCCTCTCTATCATATACCGCTCTCGTATTTGGATCGCTTAGAATTTCGTACCTAATTTGCACCATCAATCAAAACGACAAAAATCAAAGGGAGAAAATAGTTGAACTGACGCCGCAGCCATCTCCTGGAATTTTTGTGCCGCTCCAGGGTCATTGGGATTCTGTGCGAACGAATAAATTTATGAATAGACGTCCAAGGTAAGAACAATACCAACCTTGTCCTGATGGATGTAGACGGGGCTCAGCCTGGTGGGGCGCAAAACAGCCGACAGCACTCACAGGATGATGCTCCTTTGCCTAGTGCGCTGTCAAACCAGATACCCCGACGCTCAAGGAACCGACGCACCTTTTTCCGGTAGGCTTTTTTGATGTCATCTAGCGGAGAATGATGAGGATGGTCTTTTCTGAAGCCGGCCGTGATACTCACTTTCGGAGGCGGTTGGGGGAACGCCTAGCAATTCGTAAAGCTCGATTTCGACAGGCACTAGCGTCAATATCTGAGTAGAGATAAAGAGGATGGACAGCGAACACTTACTGTCGTCAACAGGGAGGAGAAAAAAAGGTCAGGTGCGTACTACTCGGACGCGTTTTTAGGACGACGCGACTCGTCGGCACACGGACGGCAAGACGACGGAGTTTGAAGTTGACAAAAGAAATTAAATATTGAGAAAAAAATGTGTTCGCTTCCATTCAATCTCCATTTCATTAAGTTGGTGAGTCCATCTATTTCGATGGAGACAATGATGTCTATATACTATCTACATTGTCCGACCAGCTCTCTGCTGGATGTGACGAGATGTCTATCTGAGTCTTTTGCGCTGCTCAACTGATGTGCTCATGCCATTCCATCTCGACAGGTCTTGTTTACTCTTTGTATCTTTGCAATTCAAGCCCATTGTATCCCGTAGAATACCCTTGTGCAATGAACTTTTACTTTGAAGCGTCCAAGATCCTCGACCATCTTGATGCGAAGCAAGGTTCTATCAAAAGCCTACTGTCCACCGTCTCCGCAAAAAACAGAGCCAGGACTGCTGCCCTCGTCATTGAAACGTTGAAATGTAAGCATAGGTATCCAGTCATGCCATACTGGGGCGTTAAAATTGCGGTAGACAAAGCAGTCCTATCTGACGTGATCGTAGCTTCCAAGCTTCTTGCCGAAGAAAAAAAGATCACATCGCACAACTTGGCCCTCGTCCTCGTCCACGATGTCCTTCTGGCCGGCGGCATTCAAGCTGGCGATGGCCCAGTAAAACAGGCGATCCTCCGACACAAAACACGGCTCCGTAGCGAACTGCAGCGCATCAAGATAAAGCGTGGTGTCAAGTCGGATGAAGAGCTCGCGTGTCCCGGTGACGAAAGAGCAGGTAACACTTTCCCTTGATATTGTGCGTTACCCTCGGAAGACTTATGTACGCGACCAGCTCGCATTCCACGTTATGTCCGAGTGAACACACTACTTTGGTCGACCGACGAAGCTGTTCGTTATTACCAAAATGAAGGGTTTCAAACATCTGACCCGTTTTCTTCGCTGTCTGTGTTTCGTCTTAACTTGAGTGTGTTTTACTCATCAATTCACAGCCAGTCCATAGCCCAAGACCAACACATTCCCGACTTGCTACTTTTCAATCCTCAGGTGCAATTTCACAACGATATCCAGTATAAGACGGGAAAAATTATCTTGCAAGACAAGGCATCCTGCTTTCCAGCGATCGTACTTAACCCTCCGAGTGACGAGCACGCTGTAGTCATTGATGCAACGGCCGCCCCAGGCAACAAAACGTCACATTTGAGCGCGTTAATGAATGGAAAGGGAAAGGTAATGTCGTCTCATCACATGTTTGGGTTCTCAAGAGGCTCATTTCTTTATTGGAAATAGCTCTACGCCTTCGAAAGAGACAAGAGACGATTCTCTACACTAAAAACCATGCTCGCCAGGGCTTCCTGCAAAAACGTGGAGGCTATCAACGTTGATTTCCTCGACGTCGATCCCTCGGATGCACGGTATGCCAATGCGACGCATATGTCAGTCATTGCCCACGTTCGACGGACCGTCTACTCATCCTGTGCAGCCTGCTCGACCCGTCCTGTAGTGGTTCAGGTATTGTCAACAGACTCGACCATCTTCTTGAGAATGGTAGGCCGTGTGACGTTTTCCTCCTTTCAGCTCTGACTTTTATGTAGAGCACGAGACGAATGACCACCAGCAGGAACGATTGATTAAGCTTGCGGGCTTCCAACTCAAGGTAATAAACCACGCCATGAAATGTTCGTAATATCAACTTTTCACACATGAATCTGACGAGCTTTGCAGTTTCACATGTTAGGAGAATCGTTTATTCTACATGTAGCACATATGCTATTGAGAATGAACACGTTGTGCGCGAAGCGTTAAAATTAGTGGAGGCTGGCAAGCGGAATTTCAGACTTGCTCCTCCTGGAGAGGTACTCCCCAGTTGGCAACGGCGAGGACTACCGGATGAAATGGAGTCACCAGGTGAGATCGGTATCGAAGTATACTTCACCTATCATCCAATTGTTATATGCAGAGCATGCACTATCGCTCGTTCGTTCTTTGCCTGATGAAGATGCGACAAATGGCTTTTTCGTATCGTGTTTGGTGAGTCCAGGCGGCGCTCAGATCACGCAATCCAACGGCGATTCCATAACGAAAAGGCGAATAGGAGACGACGAGGGCACAAGGAAAAAGAAAAAGGCTAAAGGAACAGTGATTAATTGATGATCGCGGGTACAGACGACAACAGACATGAGGTGAACGTAGGTAGACAGGGCTAATGTCAATGAATCAATAATCACATTTTCTGTACGGTCCCTAAAGAACTTGTGTGGTCAGCCGCAGTGAGTAGACCCTACGCTCTTGGGGTGCTAGACGGAGCTTTGTAAGAAACATCCGAGGACGTTAGGATGAAGAGTCGTGAATATGGGGTAGAGTTATATAAGGATTACCAGGAAGGACAGAAGCTAGTGTGTCGGGGTGCTGACTTGCTGTTGAGCATACTGCTGTTGATAGTACTGTGCATAGCTAGCAGAGTAGTCGGGCTGTTGACCATACGCGCCTGAAGCTGAAGGATAACCGCCTGCGCTCCATTGCCCAGAAGCTGTATACTGGCCCCCATAACCAGCAGTGCCATAAGCCTGAGGGGGGCGATACCCAGAGTTTTGATACTGGTTTGACTGCCACATTTCTGGCCGACGCCACGGAGGAATGTTAGAACCACCAGCGGTGATATCGTGACCTGCTCCAGTGCTACCCCATCCCCTTCCACCATCTCCACCAGGTCCCTTTCCTCCCTCCCCGAGTTCGGCCATCAGGCTTGCGTACTCGGAGTCAAATCCGCCTTTCGTCAGGGCACCAGGAGGGCCGGGAGAAGGGGGAGGAGCATTCGGATCCCTGTTAACTTGACAGTCACGAGCCATGTGGCCTGCGCTACCACACACACGACAGATGATGTTAGCAGTAAAGTTGCGCTGTTCTGGGCAATCATATTTACGGTGACCAAGGCCACCGCAGTTTTGACAGATTTGATTTTCGTCATCGCGAAGGGTACCGTTCAAAGCAGCGAGTTCACGGAGCTGGTTGCGTTTGTGATCGTTTTGTCCTTCCGGGGTGGAGGCCGCCTACAAAATTCGTTAGCCACCTCGAATTTCATCCACGACGGGCTTACTCACCGTCTCGATCACCCTATTAATCATCTTCACGCAAGCTGATACCTTATCCTCAGAATCAGCGATAACGAGGCAATGCAAGTCTTCTTCAGCATCATCGGCGTACTGGTCTGGTCGCGCTTTACCCTCCTTGACACTGCCTTTGCCTCGGATGCTGATTTTAGCTCCACTCTCCCGTTCCATCTTCTTCAACGAGTTTCCACGAGGTCCTACCAAAAGTCCGAAGAAATTGATCTCTGGAAATTCTTTGACAGGAATATACACCTTCTCCGAGGGACGCTGTGAACGCTTTTGTTGATGGTACTCGACAGGCGGACGGAAATTGGGATCGTTTTTCATGGCCCGGTCCACCAGACGAATGCGCTCATCTTCGAGTTTCTTGCGATACCGGACTTCACGAGTGTTCGTGCGACGACCATGACCATCATAAGTAGGGGGAGGGGAAGGGGACCTGAATTTTTAACTAAGAATGGGACATGCTTTGAAAACAGGAAACCACTTACCGTTCACGCTCAGGAGGGATAAAATCATTGAGCCTCAGCTTTCGGTTGATTTCCTCAAGGCGAAGATGAATCGCATAATTGTCAAGTTGGGACTGCGATACGCCTGCAGCAGAGATTGCTGTTGGAAGGCCTGGGATTTCAGCCTTGACTTCGCCCCACCGGCTACGCCGCTTCCGGGAACCGTTGAGATCAGCTGCGTGAAAATGGGAGGTTACGGTACGTCAAGGTTAGTATCAGTTAGTAGCTAAAATGACAACTAAGTGGACCTTGCTGGTCAAGCAGGAAGAAGAAAAATCCCACCGGACAGCAAGGGAAGAAGGCACGACATTGTAAGCGCCGCTATTGAACGTTTCTTGACTTACCTGCAGATCCATTAGGACTATCCTCTTTTCCCCTTCTATTATCTGATTCTTGAGGAGGCTGACGAGGGTAGGCAGAGGGCGACGGCTGGGCAAGCTGCGGTGGGCTGTTTTCCTCAACCGGAGCCGGTCCAAAACGGCGGCGGGTTCCAAGCGGAACTACGAAGCATGTCAGGACAATGACTAAACCATAATAAGCTTCAGACTTACCTTCGTTAGTTCCAGTAACTTCACGGGTTGCAGGCCTCCACATTGCGGCTGAAAAAACAGAGTAGTATGGGACGAAGAGAGAAGACGGAAGGAAAGATGGAAAATGAACTCCGAAGGTAGTCTTCGATGATTAAGTCCAGGCTCCGCTCAAAATGGGCTCATGCTGACTAATCCTTATTAACTCGCCCACTGCTGACTCCGACATGGCAAACACTCCTTGCACAGTGTCTCAAGCGTCCCGAGTTCTGTAGACAAGAACATGGCCACGAAACGGCCTTCAGAAGGTAAGAACAGTTTTGCTTCGGCTTTCTCTTTGTGCGTACAAACTTTTCCTAAGATCCCGTCGCGTCGACGTCAACTTTGAAGCGCCCCAGACGCAGTACAGACGACAGTGACTATGTCGAGTTGGGAGAGGAAACCAGTGAACTTACTGTCGATGCTACCATTGTTCCTCGCGGTGCAACTATCAACTTCAGCGCCCTCACCCGCAAGCTTGCGGAATCACGGCGAGCGGTGACCCTTGGTGTTGAAGAGAGTTCTTTGGATACCCACCGACGGCTGCAAGATTCTCTAGTGTCGCACATATTCATGTCCCAAGACTTTTCTTGGTTGCATTTGAAGCCCGATCACGCGTCTCGCCCGCTTTGGATCAGCCCAGAAGACGGACACATCATCCTTGAAGCTTTCTCTCCCATTGCAGAGCAAGCACAGGATTTTCTCGTAGCCATCAGTGAACCTGTCAGCAGGTGCGCAGGTATTGTTACTAACCTTGTACATTACACGTTCACACCCGAGTCACTAGACCGGCATTCATTCACGAATATAAACTCACGTCGTATTCTTTATATGCGGCGGTATCAGTTGGGTTGCAGACTGAGGATATAATAGAAGTTAGTGTCTGCTGCTCGACATGTTTACTCCGACTTGATTATTGATATGACCATAGGTTCTCAATCGTTTGTCGAAGGTATGTTGCCGTAAATGTTAATGGCCTGTAAGTTTGATAGTTGCGCAAGGTTCCAGTACCCGAAAGCATCATCAATTTCATACGCGAGCGCACTTTGTCTTATGGAAAAGTGAAGCTAGTCCTCAAGCATAACAAATATTTTGTGGAAAGTAGTCACCCAGATACTCTCCAGCTCTTGCTCAAAGATAAGGTTATCCGGGAAGCCCGAGTGGTATCCCAGCAAACGGATAACAGTATTCGGTCGGCGACATTCACTACTTCAAAAGCTCCTGTTAAGGGTAATCTTGTCATTCCCGGGGTCAAGGAACCAGAAAAAAGGAAGGATGAGGGTAGTGCAGCCCGACCACCTGGGGTTCCTGGAACAACTTCATCCGACGCTGATTTGTTCACGTCGATCGTGGGCGTAGATGGTATCATGCTTTTGAAATACGAATATCACCAGTGCGCTGAATCTCGCCTTCCATAGATGATATTGACGAAGATGATGATAACGTGCACGCCTTCGAAATAGACGATGCGAAAATCGATGTAAGTTTTTTTGTTCCCTGATCTAAGTCATCTTGAACATTTCTACAGGATGTAAAGAAACGTTGTAACGAGTTGGAGTATCCTATGCTCGAAGAATATGATTTTCGAAACGACACTATCAATGCGAATTTAGACATTGATCTCAAACCTGCAACAGTGATTCGGCCATATCAGGAGACTAGCCTAAGTAAAATGTTTGGAAATGGGTAAGCACGTTGTCAAGTAATTTCGGGAACATTATATAACTCCAAGATAGTCGCGCTAGGTCTGGAATCATTGTGCTCCCTTGTGGAGCAGGAAAGACCCTTGTCGGCATAACGGCAGCGTGCACCATCAAAAAGTCTTGTCTCGTTTTGTGTACATCATCGTGCGTTGAGCGCCTATCCAAGGTGTTACGCAGTGGCAAGTAATGCTTTTGCGCAGAGTCTCTGTTATGCAATGGAAGCAGCAGTTTATGCAGTGGTCGAATGTTACGGATCGACAAATCGCAATCTTCACTGCAGATCAGAAGGAACGGGTAGGATATTTCGCTCAATTTTGACTATCCGCTGACATTGCGAGCCAGTTTGCCGGAGACAGTGGTATTGTGGTCTCGACGTATTCCATGGTTGCAAACACCCACAATCGATCACACGAGTCCAAGAAGATGATGGAATTTTTGACATCCAGGGAGTGGGGATTTATTCTGTTGGACGAAGTTCATGTTGTCCCTGCGGCTATGTTCCGACGTGTCGTAACCACGATAAAGGCACATTCCAAACTAGGTCTCACAGGTGAAAACTTTCCCCCGATCGGCTTGGCATGGTACCTGATATCTTGCAGCGACGCTCGTCAGAGAAGACGACAAAATCGCCGACCTCAATTACATGATTGGACCAAAACTTTACGAAGCCAACTGGATGGACCTTGCCGCGAAGGGTCATATAGCTAATGTTCAGGTTCGTGGTATGAGAGACATCGATATGCTTGATCATTCAACAGCCGTAGTGTGCTGAGGTCTGGTGCCCCATGACGCCGGAATTCTACAGGGAATATCTCCGAGAACAGTCGCGCAAAAGGATGTTGTTGTATTGCATGAACCCTAAAAAATTCCAAGCTTGCCAGTTCTTGATCAAGTTCCACGAGGCACGGGGGGATAAGATAATCGTGTTTTCCGATAATGTGTTTGCACTGGAGGTGAGGGTTGCTTTGTTTCTGGAGTATTTTCGTGTCATCAACGTGTAAAATTTTGAATTTAAGGCGTACGCAAAAAAGCTGGGAAAGCCTTACATCCACGGTGGCACCGGACAAGTGGAGCGGATACGAGTGTTGCAATGGTTCCAACACGACTCGAACGTTAATACTATTTTCCTTTCCAAGGTAGGAATCTATTTCCGAGCCTTGCCGAACTCTTTCTATTTACGTCCTGTCCAACAGGTTGGCGATACGTCGATTGATCTACCAGAAGCCACTTGTCTCATCCAAATTAGCTCTCACTTTGGATCACGACGACAGGAAGCGCAGAGGTTAGGTCAGTATTTCAGCCATGACAGCTGTCGGCAGACTCAAACATGGAGCAGGTCGCATTCTGAGGGCAAAACGCCGTAACGACGAGGGGTTTAATGCCTTCTTTTACTCCCTTGTGTCCAAGGATACGCAGGAGATGTTCTACAGCACCAAAAGGCAGCAATTCTTGATTGACCAGGGATACGCGTTCAAGGTGATAACGCATCTCGACGGGCTCGAGGACCTGGAGGATTTGGTTTACAAGACCAAGGATGAGCAAATTGAGCTCATCTCGTCGGTACTTTTGGCCAATGAGAGCGAGGCTGAACTTGGAACGGACATACACGCCTCGGAAGGTGACCTTGCTGGAACGATCACCTCAAAGGATTTCGGAGTGACAAAATTCCCGGGCGCTCAGCGAACAACAGGATCTCTTACTGCACTGAGCGGCGCACAGCATATGTCGTATGTAGAGCAGAACAAATCGGCGAACAAGAAACTCGCTAGGGATGCTGCACCGAGACACAAGCTGTTTTCCAAGCGGGACAAGGATAAAGCAGCCGCAAGGAAAGAAGCTCGGGCATCAGGTCGAGCGTAGAGTCATTGGAATGGATACAGCAATGTATAACAGGATAGTCCGATTGTGTACTGTTCGTAGATCGGAGACGGTTGTGTTGTGTTGTGCCCAACAGTGAGATACGTGTGTGCCTTGCACTAGTCCAGGTACGAGCAGCGTGTAAGGCACGTGAAAATCAATTAATCCCCCCGAAATCAAAAGGGTGCTATGAACACGAGGATGGGTTCTAACAGGGTCTTTAGCAAGGTCTGGGAGCTCCTTCCGAAAAGAATCCATCCGGGTGGCCTCGGCGCGAGCGTGATGTGAAGCTCGAGTCAGATATCATAGGAATAAATTTTTTGAGTTCTGGAACACCGAGTCGTTTTTTTTTTTCATCGATCGAGATTTGACAGGAGTTTGAAGTGGTCCTGCCACGCCGACCGGCTAGGAAACGACGGCATGGTGACTCTTCGTGCGGAGATCCAAAAAAGGTCTGGGCCGCAGCCGACCCCGATCGAACCCGCATTTATTGGGATGTGATTTTTTGACAAACAAAGATCCATGCCCGATGTTGTGACTTCGGAAGGTCCCTTTTTATATGTTCTCTTAAATTCCCTTTCCTTGACCTCCTTCCCTCTCGCTGCCACCTCGAACAGATTTCCCCGCAGCTTTGCGCTCTTGCACCTTTGAAAAATGTCTTCCAAGCGTGGACGCAAGCGAAACGACAATCTCCCTCCTAACAGAGCCAGAGATGTGCAACGCGCATTTCGTGCACGAAGAGCCGCACATCTTCAGGTGCGGGGTTTTTATCTTTTTCTATTTGCAATTGTGCGACCTTTCGTCCGCCAATTTCAGGCTTTGGAGACCCGCGTATCCGAACTAGAGGAAGAGAACAATTATCTGCGGGCAGCACTCAACTTGCCCCCCGCTAACCGCCCAGCACTCGGCAAAGGTCCGACGGGGAAAGACAAACCAAAATCTCTCGATAACCATCCAGGGTCTTCATCGAAAAGCCGTGATTCTTCGCCGATAGGCGAGTCACCGTCTCCAAGGAGATCAGAGTCAACATCGCCGTCGGTCATCGGTGGGGCGAATTTACGTACTTCACCCATCATCGATGGAGGCAGCTGGGACGACGGGTTCATGATGAACGACCAGCAGCCTAATTCCCAAATCCCTTCCAACCCACCTGTCACGTACAACATGCGCCAGGTTGCGCCCCCGACAGTTCCTCAAAAGAGCCCACAGCAGTTCACCTTCTCAACTTTGCCCTCCCGTACGCTCGTCTCGAATAACAACGCTAGCCATCCCATGCAATCGAGCTATGCGCATACTGCAGACAGGCCTATAACGAGCGGCTACAACGACATGAACTATCTGCTTTGCGACGTGCGGGAGACTACTCATTATTCGTATCATTATCAACAACCTTCCTTTTCAGGGGAGAGCCCCATGTCTTCACAATCACCCCAGCTTTCCGTCCATTCGCAAGCGCCACCTAATGCGCAGCGCCCGAGTATGCAGCAGACGATGCCGTTCCAACAGCGTCGGTCACACACAGAGCCCCAGGCGTTCCGCTCTCTTGGTAGCGATCTTCATCTCCCGAGCCCCCAGCCCCACCATGTGTCGCGCTTGACGTCTTCTCCTCCTCCAGCGATCCATGACGTGCGATCGCACTATACCCCACATGGGAAGCACGTCAATCCATTACCTTGATCATCGGCCTGTCAATTCTTATCCCCTGTGTTTCCTTTTTCCCCAGCTATGCATTTCCCTTTGCCGGACATTCCCGTATTTTCAAATCACTTGAACTATGCACAAGTGACGAAGATTTTGTATCATTACCGTTGTGAATGCGTTTCGACGGCTGTAGGCTTGCGGTATAGTAAATGTACTCCACGCTATTTACTCATACGTCTTTTATTAATCTGTTCGTTCGACGTCACTGCGTGTCGAGGGTTACGCTACGTCGGTAATTTCCAGTTGAAAATGACAAAGTAGTATTTAAGGTGTTTCTGCACAGCCACTGAGGGTAGCTTCGCTCGCACGTGAGTCGGAGGCGACACCCGTGCCTAAATATGTTCGAAAGGGTCCGAGTCAGGCTGTCAAGCGACGTGCCCCCTCCTACCGTTGGTGCTGAGAGGGCTGCATCGCCTAAATCAAGACATGCTTGCTTTCTCCATTTCAATATCGTCTATCCACACATAGATCTTCGATTCCCAAACCCATCGCCCAAACGGCCCCGCCCACACGCGCTCGCCACCGTTGGGGGTATCTCACGCCGCATCCAGTCGGCACCAGTCCACCTTCCCCTCCGCGCCGTATTTCTTCTCCAGCCAATCGTTGGCAGCCTTAAAATGCCCGTTGCCCAGGAATCCCTTGTTCGCGCTGAACGGCGACGGGTGCTGTCCAGATCAGGTTAGGCAAAAAATGGACAACAACCCCCACGCCAAGTACATACCGCGCTCTTCAGGATCAGGTGCTTGGTCTGTTGATGTCATCAGGCCCAGATCCGCCGAGAGCACGGGAAGAATTACATGCCTTGTTCAATTTGGCAACCCTTTTGCCCGCCCATGCCCCCCAGGCCAGGAATACGACGCCGCGTCCGACGGAATTAATGCTGCGGCCACCCAAATCTGCGCCCCCGTACTTGTCAACCACATCGAGGACCTTATCAGTAAACTCCTCCCAACCCCTTCCGGCATGTGAACCAGCTTGGTTTGCCCTCACGGTCAAACACGTGTTGAGCATAAGGACGCCGTTCTCGGCCCAGACGGAAAGATTTCTGAGTGCGCGATACTATTATAAGCATGACAGACACGGGTTCATTTTGTCAGATGACCTACCCATGTTGGGGAGGTTTGAATCCGGGATATTCTGCCTTGATCTCTGCGTATATCTGCAATTGCCCTTCAATGACCCGTTAATATGTGCCGATTATGGCTCACGTTTCGCAAGGATGGCGGTACATTGACGCCCTTGGGAACGGAAAAGCAAAGTCCTGTGAATCCGGTTTAAAACATCTCGGATTCAGTTGAGCAGTTCGGAGCTAGCAGCTCACCATGTGCCTGATTGGGTCCGTGATAGGGATCTTGGCCGACGATAACGACCTTGACCATGCCCAACGGCGTATTCGACCAGGAATAGATATTTCGGGCTTTAGGGCCACAATGGTCATGAATCGTCACAAGGTCGGTGCGACGGGCTTACGGGCCGGATAAACCTTGAGGCCCTTGACACTGTCGTCTGGACCTCTCACACCTTCCTCCCAGAGGAACTTCTTCAATGTTATAAAGTACGGCTTCTTGACCTCGTCCTTGAGGGCCTCTAGCCTGGAGACGGATGAACTTGAGGGTGGACAATGCGACGACACGGTACCTACCAACTTGGGCCCATGCAGTTGCACTCGAGGGAGAGCAAGTGCTTGTGGTCTTCTTGGATCGACTCTATGAATTCGCTCGGGGAGAACGAGGATGAGGAGTGGAGGACTGATTTGCTGTCAGCACCTGACGCGGACGCGCTTGACGAGTCCAACTTTGCTTTCTTTGCTTCCGGCTGCGCGACATCTTCTGAGCGGGACTTTTTTGGGACGGTGAACATGTCCATGAGGGTGCGCTGTCGTTTCAAGCGGTTTGGAGCGGGTGTCTGAGACGCGTTGGATGGAGATGACGCGACATTTTCCACGTCGGCGAGGAACACGACGCGTTTTTCGTCCGCCATGAGGGAGGAGGAGTAAGACGCGTAGTGGACCGCCACCGGACGAGGAGCCGATTACCGAGCGAGGCTAGCACAGCAAAGTGAGACTGCAAGCATCGCTACACGCCATCCAAATCCAAATCCAAATCAACCAAGCTGCCTCGCTCAACCTCCTCTCCCTCTCCGCCATCCGCCAAGAATGCTTCTGGGCGCGCAGACTCTACGAGGAGGCAGTTCCTTAATGTCCGGTCGTCCAAACGGCGACTCGGCTCTAGCCCAGATGTTCCTCCTCCCGATGGCACCAGTCTCGACCAGAGCTCCACCTACCACGCTGGCTCATCGAGGTATGTTCACCCCCTCGACGCTTCTCAAGCTGACTCTTTCGTAATAGTGACGATTCAGACTCGGACACCGCCGCGGAGGACACGGATGACGGACAGCATCTCGACCGTGGTCGCCGGCCATCCATGAAGAGTCTACGGCAAGACGTGCGAGATACTGTGAGGAAGAAAAAACGGAAAATGTCGCCTATGCGGCGTACTTTGAGTCCCGTGTTTGCCGAGCGCGTCGCCGAGCCTGGGTCGAACGGCTCTCCGGCTTCTAGACCGTTTGCCCGGTCTCGGTCTCCGAACATTCGTACGACGAACAGCTCCGGCCAGAATCCTATCCAGGCCGGCATACCCCCTGTGTCCCATGCTCGTCACCGTACACCGCCCGTGTCGTATGCCCTCCTTCCAGGGGAGATTTCTCTACACGTCTCAATACCCTTCAGCGGCGTATCCTGGACGTTCTCCGCAGATGCCAGGAACCTGGCGGAATCGATTCTGCTTATTGGTTCCCTGTTCTATGCGAACCAGAAACTGGCCCTGTCTTTCGGTCTTTTACACACGTCTGATCCTTTGGTACTATCAGGTATGACTCTCCTCATGGGAAATAGCATAGATGCATAATCCTTTTACAGAAATAAACGTACTCGTAATCACCTGCCTTATATATGTTATTTGGAGCCACTCTTTTGTTATAAGGGCGCCCTTACCGCCCCCCTCCGACGTGGACGATGCTCGCATTCAGTCACCTCGCCCGGAGCCTCGGGAAAGCAGACGCAGCGGCGGTCTGCGTTCGTCCCCAAACAGAAAACACTTTGGCTTTGTATGGATGAGTGTACCCAAAAATTTTAGGTGTGTCATATGCCCTAGAATTCTTTGCATGTCACTCATACGGTCCAGAAACTGTCTGGATGATGGTGCCTTGACAGGGCTGTCATTTGCGCCTCTTATTTCGATCGCCCTGCTGTCTTCCTCACTTCGCGAAGCTGCATCACCTAACCCCAGTTTGCTGCCCCTCGACTGGCTGATAGAAACTCCGCGTGTTCTAGAACATGCCCATGCATCGCTGTCCCCTTTGAACGCCTTGGTGTCGTCTAGGCGTACCCTGGTGGATTATGCCACCCTCTGTTCGTTCACTCTCCTGATCCAGATCTTCTCTTCATCGTGGTACGAAGCAAAGTACCGCAGAGGTCGGAATGTACCCGAGGGCGAGCGCGGCTCGGTACCACGCAGTGAAGTGCGACGGACTTGGATTTATTGGACATATTCGTATGTCCTCACTGTGGCAGCACTGTTTATTCGATATTTGTTTGCAAACAATAACATCAGCATATGGCAAAGTGAGCACCCTCTGATGACATGTATCCGATGGGCTCATCGATGGGACAGATCTCAGTTACTTTGATATAATTGTAGGCTCCGTGTTCTTTCAGTTCTGCTTATACGTTGCTTTGCGATTAGCCCATGGAGGCTTCACACTTGGGGAATTGGCACTTGTATGCTTTGGTGGACTGTCTTTGGGTACGGAATTGCTCAATCTTACGAGATCATGGGTAAGCCAACGAGTGCGCTCCACAGACACGTGTTTTGATCATTTGCTATCAAGCTATGGCCAAAGAGGACGCCTTTCATCAAGACCTATCGCCTCCCGACCCCTCTACTCTTTTTTCAGGTTGCCCTTATTGCCGGATCCTTTCTTACCGGATTCTTACTTTCTCCTCTGCTCGCGCTATCTCGCCATATAGCGCAAAGACCTGTTCGTCGACTCCGATTCCCCCAGGAAAAGCCTAGACATCGACGAGCACTCGCTGCTGGATTCTATATCGGTACGATTTTGATCGTAGCCGGTCTCATTGGGCCATGGACGTGGCTCTGCCTTGGCAAACGTGATCCGTGGTTGTGGGTGATCTTTTGGGTTCTCCAGGGGAAGCGGAAGTGGACCCGACCGCTGTTGTTGTGCTACTGGGCACTTTTGGTCAGCATAAGCGTCGCAGGGTGGAACCGACAATTGGCGAGGTCACGGAAGTACAAGGCCCGGAGCACTGCGAACAACTTGGGAGACAATGGGGCCATTTCACCACCGACGATTCAAGTACAGAAACCCGTGGAACCAACAGCGGCGCAATCACCACCGGCAGGGTTAGGACTTGCGTTTGCAAACCTGCCGAATCTACCGAATCTACCGAACCTTCCAAACCTTCCGAATCTACCCAACGGGACGCAGGTGGCGACGGACTTACTGGATGCTGCTGACAAGCATGTGCCGACGCTTAGTGTAAACGCCCGTCGGAAGTTCTTCCATGCGTTGGCGGTGGTCATGTTCCTGCCTGGTGTGGCTGTTGACGTCAGTGGCGCCTGCTGTTGTGACGCTTGTTGCTAACGAGGTTTTGCGAGACAGCCAGCGTTTACGCATTTCTCGTTCAGTGTTGCATTTGCCTTGTTCATATTTGCGGAATATGTGCGATATTTTGCGCTTTACCCGTTCGGTGCGTCTGTGCATCTGTTCATGAACGAGTTCCTGGACCAAAAGGATCGTGGGACGGCGATTCTGAGCCACTTTTACCTGCTGACAGGGTGTGCAGGCTCATTGTGGCTAGAGGGGTGAGTAGGGTGGTCGCTTGAAGGGACGAGTGCTGAACGGAGATCCAGGCCGTCGCGGATTCTGATGTACACGGGTATTCTTGCGTTGGGCGTGGGGGACGCGCTTGCGTCGATCGTGGGGAAGCGGATCGGAAAACACCGGTGGTCTGCGAGTTCGACCAAGACGATCGAAGGGAGCATCGCGTTTGCGGTGTCGGTTTGGATGTGCGCATGGGTTCTGCGTGTGCTTGGGGTGGCGGAGCGGTTCTCGGTAGGCGTGCCGATTGTGTTGGGAATCTGATGCTGACTGATGGATCTAGATGATACGATACGGGGTTGTTGCGGTGATGACGTCGGTGTTGGAGGCGTTGACAGAGCAGAACGACAATTTGACATTACCGCTGTACATGTGGAGCATGCTCGTCGTCGTGGGAGTGTAGCGTAGTGGGGCGTTCATGTGACCTAGTAGAGGTAATGGGGAACTCGGCATAGTTAAAACACTTCGTCCGTTCCCGCTCGAGGACGACCGTGGTATGCGCTCGCCACGTGATCATGCCGCCAACACCGTTCCCCCTCCTCCAGGACCCGTCCTGCCAGATGCCCTTCCCGCTCTTCCTCGCCCCCAACGAACGCGCCCGCAGACCTTCCAGACCAGCCACCGCATCCGCACTCGACGGGCCCTCCTTCTTTGTCCTCCCCGTCCCCCAGAACAACGACAGCCTCGCACCCGATGCCGACTCCATCTCCCCCGCCTGTGCCCTAGACACCTCCACCGATTCGCGATCACAAACCGCGCCCTCCGACTACGACTGGGTCTCCTTCATGACCGCCTACGCCGCAGGCCAGTGGAACCCCCACCGACTTCCACGTCCGCCTCGGTCCGTGTTCGATCCCGCCTGGCCCACCGCCCACTCGGACCCCTTCGTTTTTGCCCCCTCGCTCAAATCAAGCCAGTCTGGCCTAGACTCCCCTTCCTCTCCACCCTCTGACCCTGCCAACGAGAAGGACCACAAGAAGGACCAACTTTCCGTGTCTCCTGAGAAACACTTCGCGAAGCTCTCTCCACCCTCCGCTTCGTTGATCGGCCGTCGCTTCCGCAAATCGTTTACCGATCTTAGGCAAACGACTGCCCACACAATGCAGCTGTCGCTCGATGGCACCCAGAACTTGTCCATGGCCCCGGACGCCACCACAACCGCAGCGACCATGCGCTGGGCTGCCGCCAGAGTGAACATATCTCCACTTGCGTTACCCTCTCCTGAGCATGAACTCACAGACCCTATGCGCGGCGTCCACACTGCCATCCCTGGCGTCCATGCGCCCGACTGTAGTCCTCCGCTCAATCCTTCCACCCCCGGAAACAACCGGAAGACGCGCTCAGGGAGTTTCTGGGAGGGGACTCAAAACGTGACCGATGGTGCCGACAGACTGCCGACGATCCAGGGCTCCACCCCTGCATCGCCCACACACTCTACGTTGGATGTCGACGCTCACCCTTCCACAGATTCGACTTGCAGCACTTCGATCCCGCCTACTTCTGCACCTCCACCACCACAACAATCGCCTGACGAACACCCGGAAGAGGACTACTTTACTGCGTCCAGCTCTCGCGCCAACACGTTAGACACTGACCCTCGCAGCATCGAAGTCCCTAGCGCATGGCAGGAGTATGTCAACGTCCAACGAGACAGCGAACCTCTCGATTTGAACGTAGCAAGTACTCCGGCATTGCCACGTCGAATATGCCTCACTCGCCAGACGTCCTCTCCTTTACCCATATCATTGCTCACAGATCGAAGGATCCCCGGTGGGAGATCGGTTTCCGAGACGGTAAGCAGCTACAGGGCAGGCCGTGCTGCGAAGGAGGAGCAAATGTTCTTGGAACTGGGATATCTTGCTCCTCCGAATCCTCCTGACGAACTCGAGCGAAGACGTGCTCTGTACAAGTAAGCACATGTCGCACGGAAGCGTTTCATTACGTTGACGTGCGATGATCAGATTCAATATCTGGAACACCGCACCTGATATCAATTTTGATCGCATTGCTCACTTGGTCAAGCTTGTATTCAACACCAAAAGCGTTTATATCTCTCTTGTTGACGGTACAGAGCAGTACGTTATCTACGTTGCAGTTCGACGTGGCATTGACTGACTTTTTGATCATCATCAGATGGTTTAAATCTCAATGTACGTGTTTCGGCTCGTTCCTTGCGCTTATTTACCCGTCAACGTAGCAGGTGGAACGTCGTTGACACGTTGCCCCCGTTTGAGTTCCTTTTGTGCGCATAGCATCCTACAGCGGTAAGCATCTGTGCGCTGTCATCGTTTCATATCTTCATGTTCTTTAGTTGTGACGAGCCTACCGTCATCCTAGACACTCTGGCAGATTGGCGCTTTGCAAAGAATGTACGTAAGAATGTTGTCTCGTATGCATCCGATTGCTGAAGACCGTTCAGCCCTTTGTGACCGGGAATCCCCACACTCGATTTTATGCAGGTGCACCATTGCGGACCCAGGAAGGATATAATATTGGCAGGTAATCTGCGTGCAAATATCCTGCTGCAAAGAGCTTACGGTACGTAATGATAGCCTGGCCCTCATGGATGATTCCCCGAGGCAAGATTTCTCGCCTCGCCAAAGACACACTCTTAAGGAATTTGCGGTATGCAACTGATTCCACGTGGTCTACCCTTCTGACTGGACTAAAGGCCGTTGTAATGCGCGAGATGGAATTATGGAGAGACAAAGTTGATTGTTTTTCAGTATCTAGTAATTCAGATACTAACTTTTGTTAGATCCAACTTCGCATACGAGACAAGATCCAAACATCTGTAAGACTTTCTCGTCTGACACCAGGACATTTTATTGATGTGTTCCTAGATGGAGCATTTTAGTAGAGAATGTCTTGAGATAGACCAACAAGAGTCCAACAATGCGGATATGTACGCCTCAGCGTCCATGGACAAAGTATATGACCGCGCAGCCAAGCTTGTGAAACGTACGTTGGATGTTGAAGAGGTCCTGGTTATGGACGTCTCGCATTGTGAAGTACTCGAAACACTCAGTGCTGAAGCGACTGTATCCGTGGTAATGCACCATGGCAACGCTCAAACACGGGCGACCTCGCGGACGCTAACCGCCGATGAGCAAAGCAAGCTCAATACATTTTTCGAGCAATATCCGGACGGCAAGATTTCCGAAGGAATATTACCGGTTTGCTTTCGTCCGTTTATGCCAACTCATATACAGTATGCTCTAAGTGAGTGACTTTGGTTCTTTTAAACTACGAACTCATGGGCAAACAGCGGTCCCGGTCTTCAATATTGACAAAAGACCGTTCGCACTAATCTGCGTCTACAATGCCTCCGATCCATCGAGGCGTTTTGTAAGTAACAAGCACTCTTGCGTGTGTCGCTTTGTTTACGTTATCCATGTAGTTGGATGGTCACGAACTCTCTTACCTGCGTGCCATCGGTACTGTTTCACATTTGTGCGTAGACATATCTGACATCATGCAGGCGTCATCATTCTTTCCGCCGTGCTCAAGCGGCGCATGATGCTTGCAGATCAGGCGAAGAGTTTATTTATATCAAAGTAAGCCGACTAGCTCCGTTTTATGGGTAAATGATTTCATAGGCATGCAGTATATCCCACGAACTGCGGACACCACTTCATGGGGCAAGTTAAAACGTTCTCCCTTTGTGTGACACTAAATAGAAGCTGTCAACATAGATATTGGCAGCTGCGGAATTACTGGATGATACACCATTGAATCACAGTCAAACTTCATTTTTGCACACCGTTCAGGCATGCGGTACATCGCTCGTGGAAACGGTGAATCATGTGCTGGACTTTACGAAGCTCAGTGGGAACATGAAATCAGGTGGTGTTGACAATGTCATCACCCGGGCAAGGCACGTCATTTTCCATAAATTTTGAGTTGAAGCTGATGGAGCAGATCTCAGAGTCGATCTGGAGCAACTCGTCGAGGAAGCCATCGATGGGTCATGGATAGGCTATTGCGCACGCAACTCGTCAAAGGGTTCTGAGATAGGCAGCGTATATGCGCCTAATCTGAATCAACGAGCCCCAAGCATTATGACCGCTCCAGAGTCTTCGCAAAACGTCGAGATTGTGGTTGATATCGATCGTCGCGAAGGGGCGAGTACAGTAAAGTGGATTTTACGTACATTTTCCTGACCAGGATCACTGTAGGGGTGGACGCTGAAGTGTGACAAGGGTGGTATTCGCCGAGTATTAATGAATTTGTTTGGGAATAGCCTCAAGTTTACATCGGTGAGTGGATCAACGTTTCGTGGCTGCTTTTTTTCATTGTTTGCGTCCAGAATGGTTACATTCATGTGTCTCTGAGACAACTCTCGGCACCCGAAGATAACGATACGGTCAAGATCGAACTTTGTGTAAGCGATACCGGGAAAGGCATCAGTCAAAATTTCCTCAAGGTCGGTTCTCTGAATACCGACCTTTTACGTTTATACACTATGAGTAGAACCACCTGTTTCATCCGTTCTCTCAAGAGAACCCTCTGCAGGCTGGGACGGGTTTGGGGCTTGCGATCGTGAACAGTATCGTCCGATCCCCGAGTGTCGCTGGCAAGGTAGAGGTTATCAGTGAAGAAAACGTGGGCACGGATATCAAAGTGATTTTCGAGGCCGAAATTCTCGAGGGCTCGAGTAGTATCCAGGACCCATTTTTCTTTGACAAGCAAACGCGACCACCGGTGATCTCCTTCCTTGGGTTCAAGAAAAGAGGCCATGGTGCTCAGCTTCTCAACGAGGTTCTTCACAAATATCTCGTTACCTGGTGGGGTCTCACACCTCAGCGAGAGGGTGCTGAGCTCGCTGATATCGTCATTCTCAACGAGGACCCATCGCCCATCATTAGCGCCCTCGAGAAGATGGACGTTCACCGCTCTTTCATCATCTTTATCTCAAGTCGGGGAAGTCCTCGTATAATGGGGATTTGCAGCGCGTACGAGACCAATGGTGGATTTTGTCGGATCGTGCACAAGCCTGGTGGGCCTTTCAGACTTCGCACGGCGATGAAGCAACTTCTCCGAGCAAGACAGAGGCGACAACACCGGCCGAATTTCACCCACTCGGGAATGGATTCACAAGACAGTATCTCTCTTCATTCCACCATTTTCGGAGACGACTATCTGCAACCTACGGTCGAGAAGCACCGGAACGAACATATCGACAACTGGCAAACCGAGTCGTCGTTTTTATCCACAGGTTCTGGAATCACCGTGTCTATATCTCCGGACTCGGAAAAGGACCTTGCCTTTGAGCCTACGGACAATGATAATGATCAGACGATGACGATGAGGAACATCAACAACTCGACACTTGCAGTCGGGGTTGGTGGTACCCTGCTGAAAGCGTCCATTGGATCCGTTGAACCGGCCAAGCCACACCGAAGGGTATTGGTCGTAGAGGACAATAACGTCCTTCGTAACTTGCTGTGCGTTGACTTTACCTCGGTGGTGCTTGGTGGTGCTGACTGGTGACATAGTGCCAAATGGCTTACCAAAAAGGTATTCGTCATCCATCGCCAACATTTGTGATACTTTCTGACGTTTTTCGAGGGCTTTGAATATTGCGAAGCAGGAAACGGCCGTCAAGGAGTTGAGATATTCCAAACCGAAGGCCCGTTCGAGTAGGTGTTGGTTCGTGTTGCTTGGGTGCTTTTGTCTCACATGGGCCTAGCGTGGTACTGTTAGATTTATCCATGCCGATCCTTGACGGTGAGCCATACCGTAGCAATCAATATGCTGTCGGCTGATTTCTTCCTTGATAGGGGTCGGCGCTACTGTTGAGATTCGCCAGATCGAAAGCACGCGTTCCAACCAACACTCGAGCGTGATCCTGGCGTTGACGGGTATGTCCTCGCTTGAAGATAAACGGAAAGCCTTTGAGGCTGGAATGGACGGATAGTGCGTTTTTTGTATTCGTCACGAATGCGTGCATTTTCGCTGACACGGCATTTAAAGCCTCGTCAAACCTGTGGCATTTAGAACACTAGATGACATGTTCCGCAAACTGGGTCTCGCATGACCCCCACTTTTTCTCGCATTCACAAGTGTATAAACATGTAATACCCCCCCTCGCATGACCGGACTTTTTTTTTCCACGTTTTAGAATTCTCTCTTTTTGGAGGACGCACGCGTGCTCATGTTCTCATTCCTTTGTCGTCCATTGATCTTACTGTATCGATTCCTCCACATGATCCGTCTGTCAAGTTGCACTGTTTTTTCTCTCTCTCTCCATCTGTTATCATGCTTTGCTTTGTTACACTCTTGGCTCTCGTACGTCGGGGCACCTTAATTCTTCTTCCCCATGCATCGCTTCCAACCATTAGTTTACATTGCTCGTCCATCCTCGATTCTTTGAATGTATTAGCTAGTTAATATATGCTCGACCTCTAGAACGTCTCGGATGCGTGGAACGTCGCGATACAAATCATGATCACGTCTTCATCGAAAAGGTGTTACATTGTATCTAAAACACAAAAGTACAGATATACACTTTTGCTGACCGAGAAGAGGACGAGAGCATCTCGCGATCAGACGTACGCCCACTTGCCCAGTCCTTCCACCCACGTTCTGAGCTCCGACTTGGGCGCGCTGGCAAACGTCCCGAGCGAGTTCTCACCCAACGATTCTTGGGGCGCGATGGCCAGTCGGGCGAGTATCCCGAGCCCAGGTCCTCCCACTTCCGCAAGGTATGTTCTAAACGTCTCGGACGTGAACCGTTCAGATTCCAGGGCGGAGACGACAGACGCCAGTTTTTCGGAAGAAAAGTCTGCGAAAACGAAACGTTCAGCGTTCTGGGCGATCTCGGAAGAGCGGCGAAACAAGACCGGAGACCTCGTGGTATGAGCGTGACGGCGCATCCGCCACCGCCTGCGCCTGTCAGCTTCGTCGCGAGGTTGTACGGATCGGCGCCCGTGATGCGACGTGCGGTTTCCAGAGACGGGTGGGAAACAGCGAGTCGGTCGAGCAGTCTGTGATTTTCGTCGACGAGCGTCTTTGAAAAGAAGGTGGGTCAGACCGAGGGAGTCTATCATGTGACCGAGGAAATGGGGGACGCACCGCCAGACCGTCCGTGTCTCCCGATCCCGAGAGGACGGCTGTCGCTCTTTCGACGACCGCGTGGATCGCGTTCAACACGTCGTCGACTCTCTCGGGGTCCTGTGCCTTTTGCTTACCGACGCTGCCGACGAGCTCTTTGGTGTTCCGAGGAACGCGGGTGTCGGTCAGGAGGAACCGTTGCGAGGTAAAACTGGGGAAAAAAAGAGACGTTCGCTCGAGACGTCCGTCGGTGCGTGCGTTGCAAGTACGTACCCCTCGATGGAAACCATGCCTCCTTTCTTTCCCTCGCTCGGAATGGATTTCGTATACAGCAGTCCGCCGCCATACACCGCAACCGAGTTATCGACGCCGCTCGGGTTCCCGTGGAGGATCTTTTCGGACAGGAAAGCGTAGACGTTGACGGCGTCCGCGAGGGACCTAGGAAGTCTGTTTTCTTCTTCAGAGCTTGGAGCAGGATTGGGAGGAGGGATGCGACCGGTAATCAGCATGAGGGCGGTCGTCGTACATACGGAAAATGCTGCAGAGGATCCGAGTCCAGCACCGACGGGTAGGGTAGCACGAACGGTCAAGGTCAATGCCGGTCTGTGGACGAAATGCGTCAACACGGATATGCATTCCCTAGAGCATAACTATTACTTGGCCGAGCTTTCAAAGTCCTTGGCAAACACCATGTAGAGATACAAGAAGGCAAGACTGGCCTGACGTGCATGAGAGGTAAAGGTCTCTGGAAGCACAGCTCTGGAAATTTCCTCGAGAAACTCGAAATCGAGAGGCACTTCAGCAGACTGAGAAGCGGCTGATCACAAAAGGTGAATGAGTTCAAGAACAAAACGAATACACTGACTTACCAGGGACAGATTTCCAAGGAAGGTTGTCTATATCCCAGTCGTGCTTGAACCCTCCTTCCTTGTCGCCTATGTCGATGTCTACAAAGTGTACGCCGACTGTACGGCGTGAAGCCCCGACATGTGGTGTAGCAACAGCATAGCAACGAAGAGATACAGAGGCCGCAAGGGCAGGTACACCATATACGACGGCGTGCTCTCCAAACAAGATAACCTTACCGGGTGAGGAAACGACCCACTGCTTCTCATGAGGCGGCAACTCGTTGGTCTGATTTTCCGCCAACTTTGCAACAGCTTCGCTGATGGTTGTATGTACCCGTTCGATGCCGTGTGGTGTCTGACGTACAGCACCCGCATCGATCAGCGCACGCTCAAGGTCGTCAAGTAGATCGGCGGAATCTTCAATTCCGACGCAAAGACGGATGAGATCTTCTGGGAGGCCTCGAGCTGCGCGAGTCGCCGCAGGAATAGAAGCGTGCCTACACAGGGGGGAATGCTCACGTAAGCTGATAATAGAGAATAAAGAGACATACGACATGGCACAGGGCATACTGATCAGTGAATTGACGCATCCAAAGCTGACACTGACGGCCCACAATCGTGTACCAGCGACGATGCGCTCGCTAACGTCCTTGTCACCTGTCGTGAAACTCAAGACTGCACCATAACCAATGGATATGCGTTCATGTATATCGCGGTTGGGATGGTCGGGGAGGCCAGGATAGAAAGTGGGGAAGCCGAGGGAATGAAGATAGTTTGCGACGAAGGATGCCGTTTGGGACTGTTGTGAAAGGCGAAGTGAGAGTGTTTTCGAACCTCGAAGGAGAAGGAAACAATCAAAAGGAGTGAGGGCGTTGCCAGTCGCATTGATATTAAAAGCGAGTTTCTGAACGGATGGGAGTGAGAAGGAGGAGGAAGAATATGCAAGTGTGTTTACCTTTGCAGTGTCGTCCCTGTTGCAGGTAATGACGCCGGCCATGAGGTCGTGATGACCAGACAAGTATTTTGTAGCACTGTCGTAGACGATGTCTGCGCCATGTTCGAGGGGGCGTTGGAGGGCGGGACTCATCATGGTATTATCGACGACGACGAGAGCATCGGGACAACGTTCCTTGACGTCCTTTGCTATGCTGGCTAAATCGACGATCTTGAGGAGGGGGTTTGTCGGGGATTCTAGGAGGACCATGGCGACGTTGGAGTTGAGGAAAGGGATGAGAGTGGAAGGGTTGGTCGTGTCGACGTGATGCACGGTGATGCCCTGGTGTGTCTGGAGGTAGGAGAGGAGACGGTTTGTGCCACCGTAGAGGTCGTCGCCTGCGATGATGGTGTCTCCAGGTTTGAGGAGACGAAGGGTGGTGTCGAGGGCGGCCATGCCCGAGGATACAGCAAAGGCATGCGCTGCAGAGGATATCTTTGCGATGTGATGTTCTGCAAAGAGTGAGCACGGGGATAGAACAAAAAGACGGAGAGACGGACCGAGATGGGTGCGCGTCGGGTTTCCGCTGCGAGAGTAGTCATACTCTCCGCTGACGCCCTTGAAGGTGGCTGTCTGGTATATCGGCACGGACGATGCGCCGTACTGGTCCTTGTGATCCGGGTTCTCGACGGTCGCGCAGAGGGTGGAGAAGCGGTAAGGCCTGCGTGGTCTGTACGGTGAGTCTGGCTCTGGAGTGGGGAGCTCGAGGACATGGACGGGTTTTGACATGGCTCGCTGGTCGTTCGGGACAGCCAGGACTTGATGGCAGACATCTTGTATATGATCGCGCAATCCATCACGTGATGCCGCCATCTATGCCCAGAACGACGACCAGACACCGTGAGCACGGCACGCCCGTCGTTCCCCTCATCGCCCTCACCCACACACAGCCGACAGGAACACCAAGCACACACTCCCCCCGGAACTCCTCGCAAAACGCACAAAGCGACACCTCGAGGACCTCGAGGTCTGTCGAATCCCCTCGCTCCAACACCGTCTGACCAGACCGTCCCAGCGCACCAACCATGCCGCCTCGTCGCTGCCAAACGATCCCGACTCAGACACCGAGGCATCCGCGAACCAGAAATCAAAATTCCGAGCAAGACAGACCGTCATCTCAGACAAGCGGACGTTCCCGACTGTAAGCGCAGCCAAGAAGAAAAAGTCGACCATGAACGTGCGCACGGCGATCTTGTATCGAAAGGGACTCGCTGCACTCATCGATGAAAGCGTAAGTAGTGCCCGTGTGCTTGCCACGGTCCCTGATGGTCTCTGCCAGGGCATCGCGTCTCTCCCGCCACACCAGACGTCGTATCTGACTGCGGCGGCGCCTGCACCGACTGTGGCGCGGCGTATAATGTGCACGGTGTGTGGGTACAAGGGCGCGTACCGGTGCAAAAAGTGTGGTATGTCGTATTGCGATCTAAGGTGCGGAGACGTGCACGGGGAGACCCAGTGTGAGCGTCGCGTCGTGTAGCGGCCCGTGGAATCCCGGATATTATTTTTAAGTAATAAATTTTCTTGATGACTCGATCGACGCCAATATCAACTCTCATTTTCCTCGATCTCAAACTATCACCATGTGCCCCCACCAAAACGCAGACGCTGTATCATCAGACCAAATGGTATCCGTAGACATCTCCAGACCCGCCACCAACGGCGTCAACGGCCACACTCGCCTTCGAAACCCCTATGCCCCCCGCGCATCCGATTTCCTTAACAACGTCTCAAACTTCAAAATCATTGAGAGTACTCTCAGAGGTGCGCTGGAGATTTTGTCTTGTTTCTTCTTATCTCACCACATGTTCAGAGGGCGAACAATTCGCCAATGCCTTCTTCGACACCAAGACAAAAATCGCCATCGCCAAGGCACTCGATGCCTTTGGCGTAGATTACATCGAACTCACCTCTCCGGCCGCTTCCGAACAGTCTCGCATCGACTGCGAGGCCATTTGCAGCCTCGGCCTCAAGGCCAAGATTCTCACTCACATCCGATGCCACATGGACGATGCCCGTATCGCCGTCGAAACCGGTTTGTCTGTCCCTCAGCACTTTCATTCCACATTCTTATCTCGCTCACAGGCGTTGACGGTGTCGACGTCGTCATCGGCACCTCTTCTTTCCTCCGAGAGTTCTCCCACGGAAAGGACATGACATACATTACAAAGACTGCAATCGAGGTCATCACCTTTGTCAAGTCCAAGGGCATCGAAGTCAGATTTTCATCAGAAGACTCTTTCCGCTCAGATCTTGTCGACCTTCTATCCATATACCAAACCGTAGACAAGATCGGCGTCAACCGTGTCGGCATCGCAGACACAGTCGGTTGTGCAAATCCAAGACAAGTTTATGAACTCGTCAGAACGTTACGAGGCGTCGTCGGCTGCGACATTGAAATCCATCTTCACAACGATACCGGCATGGGTCTGTCTTGTCTTTATCTTTCCTGCCCCCCTTTTGCTCATGTCTCTAAGCTATTGCAAACGCATATACCGCCCTGGAGGCAGGCGCTACCCATATCGATACATGTACGTCTTGAATGTTCCCCCTGGCCCTCTTCTCACTCGCCACAGCCGTCCTTGGGATTGGAGAGCGTGTTGGCATCACCCCTCTTGGCGGTCTTATTGCATGTCTCTATGCTGCCAACCCCGATTACGTCAAGTCCAAGTACAACCTCCCCATACTTCGTGAAATCGAGAACCTTGTTGCAGAAGCCGTAGAGGTCAACGTACCCTTCATGAACCCGATTACGTGCGCATCCTACCTTTGCTTTGGGACTCGTCTCACCTACGTCCATCGTTCAGCGGTTATTGTGCCTTTACGCACAAGGCTGGCATTCACGCAAAGGCAATTCTTAACAACCCTAGTACCTATGAGATCTTGAAGCCCGAGGACTTTGGCTTGACTCGATATGTCTCCATTGGGTAGGCAATACAAATGCTACGAGATGGTGTTGCCGTCTGATCGCTATCGCAGTCACCGACTCACTGGGTGGAACGCTGTCAAGAGTCGTGTTGAACAGCTCGGTCTCCAGCTTACTGACGATGAGGTATGTCTTAAGCAGCTCGACCTAACATTCACGTCCATTTCTGACTCTTAAACTTAGATCAAGGACGCTACGGCCAAGATCAAGGAGCTTGCCGACGTCCGCACGCAATCCATGGATGACGTTGATTCCCTCCTCCGAGTATATCACTCTGGTATCCAGAGCGGAGAGCTCGCTGTGGGACAAAAGGAAGCTCTCGAACGTTTGCTCAAGAAGCACCGCGAGGGATCGCTATCTAACGGGGGAGTTCCGGATATTGCTGTGGCGGCATGAAGTTTCCTTTTGGGCACCCGAGCTTCATGGCGGCTGCAAAGCAGCTGGAAGCAAAGCTTCCACAAAACACAAAAAGCGACATGCAGTCGCATGTATGTATTCAATATCTGCTTTGATGTGACGGAAATCTGACCTGTAACTTGAAATCAATGGTATTATAATTGTGCATATCCGAATTGTGTGATCACATTAACTTCCGTGCGTTACTTTACATATGCATAATCGGGTTGGTGCCGAGGCTGGTCATCTTCAAGTTCTGATACTTTCAGTAGTACGTCCATATTTCACTCTTAACTTGATGATTCGGCCAGACTCTATCCAGAGTGACCGCTCACAGAATATGGATCCAACAATGCAACGGCGTGCCCATGACGGCGTTCTGACTAATTCGTCAGCACTGTCAGCGTCGGCACGTCACCCTCCTCAACGCTGTCTGCAGAGATGGCCAAGGCGACAAAACACCAACGGCAAGAGAAAACAGAAAAGGAGCCATTCCAGAGCATGCCGGCTCGTGTGTGTGTGTGGGCACATCGAGCGGCGCATGCTCCTTTGTCCGACACGTCCATCTGAGCTTTAACCTGAGGATACCCTCACAAATATACGAGTCGACGGGGCTGACTCGCCAGTGCATACGGGACCGTCGTCGCCCTCGAAGCGCCGAATTATGTGCACCATGTCACTGCGGGCCGGCAAGTTCTTCAGAGGGCTCGAATATTTTTATATCACCACCCCAACCAGTGCTACGGTGCGCCAGGGGGCAAGGTCCTCGTGTTTCCTGGGAACACGTCCCAATGCTCGAAAAATTGGGACATCTGGACAGGAATGCGAAGACAGCCGCATCTGTGGCACAGGAATTGTGCTGATACGGTTGGGAGAATTTATCGATGCCGGCGAACATGATGAACCGTTGTGCGAGATAATCGTGGGAGGCCGTGGGTCAAAGGTGGATAAACAGCTTGACGCCTACCATTTATCGTATGAGTGCGCCTTTTTTTGCTGTCCTGCTCCGAGACTGACGAACATGTCTACCCAGCTTCCTTTTCGTGCTGCAATTCTTTTTATTTGTTTAAATAATAATAGACACGTTCGCCGCCGCCCCGCATCGAGGGTTATATCCTCGTCATTGCAACTGTCGAGAATGGAAGAACACCACTCATTCATGGAGCGAAAAAATCATCAAGAATTATTCATCGCTGCCAGCCAATCGGCCCATCAATCGTCCGGCCGTTAGTGTTTCGAGAAAAGTGTATGCCCAAGTTTGTAAGAAATCTGAAATGTCCCCGGGCTCCAGAACAGAACGTAATATCTAGATTTCCCTACTGCTCGAGGCACAGTCTTCTAGTCACTGCTCTGAAGCTATACGATGGAATAGGTGTAGTGATAGCTCTAATCGACCTTTTGGGATACTCCGTAGCTCGTTCAACCATTCCAGCCACCGATGTCTTGAGTTCTCCGACTCTCATTTCGGTACACTCCGATGGCTTCTAAAGGAATATATATATATGCCGCACCTGGTAGCCTGAATATTTCGCCAACAACACTGCGTTCTTTTTCTTACTCCTTTTATCATCTGCAAGACTATGTCCTCTTCCTTACAGACCGCCCTAAACGACCTTTTCTTGAATGACTACATATCTGGTATGCTCGTCGAAATGCCCTAGTCACGCTGAAGATCGACAACAGACCATTATAGTGGTTATCATTGTTGCTGTTGTATACGATTTCGGTGCGCTTTTAACAGTTCTCCATATAATGCAGCCGACCTTTAGGCGTGTCGCTAGCCCTTACACTCTTCAAAGAGGTATGATCATCCTGTGATATTGTGTACCTTCCTGATGATCGATGCAGATAGAATATATATGGGTCAGCAGATATGTATTTGTCAAACAGACACTTTTCTGATAATTTCATGACAGTGCAAACCCTGGACTTGGGTATCAACTCTATTCATTTTCGTACGTCCCGGATTTTGCAACATGTGTCAAGATGCTCAAGAAATCTTAGGTTCGCTATTGTGGCCTCTACTGCGTTGTGTGAGTCTCGAATCAACCATCGTCGCGGGGCGCGTACTGACAGCGATTCCGATCGTCAGGCGCATTAGCCTCAGTATGTCTCTCCATGTGTTTCACACTCAGAACATGAACCTCATGGAAATTTAACTCAAGTGGGAAGCAGCTTCTTTCCTGGCCCTGAAAAAGTAACCATCCTTCTCTGTTGACTGGCTGGCGAATGCTCATGTCGAATTCTGTCCACAGACGTATGTATTGGATCTCCCCTCTGTGAGAGCTCGTTGACGGGACTACTAATACGCACCAAACAGCTGTAAGCTTTGCTCTCGGACTAAATCATTTTCCATATCTCTTTCAAGGTGAAATAGTCATGGTCATTGGGAATTGGGCAGTTTTTCTCTTTCTTTGTTCAGCCGACCGTAAGTGTTCAGGTTGTTTGCGGACGGAACCTCTCAATGGCACGACGGCAGTGATGATGCTCCTCCGCGTATGGGCAATGTATAATCGATCAAGACCGATCCTCGTGATTCTGTTGGCGTTATTTGTGCTTCAGGTCGTCTCTGTCGCATTCGTAAGTGTCATCACTAGCATCCCAAAGAAACAATCGAGTACGTCAACCGGCAAGCATTTTAGTTCCAAATCAGCTGATCGCCATCGTTTCTGACGCAGTGACCTACACTCAAATACTGAGTTATTCATATTGTGCATCGGAAGCTTCGGATCCCTTGGCTATTTGGTCGGAAATTGCTACCACCATTCTCCAAGTCACCAACAGCACAACAATATGTACCCTTGCAGTCGTCAGATCCATGAGAGAGTTGCTACAAACATACCGGATGACAAAGCGATGGGAACTCAATCGGTACATGAACTTGCTCATTCAGCAGGGCGTCATCTACTTCGTCGCGTACGTCTCCATCGCATCCTTTGCTGCTCTCTACTCTCCCCTTGCAATCCAAACTTTCAAGCTGACGAAATTAACGATGACCGCACTAGGATATTTACACTCCAGCTTATCAATCTGTTGGGCTATTTTAATAGGCTTCCGACAGCGGGTTGGCAGGGTGCGATGGCGTATATCGTCGAATACGTGCCGTTGTTCACGTTGACCCCTCGATTCGCCATCAGCATGCGGGAGCTGTACGCACGGGATGTGCGACGAGGAGGCATCGACAGCGCGTTTGGTCTGTCGGCTTCTCGCATTGGTGTCGAATCGGCGATCATGTTTGCGGACGTTGAGCAGAACGACCCTGCTGAGGTCGCCGAGGAAATACAAATGGAGTCGACAGCGATGGGGACGACTCCGTCAGATTCAACCGTATGAGCTTGTCTTTTCTCGATACGAGTAGTTAGTCTTCGTTCAATCCGGCTACTTATCGTGTATCATTCGATCGAGTAATCTGAGGGTACGATACTGGCATTAGGGCCACTCGACCTGAGAGCCAATACAGTAGACTAATTGGCCTTCGTTCTGAATTGCGATGAGACACGCAGACGCGTGAACAACCAGGACGACGTACCTGGCGAGACAACAGGAACCGGTCTGGAGAAGGGAACTAGGCCCCTCTGTGACTGATATCTCGCTAGGGCTATGGCGCCATAGGTGGGAATAGGAGGCGGCTGGCGCTGCCACTCTTGGCGCGTGGCAGGAGTAGCATCGGCCCAATGTAATTACTGTAATTTGAATCCAACGAATGAATAGGTTACAGTAGTACTTATATAAATGGCCCTGGTATGGGCCCGGTAAACTAATCGTCGTCCGTTGAGATCAGAAATGCCAGCCGGTCTGAGTTGTTTTGACGGTTGGGGGAGTTTGTCGACTGATAAGATGTGATCGATGAACCCTGAGGTTGTGGATCAAAGGGCCAACAACTTGACGCTCACCCCTTTTCGTACGAGTGCACCTTGTAACAATGTAACAACGTAGAAATGTTCTGCACATGTCAACAAGCTAGGATTCCAACGTTGAACAAGAAAACGAACTTCCTGCCATGCTGTGGCCAGCAAATGAATGCCGTTGCAGCTCCATTCTCCGCTCTACAGCAACAACGTTCGAACAACTGGTGCTTCAGTACTTGCTGTGACACTGGAACAATGGACAATAAATATACACCTTGGGCCCAGGTACCTCCTTCCGTATAGCCAGACATCACTTTTTTCCACTCCAAACGACGATGGTGAGTACCGAAAGACGCCCATCAAATGCAGACGAGACTGGAGGGAAGAAGAGGAAAAACGAGGATGATGTGGAAGAGCGACAGGGTGGAAAAAGGCAATGTACGGAAAGAAGCATGGTAGGTTGCTAAAAAGGCGTAGCTACGCAGACGACTGAACCTCGGACAGATACAAGAAAGTCTGCCCATGAATGAAGGCAATTCGCAAGGAGCGCCACCTCTGCTAGCCTCTCCTGGAGTACAGACAGACGAATGCGATAAAATCATTATTACGAGTGCGAAGTGTGTTTATCTACACGTTTCCCGAGTTTACTGACGTCGACGCAGATATTTGTATCACAGACGTTGCCCTGGGTCTCAGACGAATTCCTGCTGGATTCTTTGCTGTTGTGAATCACAATGGTCTTGAATGGAGAACGGAGAACAAACGTGTCTTAGTGGACAACGACATTGTCGAGTGGGATGAGCGAATCCCAATGTAAGGCGTCATTTCTCGTACCTGACTTTGTTCTAATAGAGACTATAGGCCATCGGAACCGTCTGCGACGGTTGGGTTCAGGATATACGCATCGTTCGGATTGCAGCCAATGCTGGGGTGTGGGGAGGAGCTCCGAAAGTTGACGATCACTGTCAAACAACTTCTGGAATATAACGAAAAAGCCCTCGGTGAGTAGATTATATTTGTTGCAGTTCGGGGCTGATACTGTCGCAGCGTTCACTCTGTTTCCGAAGGATGGCGATGTCATATCGCCCTGTTCATCCCTCTTAGTTACAATCAGTAGAGGGACGCACAAATACGGTGAAACGTTGGCCTCAAGAATCGTCGACTGTCATCCTCATTCTGTAAGTACGCGATCAGCCACACTACCACCGCGAGCTAATGTAAACCCAGTCGACAACCGAATCACAAGATGAACTAATAAAAGCTACAAACCACGGCCATGCCGCTCTCTCACGTTACCGAAAACACGGGGAACAGCGAGATATTGAACGTTCCATTGAACAATTTGAACATGCTCTGCGCCTTTGCGTGCCGGACCATCCTTGTTATGCTGCTGCACAGTCAAACCTCGCCACTTCAAAATTCGTGTATTGTCAAGTTTACGGCGCTGGTCTCTCCTTTAATGCCCCCATGTCCTTATATCGCAATGCTCTCGGTGCGCGTCCTGCTGGGCACCTTGACCGACCTTGGACGTTGATCCAACTGGCGACAGTGCATTTCGCACGGTTCAAAAAGCAAAAACAGGAATTCGACGTTGCCCAAGGCGAGGCGTTATTACGCGAAGCAATAGACCTTTCGCCTTCAGAGAGTTATGAGAAGCGAGCGGCTGTCTTCATGCTCCGATCGAATTTGCAACGTAGAGCGGATGATGGTTTGCCCCCTCAGCACGATCTTGGAGCAGGGATTACAGACATGGATCCGTTCGAACTGGGTGTCCGTCTTTTGCGCCGGTTCGAACGGTTTGGTGACATAGAGGATGTCCAGCAGGCGATTTTCTGTCTGGAACGTTCGGTCCAGTCTAGTTCACTGTGGGAAGAGCGGTATCTCGCAAGCTCGGGAAATCTTGGTGTCGCATTCCTCAATCGGTACAGCCATCTCGGGGTACTGGGCGATCTTGAGAATGCGATTATGAGATTCAGGAACGTTACGGAGCTTAGTCCCGATCATCACCACGATAAACCTAGTTATCTCAACAACCTCGGGAACGCTTTACGCGCTCGTTTCTGTCGCCTGGGGGAAGTCGGTGACCTCGAGGACGCTATTTCGAAGCTCAAGGATGCTGTCGAGCTCACGCCCAATCAACACCCTGACAAACCTGCTCGTCTCAACAACCTCGGCACTGTCCTACAGGGTCGTTTCGATCGCCTGGGGGAAGTCAGTGACCTCGAAGATGCTATTTCGAGGCTCAGGGATGCTGTCGAGCTCACGTCCAATCAACATCCTGACAAACCTGGTCATCTCTCCAACCTTGGCACTGCTCTACTGGCTCGTTTCGTTCGCATGGGGGAAGTCAGTGACCTCGAGGATGTTATTTCGAGGCTCAGGGATGCTGTCGAGCTCATGCCCAATCGATACCCTGACAAACTTCGTCATCTCTCCAACCTTGGCTCTGCCCTACTGACTCGTTACAATCGCCTGGGGGAAGTCAGTGACCTCGAGGAAGGAATTGTGAGGCTCAGGGATGCTGTCGAGCTCACGCCCAATCAACACCCTGACAAACCTGCTTGTCTCTCCAACCTCGGGAATGCCCTACGCACTCGTTTCGATCGCTTGGGGGAAGTCAGTGACCTCGAGGATGCTATTTTGATACTCAGGGATGCTGTCGAGCTCACGCCTAATCAACACCTTGACAAACCTGCTCATCTCAACAGCCTTGGGAATGCCCTACGGACTCGTTTCGGTCGTTTAGGGGAAGTCAATGACCTCAAGGATGCCATTTTGATGCTCAGGGATGCTATCGAGCACACGTCCAACCAACACCCTAACAAACCTGCTCGTCTCAACAACTTCGGCACTGCCCTAGCGACTCGTTTCAATCGCCTGGGAGAAGTCAGTGACCTCGAGGATGCTATTTCGAGATTCAAGGATGCCGTTGAGCTCATGCCCAATCAACACCCTGACAAACCTGCTTGTCTCAACAACCTCGGGAATGTCCTAGGCACTCGTTTCGATCACCTGGGGGAAGTCAGTGACCTCGAGGGTGCTATTTTGTGGCTCAGGGATGCTGTCGAGCTCACGCCCAATCAACACCCTGACAAACCTGCTCGTCTCTCCAACCTCGGAGATGCCCTACGCACTCGTTTCGATCGCTTGGGGGAAGTCAGTGACCTCGAGGATGCTATTTTGAGGCTCAGGGATGCTGCCGAGCTCACGCCCAATCAACACCCTGACAAACCTGCTTGTCTTAACAACCTTGGCGTTGCTCTACGGACTCGCTTCAATCGCCTGGGGGAAGTCTGTGACCTCGAGGATGGTATTTCAAAGAACAGGGATGCTGTCGAGCTCACACCAAATCAACACCCTGACAAATCTGCTCATCTCAACAGCCTTGGGAATGCCCTACGGACTCGTTTCGATTGCCTGGGGGAAGTTAGTGACCTCGAGGAAGGTATTTCGAGGCTCAGGGACGCTGTCGAGCTCACGCCTAATCAACACCCTAACAAACCTGGTCGTCTCTCCAACCTTGGTACTGCCCTACTGACTCGTTTTGGTCGCCTGGGGGAAGTCCGTGACCTCGAGGATGGTATTTCAAAGAAGAGGGATGCTGTCGAGCTCACGCCCAATCAACACCCTGACAAACCTGCTCGTCTCTCCAACCTTGGGGATGCCCTACGCACTCGTTTCAATCGCCTGGGGGAAGTTAGTGACCTTGAGGACAGTATTTCAATACTCAGGGATGCTGTCGAGCTCATGCCCAATCAACACCCTGACAAACCTTCTTGTCTCAACAACCTTGGCACTGCCCTACTGACTAGCTTCAATCACCTGGGGGGAGTCAGTGACCTCGAGGATGGTGTATCGAGACTCAGGGATGCTGTTGAGCTCACGCCCAACCTACACCCTAACAAACCTAGTCGTCTCTCCAACCTCGGCGCTGCCCTACATACTCGTTTCAATCGCCTGGGGGAAATCAGTGACCTTGAGGATGCTATTTCGAGGCACAGAGATACTGTCGAGCTCAGTCCCAATCAACACGCTGAGAAACCTCGTCATCTCTCCAACCTTGGCAGTGCCCTACTGGCTCGTTTTGATCACCTGGGGGAAATCAGTGACCTCGAGGAAGGTATTTCGATACTCAGGGATGCTGTCGATCTCACGCCCAATCAACAGCCTGACAAACCTGCTCGTCTCTCCAACCTCGGGAATGCCCTACGCACTCGTTTTGATCGCCTGGGGGAGGTCAGTGACCTCGAGGATGCTATATCGAGGCTCCAGGTTGCTGTCGAGCTCACGCCCAATCAACACTCTGTCAAACCTACTTGTCTCAACAACCTCGGAAATACCCTACTGACTCGTTTCGATTGCCTGAGGGAAGTTAGTGACCTCATAGAAGCCATTTATTCATATTCGTCGTCCGCACTTGCCTCTACAGGCTCCGCCACTATTCGACTACGAGCCTGTCATCATTGGGCTAAATGTGCTCGTGTCTTGGGCCACCACTCACTGCTTCATGCGTATGCTGTAGCTATCAGCATACTGCCTCAGCTTGCATGGGCTGGCCTTTCCCTTACAGACCGCTATTGGGAACTCATCAAGGGCAGTGGTATTGTGCGGGAGGCGGCAGCGGCAGCTCTTGACTCCGGCTTACCTGAAATTGCGGTTGAATGGCTTGAGCAAGGTCGATCGATTGTATGGGGAGATCTTTATCAGCTCCGCAATTCGTATGACGAACTGTCGGGCACCCATCCCGATCATGCTCATAGGCTTCGACGGCTATCAGCTGAATTGGAGCATGCTAGTGTTACACGCGAAAAATCGATATCTTCGTTGTTGGAGAAGATACAACGCGCAGAAGATGCTGACAGTGATTTGCTACGAACGCAGGCCGACAGACACCGTGACCTCGCTATCGAGCGAGATAAACTATTGCAGGAAATTCGGAGGTTCCCCGGCTTTGAGCGTTTTCTTCTTCAAAAAGATTTTTTGCGACTTCGCACGTCAACACATACCGGCCCAGTGGTTATCCTTAATGCTGCTGAAAAGCGCTGCGATGCATTGATCATTCTTGCGGACATGGAGGAACCGATTCATGTCCCCCTCCCTCAGTTCACTCTTGGAAGGTCCAGTGGCCTTCAGAGTACGCTCCAAGAATTGGTTGGTCGTCATCGTGAAGGGAGGCCCAACCTCAAACTGCAGAATGACCGATGGATTTCTATTTTATCAGTGTTATGGAACAATGTCGTCAAACCTGTCTTGGATGCTCTGGCCTTCTCGGTGTGTGACATCATGCTGGCTTGTTTCATTACTGATGCATCGATTGTCGTGGAACAGACTCCCGGAGATTTATCACGTATTTTTTGGTGCCCTACTGGACCCTTCACGTTCCTTCCAATCCATGCCGCAGGTCTTTATGGTACGGAGCACTCGGAACCTGGGCAGAAACTATTCGACTTCGTGGTCTCTTCGTACATCCCCACTCTAAGTATTCTTGCACCCTCGCCAGAACCTGACATCAGTGCACGCGAAGGTGTCCGTTTCGTTGCTGTCCCTCAGCCATCATCAGACGGCGAATTACCTCTTCCAGGTGTGGCCCTCGAGTTGCAACACATCAGAGACGTCGTCAATGCCTGTAAACCAGGACGAATTTCTCTCAGAGAGTCTAGCACGGGAACGGTGGAGGAAGTACTTTCATTGATGGGGGAGTCCGACTGGGTCCATTTTGCATGCCACGGCGTTCAAGATGTTCAGAACCCGACTGCTAGTGGTCTCTGTCTTGCCGATGGGCGACGGCTAAAGGTATCCGACATTGTTGCGTTGTCACGTCCGCGTGGTGGACTTGCCTTTCTCTCTGCGTGTCAGACAGCCACGGGAGACAAAACACTTTCTGACGAGGCCATCCACATCGCTGCTGGCATGCTGTTTGCTGGGTACGAAGGTGTCGTCGGGAGTATGTGGTCAATCAGTGATGCGCTTGCACCGACGGTAGCGAGAGATGTGTATGATCGACTTTTGCAGGATGATGCACTGGATAATCGAAACGCGGCACGAGCATTGCATGATGCTATCGTACGTCTTCGTGATAACGATGAATCGTTTTCGGGGTGGCTTCCTTTCATTCACGTAGGACTTTGACAGCACAATGTTGCACAAATGAGATATTTCCCGATTTTGGACGATGACTCATCAGGGCACGTGTTGCCACTGTGTCTGTGCGTGAACTCGTAATCCCTCGGAGTCGACAGTTAGTGATGGACGCGTTCGGTTCTGAACGTTGATCATGCAAAGAAAGTATGAGTGATGGTCGAACACTCGGCTGATGATGCACCAACGATGCACGAACGCAGAACATCGAAAAATAGTCACAGCGCTTGCGCGCGCAGTGTCACAACGCCCAAATGCCGAGCATCGGCACAAAAACTGTCACGGCGCCTGTCACGGTGCACACATGCCGAGCATCTGCAGCTAATATTCTTAGAAGATGTTTTATGTACTTCGAGACGCTACCCGTCTTTTCTCCCCCTAAGCTTGTTGTACCTCATCCTTTTACCTCATCCTCTTGCCTTCGTAGTCGTCGACTCGTCATCTTTTTTTTCTTAGTTAAGGACAAGCGGACGAGACGGCTTGGTGAGACAGCGTAGTACGGATATCACGCAGCGTCAAACGATATGTAATAGCCAGATTGAACAAAGACTAGCTACTCATACCGAGAAAAGACAAGCTGATACGGTCGAATCTGATTGGCTCGTCCTCACCTCTGTTGCCCTTCATTTGTATTTCCTTGGCGACCTCAGGGCCGTTCTGCTCGACGTTCGCAAACATGATCGCCGATTCGACACCAATGTGAGAAGCCGACAAACCAAACGCCTATCGATGCCTCCTCGTCGCACGTCCCGTGCGTACAGCTCCTGCACGCTGATGACGAATTGAGGGGCCAAGGTATAAACCGGCACGTATTCGACGATGAACACCAGCGCGCCCTGCCAACCCGCTATCGGAAGCTTATTTAGATTTCCCGACAGATTGAAGAGCTGGTATGTCAATATCCTAGTGCGGCCGTCGTTAGCTTTGTTTGCTTGACAGTTTGGATTGCAAAGGGAGGGCAGAGAGCGATACGGAAACTTACGCGACGAAGTAAATGAGGCTCTGCTGAATGAGCAAGTCCATGTACCAACTGAGTTCCCATCGCTTTGTCATTCGGTTCGTCTCTAACAACTCTCTTATGCATCTGACGATTGCGAGGGTACACATTGTTGTGCCGTTGATGACTTGGAAAGTGGTGCTAATTTCCACCCTAACAGGCCAAGAAGTTTCCACTCCACAATACGAATAGCTCAATATTTAATTGCAGAACACTGCAATAGAAAGCAAACAGGGTGATAGCGATCAGCTTTTGGAACTACAACGTTTGTTCGACGATTCACGCACCCGATAGTTTCTTTGGGATACTGTAGATGACGCTTACGAGTGCAAGAGAGACGACCTGAAGTACAAATAATGCCAACAGAATCACGAGGATCGGTCTTGATTGACGATACATTTCCAACACGTGAAGGAGTATCATCACTGTCGACATTCCATTTAGACGTTTCGTTCGCAGACGACCTGAACACTCACGATCTGCTGAACAAAGAAAGAGAAAAACTGCCCAACCTCCGATGATCACGACTATTTCACCTTGAAAGAGATATGGAAAATGATGTAGCCCGAGAGTAAATCTTACAGCTGTTTGGTGCGTGTCAGTCCCGTCAACGAGCCCTCACAGAGGGGAGATCCAATACATACGTCTGTGGACAGAATTCGACATGAGGATTCGCCAGCTAGTCAATAGAAAAGTATAGCTACTTTATTAGGGCCAGGAAATAAGCTGCTTCCAACTTGAGTTGCGTTTCCATGAGCTTCATGTTCTGAGTGTGAAACACATCGAGAGACATACTAAGACTAATGTATCTGACGATCAGAATCGCTGTCAGTACGCATCCCGCGACGACGGTTGATTCGAGGCTCACACAACGTTGTAAAGGCCACAATAGTGAATCCATGATTCCTTGAGCATCTTGATACATGTTACGAAGTCTGGAACGTACAAAAACGAATAGAGTTGACACCCAAGTCCAGGGTTTGCACTGTCGTAGAATTATCAGAAAAATGTCTGTTTGAAGAATACATACCTACTAACCCATACATATTCCATCCGCATGGTTGATCAGGAAGGTATATAATATCACAGAATGATCATACCTCTTCGAAGAATGTAAGGACTGGCAACACGCATAGACACAGGAGGCCTGTTTATAGCGCACCATAATCGTATGCAGCATCGGTAATGACGACTGTAAAGATCTGTTGTCAATCTTCAGCGTGACTAGCGTGTGTCAACAAGCATACCAGATATGTAGTCGTTCAGGAGAGGGTTATTCAGGGCGGTCTGTAAGGAAGAGGACATAGTCTTGTAGATGATAAAAGGGGTAAAAAAGATAACGGAGTGATGTTGGCGGAACCTTCAGGCTATGTACCAGGTGCAAATATATGTTCCTGCAGAAGCCATCGGAGTGTACCGATTCTACCGGAATGAGAGTCGGAGAGAACCAATGGCTGGAATGGTTGCGGAATATTCCACAAGGTCGATTAGAGCCATCACTCTGTAGGCACCTAGTCCATCGTATACTTTCAGTACAGTGATTGAGACACGTTGAACTACAGTAGAACTTCTCATAATGCATCACTTCGCTGTGCATAATTCTTGTAATGCATGGGGTTATGGCTCCACCCAAGTTGGGCAGCAGGAGCTCTGCATATTACATAGTAGATGATTATTTTACGAAGAAAATGCATTATCAGGGGTGTCTAAGAATGGCAATCCAGCCAATGTGCTGTTGATTGGGTGTGAAAGTTGCCACGTCAAAGTGTTTTTGCTGCTTCTTTTCCCCATGCCTGCTGATCGGAACACACTTGGACTGCCAGAACTGGAGTACAAGTGCAAGCCTCGAGTTGGCCATGCACCTTACAAGCCATGACAGCCCAGTGGTGCTACCAAATCAAATAGTAATCCCAAAAGCTCTGCAAAGAACCTTGAGGAGGAACATCAATCAAATCTTACTCTTCATGACTGGCTTACTGTGTTTGCATATATCAATGCTCACCCAGACATGTCTCAGGATGCCATTGTTGATTACTTCAAGAGTTGCAATCATGGTGCACTTATTTTTACCCAGTCAACACTGTCCCGAAAACTTCGAGATTGTCAAAAACTTGAAGCACATGTTGACCAGTTTCCAAATGCTCTTTCCTCAAAGTGGCCCTGTATTGTAACATGCCCAGATGTTGATCAAGCATTGTTTCTCTGGGTCAAGCATATGAAGGAGAAGAAGGAGACTGTAAATGGTCCCATGCTTCTAGCCAAGCATGCTAAATTTGAGGAGTCATTTAATGTTCCCAACACTGAATGTTTGAAAGGAGATCGGTGGCTCAATAGCTTCAAGAGAGCATATGGAATTCGGGAATATCATTGCCATGGTGAAGCAGCATCAGTTGATTTGGCTGCAGTGGAGGCAGAGTGGACTTGCCTTAAATCCATTTTGGCCAAATATGCTCTGAAGGATCATTTCAATTTTGATGAGACAAGCTGGTTTGCTTTGTAAGTCTTCTTGAATATTATTTGATCAATTATTAAATTATTATTCTAAATAGTGCACCACCTGATTGGGGTCTTATGACAAAACAAATGAGTGGCAAAAAGCAAGATAGGTTTTGAATTACGATAGGACTTGCTTGCAATGCAGACGGAAGTAAAAAACTACCTATCCTTTTTATCGGAAAATATGCAAAGCCCCAATGCTTCAAAAATGTGTCACTGCAGTCTCTTGGACTCTATTACCACAGCAACAAAACAGCCTGGATGACGACAGCCTTATTTGAAGAGTATGATGAGTCTTTTTAAGTCATAGAAATTTGTAACTAATATTTTATATAACAGATGGCTTAAAGCTCTTGATATCCAAATGTGCCAGAAAAATCAAAAAAATTTGCCTTTTGATTGACAACTTTTCGGGGCACTATGTCAACTATCAACCCCATAACATACATGTTGAGTACTTTGAACCAAACTTGACATCATATGTTCAGCCTTGTGATGCTGGAATCATTCATACAACAAAAGCACTCTACCAAGGTGCTTTTTGCCAGTGAGCAGTGGAGATTGATGATGCGGGAGGATGAGACATCTACAAGATTGACTTATGGGAGGCTATGTTACTTGTGGCCAAAGCTTGGAGCAAGATAAAGCCTTTAACCATCATAAACTGTTGGAAGCACACCAAAATTCAACCCAACACTGAAACGGACATCTCTTCAACTTGCATTACCTCTGCAGCACCATCCACAACAACTGTCACTTCTCCGGCCAATGCAATGCAAAATCCCACTGCTTGGATTTGCATCTGGGAATTTGCAATGTCAGACAGAACCCAATCATTACCAGATGTCAAAAAACAACTTCAAAATATTCTTAGAGAGTCATATACGACACAAGACTGGGATTCTGTGCTAAAGATGGCTATGCCCAAGGATCCCAAAGACAATGTCCAAGAAGCATTATCACATCTTGATCATCTCACAATCCCCATCTTTGGATGTTTGATAGGCCAACTCTCCATAACTCATGCACCTTGTGCTCCAACTCAGGTGCCAGCAGTAGTTGCAAATCTCCCGCAACTTGCTGAGGCTGAAAAAAAAACTTCTGGAAGCTGTAGAAAACCTCAGGCAATGCAAATGAATCATTGGAACACCACTTACTCTTGAAGAAATGCTGAATTCAATGGAGGGAGAAGAGATTAGTGGTGGCGCCTATAAATTTGAGGGTGGAGATCCAGAAATAGTGGCCCAGGTGATTCATGAGCTGGCAGTCAAGCAAGGTGAGGTTGTGGAAGTCAATGATGAGTCAGATGAAGCTCTGAGTTGAGGTTAGACATATGGAAATGGCAGCACTGAAGCAGCCAATGATCGATAGATGGATCAAGGGAAAGGCCGCATCCGAGTAGTCACATATGTCACACATGTCACACCTACAGCATGATGCATACCCTTGTTAATGCATGGCAAATATCGACCGCCTGACATTATGCATTATGAGAAGTTCTACTGTATCTAGTGTTACGTTTTGTTCTTCCAGTAAAATGTGTAAACGGGTTCAGAGTCTACAGTATTGGACTGGCACTTGTGCCACCACCGGCACTTGTGCCAACACCACACGGAGCTTAAATCTCAAACCAGTGGTACATCACAATGTGTCGGAATATGATGTTTGATACCTCTGTATGTACTCCTACATAGTTGACCCAATGTTGCTTGTTGGATCATGAATAATATGTCAAAAAGTGGTGATTTCACGACCATTCAGTCATTGGTGAGTTGGAGTCAAAATAAATTAGCATCTAAACTGGTGCATATCATGAAGATGACCCTTCGTGATGTTTGCATGATATAAATCATGTAAATGCATGTATTGCAGATTTGCCAGCAGTATGCCGGTCAAGGATGTTTTTGTGTCAGTATCATTGATATCTAAGTGAGTAGATATACTAAATCAGGAAATGATGTCTCAGAGCACATCATGTCGCATCAATAAAATTGACCGCTTGAAGCTCCCTTAAATTTTTATTGCAGGCAATGCCGGGTCGCCCCAAGTCTCAAACAAAAAAAAACAAATCCAATCAGAACAGCAGGAGAGGGTTGTGACTGAGGCTGTCGAGCTATGCAGAAAGGAGCATGAAAAACCAGAGAATGAGAGGAAGAGTATACGAGCCATATGTTGAGCAGTCAAAGAAAAGTGGCAAAAAAAAAAAGAGATCCCAAGCTGAAGGTATGCTGAATGACTGTACAAAGACGATTGAAAGGAGGAAGAAGTTCTCATCAGTTTAATATGGAGAGCAATTCATGGCTTATCAAAGAGGAAGAAGAAAAAGTGGTGGAGTTTTGCCTCAGCTATGCTGCGAGAGGATTTCCTCTCAATCACCAGTCACTCAAATTTCATGTTGATAGCATCTTGCATGCCCGTCTAGGAGACACCTTTCCCGACACTGGAGTGGGCAAGAATTGGACAGATCAATTCATTGAGCGGCATTCTGATCAAATTGGTCGATTCTGGAGTTCCTCACTTGACACTGCTCGGGGACGTGCTGTCAATGAGAATACAAACCAGGCATGGTATGACTTACTTGGAAATACCATCAATACTTTCAAAATTGAAGAAGATTGCTTGTATGCAGCTGATGAATCAGGATTTCAGCCTGGTGGAGGTGTCAAGGAGCATGTTTTTGGTCACACAAAAAAGAAAAGGCAACATCAGCAACGGGATGGTAATCGTGAGAACATTACCGTTATAGTCACAATCTGTGCTGATGGAGAAGATATACCTCCCACTGTAATCTATAAAGGCCAGGCATTCTCAACTACATGGCATCAGGATAATACTTTGAAAATGAGGTAAGTACATTGCCATAAATGAATGCCATGGTGAACTTACCATATCCATAATATGTAGTGTTGCTCACTCACCAAAGGGATGGACAGATGGGGTTATCAGACAATTATGAATTGAAGATTTTGATGCAAAGACATGCATCAAGGCCAATGGCCGTGCTCACCTTCTTCTTGTTGATGGACACAATTCCCATTATGCAATGGGATTTTTAGGCTATGCAAAGGAGAACAACATACACGTACTGTGTTATCCTGCACATGGCACCCACATCTATCAAGGACTTGATGTTGTGGTCTTTGGGCCACTTAAACATTACTGGTCATAAGAACGATATCAATACGAGAGCTCCACAAGGCAAAGAGTCAACAAGACAAACTTTGCATCAATCTATGCAAAAGCACATCAAAGAGCACTCTTACCAAATACAATCCACTCCGCATTTCGAAAGACGGATGTCTGGCCCCTCAACCCCAATGTCATTACCACCGAAATGATGGCCCCTAGTCTCGAGACCTCATCAACAGCCCTTTTACCCCTTCATCAGTCCAGCCCTGTGCAGGCAATCTCTACTGCAATCCGCCAATATCAAACAGAGCGCAGAACAGACTCTGTTTCTGGCTCCATATCATCACGACACTATACAACAGCTGCAAGGGAGGCTGCCAATACATTGGCTACTACATCAGCATCATTTCTGGTCTCCGACACACCTCTCACCTCAGCAGATCATCTTCCAGTTTATATCCCTGCAGCTGCATTATCACCTACTCGGAAACGGAAACATGAGTTGCTTGCAAGAGATCCCGAAACTGAAATGGAACATGCTTACCAGGACGCGCTATGTCAATCAGTTGCTTGTGAAGACCAATCAAAGGCAGCACTACTCAGCATGCAGTCAAGCATTGTGCTGCAGTCAATGTTCTGTGACAGGCTTTCTAGTCAGTTGGCTGCCCAAGAAGAGAAACAAAAGAACGGACAAAAGAAAAAGGGTAAACTTGTGGGTGATGGTATGCCCAGGCTACTTACTGGCGACGAATTCTACAATCGCGTGGTTGAGCATGAGAAAGCAAGTGTTGAAGAAGAACGGGCAAAGAAAACCCGCCGCAAGGAGAGGGATGAACGCGCAGAAATGATGGAAGCATGGAAGGTGGCTGAAAAAGTGCGGTTAGAAAGGAATCGAGAGCGGAGAGAAGCGCACAAGCAGGAACTTGTAGTTTGGGAGGCAGAGAGGGACCTGGCAAAGTTGGAGAAGCGACGGCCTGGTTGGAGCCAACCCAAGCTAGGGAAGCTTGAGCCACGGTTGCCTAGGCCTACACTTGAAGTCACCGAGCCTGAGGGAGATGGCGACAACAAGGAAGAAGGAGCAGATGGGAACGCAGGTGATGATTCTGATGGTGGGAGCGCAGATTAATGATCGATTACGAAATGATATCGGCAATCTTGCTAATTTACCCTTTTTGGAGCTGGCACAAGTGACCATGTATGCACGATAAAGCAATGAATGTTGATTCCCTTTCTACAATACAACAACACTTCAGATGCTATTCTATATTTTTATGGTAGCTATTCCGATATATATAAACCCATCCCCAATGTCTGATGTACGAAAAATTGTTGTGTTGTAGAATACGAGACATCAACTTTTTGCTGGCACAAGTGCCGGTCCAATACTGTACGTACAACAGCTACAAACACTGCTCCAGGGCCACTGTTTTTCGGTCTCCGATTAGAACTCAGCTTTCATGGCCTTACGTTTCTGGCCCGAAGGTGCAAAGGTGGGCTGGGAGCCGAGCAGTAGATTGTCCAGCATCCAGCGCAGCAACGGACGAGAGTCTCAGGAATAGATGGAATTCCGGCTGTTGTTCTGCGAGCGGAGCGGTGGGTGGGTGGGAGGGAGCAAAGGTGTAGCGCGAGAAGGTGAGCGCGGTTTCCTCGAAACCGAAGGAGGGAGGAAAAGCGAGAGAGTGAAAAGAGAAAAGCCCGCCGCCTCTCACTTCCTCGTGCACGGGTGGATGTAGTGCCAATAATATTGGAGGTCACTGGATCATGCTTCACACCTGATGACTAGGGTAAGCAAAGCAGCGCTTCTGCAAAACACAAAAGCGGCACGCAGTCGCACGTATGTATCCAATATCTGCTTTGATGCGACGGAACTTTGATCCGTAACTGGAAATCAATGGTATTATGATTGTACATTCTTGTGATTAGTTACGCAGCAACGTGCGTGATTCTACAGTACTTCAAGTTTAAACACGGACTTAATGAGCAAGGCTGTTGTCCACGTTTATTAATCTTAGTTGGAAATGTTTGAAAAGGTACACATCAACCAACGAAAAACCCGACGTTGATTGGCCATGACATGAGAATCAGAGGCAGCATTGGAGCGAACATGGGCGATACAGAGACGCGTCTTAGAAACATATACGATAACTTGCATACCGCCCACTCGTTTCACTGGGACGTGTAATTTTGACTACTTGTCCACGTTTAAGGCCATAATACCGGGCGACGGGATCTGCCAACTGAATGCGAGGAAGCTGCGTTTCTTTCAATCGACTGAATCGCAACCATTTTAACTCACGAACTGCTGCTGCCGCTGCTGAGAAACGAAACCTACTATTTTAGGAGTAATTGTTTCTTTTCGTCCGGCGTGAGGACCTCGTGGCGGGGGACTAGAGTGTGATGCGTGATGTTGACGAGCAAATCAGCCTCTGAGAATTCTTCTAGTCGGTATTGTTGAGACATCGCCGCAATGACCTAAACAAGGTCAAACCGGGCAACTTGAAGTCAGGGCATAACGATCACCTTTCGTGCTGACGGTGTCATGTTACCGGGAAAGATGATGATACCCCTTTGTATGGACTTTTCCTCGAGGATACCGAGCAACCTTAAAATCAAGTAAGTTTTTGAACAGAGAGACATTGAGTATGGCAGCGCGTACTTTCGCATCGTTTTGACACCGACACTCTTCTCGTCGGAAAAGAAGATGAATATCTGGTCGGTGGGGCTATCTCGCGAGTTGGTAAAGAAATTGAGCTGATTTCGACTGTGGTCGGTCCCGTGAGTTCCTGTCAACGGCCTAGAACAACGACGCACTCTACGCTTCCGCCGCTGTTGGCGTAGTGTGATCGGAAAGTGGCAAGGTCCAAGGTGATTTCTTCGTCAGAGACTTGGTAGCCCTAGCTCAATGAATGAGATCCC
>JBBPMJ010000009.1:0-221771 GCA_038090255.1 Austroboletus niveus | reverse complement strand
CTCACAAACTACGGCATCCTACAATGAGATACCGGCGCGCGCATGCCACTTTCAAGGTGGATGAGTCTGACAAATGGTGTGGTTGAGGACAAGAAAGGACCTGTCGGCCAATGATGACATGGGTATCGAGATATGAACAGAACTGCAGAATAGGAAATAAAATAAAATAATGATGTGTGTAATGAACGTCGGCCGTTAGTTGTGTGGAAATGATAACCTATTTGCGACGAGGAGCTTTACCTTTACCTTTACCATCCCACTCCTCGTCCTGGTCCTCGGCATACTTCATCCTTTTCAATGGACTTCTTGGTTCACATCGCAGTCTTCCAGCCCAGGGACTATTGGGCGGATCGGTAGAGGGACCGGGTTCATTGGATGGACCAGCAGCCTGAGATTGAGGAGGTGACGAATCGTTGATATGAGACGATTGATGCATTTTACAGAACCACTCTTTATATCGCTGATGAGCTGTAAAAGCCCCTGCAGAAGCTAAACCACCTCTAACGGCCCTCCAGTTGACAGGACCGGGAAATGGATTGTCTAGGATTGTGTCTTGACTGGTGTCGGCTTCTGGATCGAGAGTTCTGGAGAGCCTAACGATAGCTTTAAGACATTGATGCATGCCTTCTCTCAGCTTTTCCTCTACGGCATCCATGCTGATTTCCGGATAGAGGAACTAGACTTGTAATAAGCAATATGTCGAATGAATATAAAATAATTCTTACCCCAGTAGTCGGAATGTGGTCTAAGTTGATGGGCAGGCCATCCTCTTCTCTTACCCATACAAGGTACTCGACCTCAGAAATATCAATCCAGATGTGATCTGCAACCGTAAAAGGCCCAAATTCGAACTGTCGAAGTGTTCGGACACCAGAGCGATTGGGCTCCGAGTTATTTACATTAGAGCGATCTCCTGTAAGACCCGAATTATTCAATTTTTTGTTAGCTTCCGTAATATATTTGAAAGTGAAGACTTACGAAGTAAAAAAAAAGAGTCGTCGGGGAGTGGTTTCTCCTCATTATGAAACTTCTTCCAGGCAGTAGAGTTGATCTTAGGCGACTGATAGTGACGAGCCTCCTTGACAAGTATCATGACCATGAAGATGATGTGCGGAAACATCTCAAGTTCAAGCTTGATCTTTCTTTCCAAGTCCTGACGCTCCTGAGTAGATGCGGTTTCCACGATGCCAAAAATCTGGAGATGAACTCCGAGGTCGGAGACATGAGGCTGAAACATCAGGCACAAATCTGGGATTACAGAAACTTCGCCGTTGGCGTCCGAGAGTTGTGAGTTGGGTTCAAAAGAAGCATCAAAGAGAGAATTGCTGGTCTCCCCAAGTAGGTCCAAGATAGGTTCCAAGGCTTGCCTTCTGAGGTACGTAGCACCTTTCTCATGTGCGAACCAAGGATATTCAACCACAAGAATACCCGATTTATAAAAAAACCTATATGAATCATAAGCGCTGATTATTAAAACATTGAAGATTTACTTACCGGAATTTCTGGATGATGTTTGTGTTTTCAGACAGTTGCAGCAGAAAATTAAATTCTCGTATGTCGAGTTGAAACTTCTATGAAAATATATGAATAAAATAGTATAATAGATTAGAGTCACCCACCTGAAATCCCTCCGATCTTGCAACAAGACACTCGATAGCTTCTTTCAATGCATCCGAAGCTTTACCAAAGTAAGCATGGAAGACAAATAAGGGGAGATACGAACATACGTGAAAAGACTTCTAATCTTCCTTTCCATTCTTCATTTAGTCGCGCAGCAACCTTGTCATACAAGGGGCGTGACTTCATCATAGTCATAACCTGTTGTCTTCTCTTTGCTCGTGCAGCGTGTATTTCGAAGGAGAGTATGGGCTTCGACTTAGCCTGGGCCTCAGGTTGAGAAAGTGGGTAAATGCAATGATTTTTATCAGATGATGAAGGGCGAGCTTGAGGGGAGTCTGATTCAAAGCCGAAGACTAAAGCAGACATGGTAGTGAAGTGACTTGGAAGTATACAAATAAAGGAGGTGTGACAACGGTCACTTACGTATGGCACTACAATCTTCGCCGTCCTCGAACTCCTCCACAGACGATAAACAGCTGTGCTGGTAGATTAATCGATGATTGAGAACGATCCGCTTAATTCATATCTAATAATCTAACTTTCGCTTGGCGAGTGTGCACTGCCTCCTCGTGCCTTGGCTTATGCTAAACTTACGTAGTTGAAATGGGCATCGTTCTGCTCACCTACATTCTCTTTTTTTTCGTACCCTACGCTCATGTCTGTTTATACCTCAATGGCTATGTCATCCTTGTCCGACGGTTCCTTCTCTGTCCTCATCCATACCCTCTGTCAGACTCGCCCACTGTGACAGTGACATGCACATTCTGGCACCTTCATCATTAGGTACCGTAAGCGAATGAGGGGCCCACTGCGTCTTCTGCCAATCTATAGCCCCGCCGGCATCTTATTGTGGGATGCAGTAGTTTGTGGGTGAGCAACTGGGGGCTTACCGAGCGTCCTCCATTACTGTACCTCCTCTTCGACATCATCATTGTGATTCCAGGTACGCGGCGTTGCATGCATAGCTTTAGCGTCATTTTTGCAAATACACCAAGTGAGGCAATGATGGAGGCGTTAGAAACGTGCTTTGTTGCCATATCATAGAGCCAGACACGACAAGACATGCGCGTTTGTCAAAACGGACACACTGTTGCGGCAGGACGGCGATGTGCCAGGAAAGATGCGACATGCTAGAGAGAGGGTGAAGAGAGGTGGTGGTGAGTACAAGAGGATGGGGTCATACCAGGTAAAGATCGTGATGCTTTGAAACGTTCAATCGGTACGAATCGAGGTGGAAGTGTAAACGTGGAGGAACGTAAGAGGGGAACCCGCACGGAGGCTAAGTTGCGTCCAAGCGCCTCCTTGCTCCAGCCGTGCGGGCCATTCCACTCATTCCCTATCAAACCATTCATCCTTGCGTTCCAATGAGGTTCATTAACATTTCTCACCCGTCGTTGACCAGTCGCAACCGGCGCACCCGCCACCCTAATGACGACGACGGGGGCAAGGGCAACGAGATAACGTATGCACACGTCGCTTAATGCTGGTAAGTCGGGACGGCGGTGCAAGGTCGTGTCTGCAGTGGATAACTACTTTGCAGCTTCAATGTCCATATTGTAATGAAATCTCGGCTACACTCAAAAAGGAGTCACTGTGCTCCGTCAACTTTCTTACGCCACCGTCATTGTGATATCCCCAATCAGACTCGTTTCATTCACAACCTGCTCAAAGGCTTCAAGTCAATCACCGAGTCACTCCAGGCGGAAACGACACACATCACCGTCAAAATCCTCCTCAGAGAGAAACAGACCATCAAGCAGCTTCCCCATGTGCGTCGGAGCAAACCGCATGCCTTTCCTTCGAAGGCTCATCAGCGTCTTTAAGAAAGTCGTCGGCGAACTCTGGAACGTGTCCGACTCAGCCGACAAACACGCAGGCCGTGACCCCGGCAAGATAAATCCGTCCGCCCCGACCTCGATGCCTTCTTTGCCTTGCAGGTCTTCCATACATAGACACAGGAAGCGACACAACCGAACGTATGTCGCATAGTCCCTCAAGTACAGCTGTCCGGCAAACACGTTCAGCTGGTCCATGAGCCACAGAGAAGGCACCCGTCTAGCCGGGATCTTGGGGATGCTGTACAGGGAGAGATCGTCGCAGGGTTTCATGGACCTCGTCACTCGGGGCGTGTACACATGAAGATGGACGTTTCCGAGTGATCTGATGTGAGTCATTACTTTGTCGACTTCGTAGGGGCTCAGAATGACGAGTGCTTCGTTCCCACATCTTTTCCCAGAGACGATCCATTGGATGGGCCGCATGTAGTCATCCATGTTGCCCTGGGAGATGACAGTTTTCTCAAAATCTCTTGTCGCCAGAAGCTGGGGACTCCAAACATGCACCTCGTCCGTAGCTGCCGAGGTCCCATGGAGCGTCTCGAAGACGGGGTAAAAGGCACTGGAGCCTGAAGGAACGACTCCCGTCCTTACGAAAGCAACGACGTCCGGATGCAGCGAATGGACTGCTGCTCGTGCTCTTGAAGGACGTACCACTTGTCGTTCGCGCTCAGCCTCGTGAATGACCTCTCTCTCTTGTTCTTCATCCATGCTCACGTCACGCAACGACAAGATGCCGAGCTCAACGCAACGTTGGTGAATGTCTGGGTTAGCTGACAAGTCGATCTTCAAAACACTATGGGGTCCATAGAGATCTTCCAATGTCTTGGCCTCTCTCTGGACCCAGGTCTCCGCGAGCATATCTAGGGACAACTGGCCTCCACAAAGACCAGTCCAGGCGCTATATCTAGACGTATGTTCGAGCCCTTGTTGTACCCAGTGATGCGCTCGATGTTGAATCTCCTCGCATGTCTCGTGTATGGTCCAATGCAGGATGTCCGTGGTGTCAATAACGTCAACTAGGTTTTTGTTCTTTCCAGTGACAACGCGGATAGATCGATCAACTTCTAGAGGCGCAAAAAACATGATGGAATGACCATGTCCAAGCTTGCGCATTCGCATGCAACCTACGAGGAACGAATAATTAGGTCGTAACCACCATGCACAAGCTATACGTGCCTTGAGCCAACCGGTCTTTGGTGACTTTTGGTCCTAATGTGACAGCAGCACGGAAACCTCTCGGAAACTTAATGTCAGTACCACGCGTGTGCGCATCGTCGAGGTACACGACACATTGATCGAGCTGCTGCGCGAATGGTGACGAGAAGAAAAGTTTTGTGCTCCTGTCCCGGGTGCGAACCGTCAACTCATCATCTTCGTTGAAATAGATCGCGGCAGAGGCGTCTGGGTTAGCGCCTAGCCATGCTTCGGCAAGCTCGTGGTTTTGCAGATCGAGCATTTGAGCACCAACGTCCAACAGGACGCGGATCTTGGGCTGTTGAGCAACCAAGATTTCGAGGAACTCATGTGTCGTTCCCCTCTCCCCATTCTCGCGGGACATGCACATATAATGGCTGTTCTCGGGTTGTAAAAGGTATGATAGCACCTTGGCATTGGTCCCTCGTTGATGATCAGGATCCCGCTGACTGATGTGCAGGGGCAACAGATATTGACCGTCGTTCGTTCCCGAGAATCCTAGGCACATGGTCAAGTCAGCAAGTTTAAACGATCCACTCAGCTTCGATAGCTTACCAGTCAACAGACGTTCTTTTTTCTCCGCCAAATCCCAGCCTGAACACGAAAGCTTTGAGAGAAATTCTTTTGCTTCTTTCGGGAATACGACGCTCGAGAGGTAGAAGTCGACTGTCGCTCGGTTGCGGGTGAACAGAGGAAAGAGTAACGTGTTCCATTGGTCCGACGACTTGGTGTTGACGCCGTTCAAAGTCTGCACACATTCAGGTACCTCACCGCATTCTTTGACCCAGAGATCATAATCCAACGTCGGGTCGTCCTGCTTGAGCAATATTTGAAAAGAAAGTCGCAGCTGTTCCTCGGTGAGGCCACTATAATAATATGATAGGCACGTCAGGACGATGGCAACGTCTGGGTGTCCAAATTCGGCCCTTTGCGCAGGAACGTCTTTGGCTCTATAGGGAACCGCAAGCATAGTTCGCGTTGGTGCGAGTCCATAATCTACTCGCCAGCGCCGCTTCATAAAAGCATGCAACAGAATGCCGTTGGCCAGGAGGCCTCGTAAGAGCAGCAGTTTCCCCCACAAAGGCGTGTTCTGCGCGTGCTCTCGTACCATTTGTGCACTGACAGGAGTCATGTGTTCGCTTGATAAGAAACTTTGAATCGCGTCCTTCAGGCCAGGACGGGATTGTCCGAAATTGGCGACGTGAAAAAGACCATTGGTGATATCTCTTACGATCCATGAGATCAGGTGTTGACCAGCGTCGGCGTGCAAGATACGAAGATGAGGGAAAGACCCGCTTGGACCATACTCATACTCGACTCCAAGTGGGAACTTTTCTCGAAGAGAAGGTGCATGATGTTTGACGAGGCTAAGGATTCGTTGGGTAGTGGTCCATCGCTCCGGGGAACCCTCCATATGTTGTTGAAGGCCAATAGTATATACCAGTTGATACCGAACGTGGAGAATTTCGTCGCTCTCATCCAAAATATCGCGCGAATGGGAATAGAGCCACCTCTGGAGCTTCAGCAATTCATCTGCCAGCCGGACGTCTTTTGTCTGGGGCGGCTGGACCGGCAGCTGCTTCTCTACGCTCACTAACCTCAGCGACAACACATGCTCTGGCTGTACGACCAAAACTCCACCCGCCTTCCTGCATTCCGACAAAATTTCCTGAAGGGCAATCACTTTCTGGTGATCAATCTGGGGAGAACGAGAAAACGGGACGAAAAATATCCGTCTGTTGACGAGTCCGCCAAGACGATCCGAAAGGAGGTAAAACATTTGCGTCGTCAACGCTTTTGGGACGACGACGCGGACAAGTTGATCGCCATCAGCGAGGTCGGCGACCACGATAGGGATGATCACGGAAGACTTTCCCTCGCCCATGTTGAGCTGCATGGCCGTATTGGTTCCTGACCGTGGCGCAATCATCTCGTTGGCAACCTCGGCTTGGACACGGCGAACAAGAAAGTCGCTTTGCAACTGAAGTGGTGTGCGGCCTCAGTTGGCATGTCCATCTACCGATGCTGACAACATACCTGAACGAGAAGCCAGTCGGGATGCGCTTCAGGGTTCCAACCATCGCAGCCTTGGTTTTGCAGTTCTCTCAACAGCTCTTCATGAAGGCTCGCGAGGTACAGTCGAAGCAATCTTCGAGCACGTTGTAGCGCCAACGCAAGCAAGGTCAAGCTTATGATACATTTTTTCCAATCGTGGGGTGGTACTATTGGGGAATTGGACGCGATGCACCTGAAAAGCGTATATGCGGCAATACGTGGCCATTGACCAGACTGCGCAAGAGCTTGTTCGCTTTCGCTTCTCGGACCTAGATGTTGTCGGAGGTGCTGAAGAGCTTCGATATAGCTCGAGTTACACCGAGCATAATGTGCCTCTAGTACCATACTGGTAGGTGCCAGTTCCGTCGTTGCTTGAGCCCCAGAAGACATTTCATCTCCAAGGTAGTCTGCGCTGGTGCGGAGGGCGGAAACATATCGCTGTTGAAACGAATTGGTTGTGTTTGCCTCGACTGTAGATATCAATCGATACAGCGGGGCAGGCCCAGAGTCCAAGGTATTCTCAACCTCGGTAGTGCATGGAAGTAGTATTTCGGGTGCAGGTAACGATGGTGCAGGTCTGGGGAAAAGCTGGTCCATTGTAAATGATGACGGGGTAGAAGAGGGGATACTGTGCGAGGGATCGAACGAGTATTGAAGAGTAGAAATGGATGTGGCCTCGATATCCATGTTGTTCAAGATTTGCTGGACGCGGGTAAAGTGCTCTTCGAGTTTCATATTGTGATAACAACTTTTGAAGACGTTCCGAACATTGGATGTCATTTGCATAACGTCGTACGAACTAAGACTGAGTGAAAGGTCTTGTGGGGGTGACACGCATGGCCAAGCATTCAACAGCAGCTGGACAGTCTTATCGGCGTCGCGGCTCAGCCTGTCGTCATACATTTTGGATCGACGTCTTCGCAGGTCCCAGGTGCTTTCTCCAGTTTCTTCGGGTTCGTCATTCTCGGGACTACGCTCGAGAGGGTGGGCACAGTCGACAACATAACTGCGCAGCGTGACCGAAGAAGGCCGGTATCCGTCTGAAAGATCGTAGGTGCTATATTTCGGTGGATCCTCCGCACGGAACTGAGAATCCTTCGCAAAGGCCACAAATACAGGCACAAGGTTGGAAAACTTTGGAGATGCATACGCCATGGCGGGGAGCGAGAAGAGAAGCTGGTACCATTTTGCTTCGTCGTTTCCTCGCAAAAGATTGTACAACTCGATCCAAATTGATTCAAAATCTGGATTCAACCACGAGCGGTCATATTGCAGAGACGTTGTGGCATCACGAGATACGCCAGTCCACGACTTCAGCAAGTCCACTACGACCTTCTCGGCCACGGAGTCAGCTCTCTGGCGGTAAACGATAGTCGCCGCAGTATAAGCGCGATGCTCTGCCGAGCTGAGTTCCACCAGATCTCTGGAAGAATACCGGACGTCCACATTTTCTCTAGGATTCTCGTAAACGTCCAGTGGGTACAAATGAATGGCTCTTCGTGCGCTGCGATCTAGTAGGTGCTCGTCTCGTTGCGGAAAATCTTTGAACAACGCGCTTGGCGAACCCTCGCTGAATAACTGCACTCTTTCGTAGTGTTCTTTGATGGCCTTGGAGACGAGGTACAGTCCGTGGTGTTGAGAATGCACAGGAAGGTTGGCCCACTCCACTTTTTGCATACACTTGAGATGATTAGGGTACCATGCGCGCAAAGGACATATGGATGCGATCGAACGGAGGAGCTCCGCGTCACGAGGAGAGAATTTTATGATGGACCAGCAACTGGCTGACCGAAGAAGAGATAACGCTTCCTCCGTGCCTGACCTGCCCGTCAGTGGATCTGTTCCACAACCGCTTGTCAGCGCGTGTAAATAGACGCAAAAGAGCTTGTTCGTCAAGCTGGCGTTCCCTGTCAAGCAACCCAGCTCGACATCGACTCTGTAGATCTGGTATGTGACTTGGCGAAGCGCAGAGCCGCCAATATCGATTTCAACGCGAACGTGGTGATCAAGTGTGCAGAACGAAACGTTGCCCTCGGGGATGAGGATACATCGAGGAATAAGCACGTTGGAGTTGATTTTGTCTCTGCGCTTCGGGCGAAGTACAAGTTGGTTGGCTAAACCAAAAAGAGTCCCAATAGATTGATTCTCATCATAGACCATGCCCCGGAGGTTGTGAGATTGAAGATCCCCATTCTCGTCAACAAAAAAGGACAGATTGTAACGGGGTAGAGCGACTGACAGCTCCAATGATCGCGAGGGTTGGCTGAAGTCGACCGGGGACACAGTAACAATGAGATTTTCTGGGGCATCGAGTGTTTCAAGAGATTTGCAATAACGTTCCAGGTTTTACTTCGTGGGTCTACAAGAAACTTGTCTTTGAGGGTACCACGATACCGGCCAGGCGAACATTCAATCCTCCAGTTCTCCGGGGAACTCTTCCAAAGGTTGTTTAGGGGGCGTATCTCCATGACGGAGGTGGATATATCCAACCAATGAACATGACCCTCGATCAATACTGCAGGCAAGTCTCCTCTCAGCTTTTCTGGAGGTATGAGCTCGATGATTTCCGAACCGCCCGCAGCTATTGTTCGTATCACGAGATCTTTGTCTCTGAGAGAAAAGTAGACCTATTCCACATGAGTTCTCGTGGTATACGATACACTTCTAAACGTGCACTCACGCGATGATCATGGATTCTGCCCCTCGTTGAATAGTCCATCCCCGGAAGATCACCCGGTATCACCTCCAGTACTTCCTGATGAAATCATCAATAGCTCTTTTCACAACAAGCATAGCGAAACATACATTGCCAAACAAGAGGTTGTAGAGGGAATGACGTTGGATTTCGCTGGGCAATCTTCCAAGCGACTTCCCGCCAACTAAGAGTGTTCCGTCCAGCAAGTTAAGATACACCTCTTGTGACTTCTGGCTAACCGTTGACGCTGTCGTGCACAAAATCCATCGTGAATTCGGGTTGGGCAATGGGGCCCACTTCGAACCTGGACGGTAATCAGGCCAAACCCAGCCGACCGCAAGATTAACACCTCGATCGTCCAGATCGGCCTGAATAGCGTCCCTTACAACACTCTCGAGAGATAAAGAGAGGCGCCTGTTTCGGTCAAGGAGAAGTCGAGAATACGAAGAGAGGGAAGACACATTGGCAGGCGTATGATGGTGAATCAACATGGCGGAAGAAAGCAAAACCTTGATATCTTCTGCCGTGCAAAAAACCTCTGGGACCACGGAAATATCGAAGTCGAACGTGATCCGACAAACAGCAGCAGCATCCCGTAGAAGCCCACGAAATTCTTCGTCGCCAGGTTCATTCACGAGCTTATCCGACAGCTCCTGTAACCAGCAGAATATCTTGTGGCGGACAATACAAAGAAGCCCAAGGGATTTCTGCAAGACGGTCGAGTCGTAGTTGGACGCGATGAGGCGACGAAGCAAAAGGGAGATGGTATCCATCGTGACCACCTCAAGCCAATTTGCTTCCACGTCCCGAAGCAGTTTCTCAAGTTCATCCAGAAGCGCATGGCAAAAGGAGGGCTCCTGTATCTCCTGGTGCCATGTCCATTCTCCATGTTCAAGAGGTCCGACTTGAGAAACTGCCTGAGCTAATAGAAGATGAACTTCGGAACGATGAAAGCTCAACGATCGAGCTCGAAGCTCTCGCAAGACATTGAACCATTGAAATGAGTTGCCACTACGCAAGTGTCCGAATGCGATGAACTCGTGGACAGAAAGGTCATTGTGACAATCAGCTTGGTTTGCCATGATTTCATTTGACGTGTGGGAGGTGCCATCGACGTATTTCTGCAGATTTTCATAAGCTCCATCAGGAAGATGGTAGATGAAATGTCTTCCGGGATCTTCGTGATCCAATGCTCCCGAGACAGCAATACGGGCATTGCTGTCAAAACCGTAAAATGACAACCCATTGTCAACGCACACGCGATCTCGGGTGCTGGGGATGGATACTTTCTTATAATGGGTGACCACGAATGGTTTCGAGTCGGAGGCAAGCGTGATACGCGATCTCCGGTGCTTTTTAAAGTAGGATTGTAGTGCGGTATATTTCGGGAGTTGGATGTAAGGAGTTTTGGAATTGACATTGGGGGTGCAAAGATCGACCAAGAGGTGGAACGTAGCGGTGCGCCACATGTTGAAGGACACTGGACAATCTAATTCGAACACGACAGCTTCAGCATGGAGTGGTTGCTTTGGTAATGGCCACTCGTAGACACCGATCGTTTTCTTGAATTCTCTTTCTTGGCGACACTTTTTGCACTGAGTAGGGTGGTATTCTTTGCCACGTTTATTGATGGCAGAGTCATGTTCAAGAATAGCTATTGTTAGCTGAAGCTCTGCATGGCGAGCATTGGCTTTCTCGAGTTCGTCGATCTTCCGAGAAACTTCCTCCTGTGCCTTGTTTTCGATTTGAGCTTTGAGATGCTGAAGATGCGAAGACGTGCTAAAGAAACGAACGACAAAACTATCTGAAGTGATTGTCGGAGAGAACACCGACCATCCCCTTTTGGACAAGGTGTGACGACCCAAGAGATATTGATGAACGCAGCGGAGACGATGGAGACTCCCTCTCTTGCAAAATAACAGATTGTCGAGAAGACTTGTGGGAACCTCCGGAGAGTAGTCAACAAGCACGGGGATTTCTTTGATAGCTATTTTGTCGAGCGCGACCCAAAGCTCGATCGTAGTCAGCAACATAACAGAGAGTTGTTCAGGGTTGTTCTCATACGTCATCAGCGCGCTCGATGAGTATTTGTTTGCCAAAGTCTCCAGCTTTACACAGGCTTCATTGCGGTCCGTGACTTGACCAACCCAGGCATCAATGCCTCCTTCCACGGCGCGCTCGACGTCATAGAGGGCAACATGAGGTTCAGCATCATACGCCTCCTCAAAAAAGGCCCTATCAGAAGACAAAAAATCGTCAAGAACGCCTCGATGAAATCGTTTGGGGCTGAAGTGGACGTTGGGAGAGTTAATGATGCAATTAGAGCTGCAAAGATGGTTGCCACTATCGAGAAATGATAGCTGAATATCTTGGGCCAAGTTAAGGTGAGATAGAGACCAAAGTGGAGATATACGTTGAGCATCCTGTACCTGCCTCCACCTGTTGTCGAGGATCAATCGAAGGGAAATACAGGCCTGCAAGGTCATGCGGGACAGCCAATCTGGTGCCAGAGAACCAAGCTTGCATAGCCGCCGACTGATTTTGGCCATCATGACCTGAAGCATATGACTCGGGAGCTCCATACAAGCCTTTTCCTTCGCAAGGCAACACATGAAGAAAAGCATGAACGCCTTGTACGTATGCTGCCCAAAGGTAAACTGTTCTAACGTGGTCTGAAGAGCAACTCTGATGAGAAGCCAGACCGACGAGCGGCGCCATGGTAACTTGGAGTTATTCCAGACTACATCGTCGCCCACGCGTTTGCTGATGCGAAGAATGTCGACGGGGTGGCCGATACCTCTCAAGATACCAGTAAGCAATTCTGTAATATAGCGGGGGTGGGTGGTGTCTCTGGTTTCAAGGAGTGTAGTCTGCGCTTTTCGGGTTGTTGTGGCAGCGTCGAGGATATCATTGTTCATGTGAACAAGAAAATTGACTAATTGAGGGATAAAGTTCTTGTTGTCAAACGTAGCAGAGGGGATCCCAATTGCTGGCCCAGGGTACGAGCATAAGAGTTTTCCTTGGCAAGACATGACATCTTTAGTCTGCGAGGATAACTCGAACGACTCAAAAATGGTGATAGTTGATTGTTTTCTAAAAACGATCGCCACATTCTGGGCTCGGATAAGGAATGCACGAACATCTGCCATGCCCTCAGCTTTAAGTACACTGAGAAGTTCAAAAACATACCTCCAACGTTCATTCCGCTCAACTGAGATGTGGTTCGAAGCTTATCCAAGCTCTCGAACTGGAGAGAGGCGCTCAGATTATCCAGCATTGCAACAACACTATGCCATTGAGACATTCGATCGCTGTCCAGATTTTTACAGTAGTAATTGGCGGCAGAGGCGATAGCTTTGACAAGAGCCTGATCGTGAAGGATACTGTTGTCATCTCCTTCGGGTAGCTGGAGAGGAAAAAACACATGGGTCGCGATGTATTTTAATGTACAAGGATTTGTATGGTTGAGGATAGACATTCGAGCGATGATGGGGACCGATGAAGGGTTTAAGCTGGATGGTGTGGCGTGTGGCGGAGCAAAGGAAACGACAGTACCTGTGAGCCTACTTATAGTCGTCAGGCCGGCATCGTCCTAAATTTGACGATCTGAGTCCGAAGTGCTATCTGACCAGGTAAACACTTACGGGCATGTACATTGCACCTACCGTGCTACCTACAGCTTTTTCTGAGAATCATGTTCGAGCCCTTAGAAAGACGACACAGTGCATCAGTTTGCTAGCTACCTGCAGCTTGTAGCATTATTGAACGTGAGCTTCGTAATGTCGCCAACATCGTCACGGCAACTTACGCGCGGCCGGAAAGCACCACCCAACTTTGGGTTTTTTAAAGGTCGTCGTATTGGAACCTTGAGGAACTTGATAGCCAGTTCGTGGAGATGGTGGGGTAACAAGGATTAATGACGGTCGTGCGGGTGTGATCACGTGAGACGGTGCGCGCCAAAAACGTGACCGTGACATTCTCACGGTGATCGCATGCCGAGCTCCGGTGGTTCATCTAAACTTTGCATCATTACATGGAAAGGACGGTGTGTCAACTGCGCACGTAGCTCGTATCGGACTTAGTCACTGTGGTTCCAGTTCGCTCGGAGCACACACCTGGTTCGTTTGTCGAGGAATGTGAGGCATAGATCGTATAGCACCTTTGGACAAGCCCGACTGGCAATTGATGATTGTCCGGATCGTCAATGGACACATGGAGCTGCAGAGGCGCAAAAGTCTCGAGGACGTTTTTGAGTGTCTTCAGTGAATTTCGGAATCAGTCAGTGGTGTTTCCGATCGGACAGTAAAAGAGAACGTCAGGTATCAGCGAGACTATAACATTATATCTTTGACAGTGTCCGCGTCCGTAAAGACCGTCGAGTCTGGAGCGACGGTTCGACTCCCTCAACGAGGAACGCGAAACTGGTAACTTCTGTACTAAAAGTATGTGCCACATTCACTGAAAATGTTGATTCCGATAATCAGTTTCAGAGATGGTCATGGTCATCGGTGGACATGCACACTTGTCCAATATGATCAATGTCGTGACCAATACGAAGTACCTGATAACGAATGAAAACCTATTATACCAGTAACATTGACGCTATGAAAACTGGAAAATCTCGGTTGATTGTGACGCAGGGATACACATGTTTCCCCATCAGCGCGTCGGCGTTCCAAATGATAGACGCCCCTGGTTTGCCTTCGTGCGCTTCCACTCTTGCGCTGCTACTACCACGTTCTTTTAGCACTCCCCATCCGCCGTACTCTTTCTCGTTAGTCAGGTGAGCACGAATGGGTTCAAAAGGTAAGCGCTCGTCGCCTTTTCCATTGGCTCGGAGAGTAGTGGAATTGATGTATCTATCAGTCTCACGGTTGCTTTCTCAGGCGGAATCAGTTTGACCGCGAGGGCGGACGCCATCGTAATCTCATTGATGAGGCGATCGCGCTTACTCGTGAAGCTCTAGAACTTTGCCCACCCGACCATCACATGCGATCGAAATTTCTGACTTGGCTTTCGATGCATCTCTCGGATCGGTACCAGCAGTTTGGAGATCTGAGGGACATCGAAGAAGGGATCGTTCTTGATCAAGCTGCCTTGCAGCTTCGTCCGCAAGGGTCACCCTGATCGCTACATATCCTTGGGAAACCTTGCGAAGGGCCTTTCCTCTCAATATGACCAATTTGGGACGACAGATGACCTAGATGAAGCTATTGCCATGGACCGCGAGGCACTAGAGCTCTGGTCGCCAGGGAATTAGGACAGGTCGATACCGCTAAAAAATTTGGTAATCGTCTTCGCAAGCGGTATAAGAGGCTTGGTGCCATGGAGGGCTTGCATGAGAGTATTTCCTTTAGTCGTGACTCACTATTCTATTGTCCACGGGAGCACCTCTCCGCTCATATGTGTTGAATAATCTAGGAATTGGTCTGCATGACCGGTACAAGAAGCTTGGTGCAATTGATGATCTGAATGAGGCGACCGAGCTGGGCAACAGAGCACTCAATTTTCGTCCAATTGGGCACCCTCTCCGCTCATCTTCGTTGAATAATCTTTTAAATCGTCTCCACGCGCGGTACCAAAAAGCTTTCAAGGATAGATGACCTGAATAAGGCAATTTCGCTGGACCAAGAAGCGCTCCATCTTTGTCCACTCGGGCACCCTCTGCGCCCAACATCATTGAATAATATTTCCAATCTTCTCTATGCACGGTGCCAAAAGTTCGGAGAGATATATGACTTAAACAAGGCAATCGATCACATTCTTTGCGAAACTTTGCAAAACAGCTTCGTACTCGTTTCACACGCTCACGTCAGTCCCGTGGTGAGAAGGCACCGTTCGACGTGTACACTCACCTTGTGGACACCTCCCACACAGTGTCGTCTGCTGATCTATTTGCGACAAAAAATGGATCGATGTGGTTGAAGATTTCAATCATTATCTTCGATTACTCTCTCATCACTTGGCGGCTTTGCCATCCTTATCTCTCATTTAAACATCATCAAAGACCTTGTATCGTCACTCGCACAAGACGCCTTCTCTGCTGCTCTCCGGAATAAGTCGTCTAGTACGAAAGTTGTGGAACAAGGGCGGGGTGTCTTTCTGGGCCAGCTTGCTCGTATCCGCACTTCTGTCGATGAAGTTATAACATCCGGACCAGATGGGAAAACTTTGGGAGACTTGTTCTTGCAGTTGACGTCGGACATCCGCTAAACTCTCGAGTCATCAAGCGCAAACCAACATGACCACGTTTGTCGTTTAAACGTGGAACTACAGAGAGTGGTAGTGAGTATCCGCGGGTTACCCGGATTCTCACATTTCCTCTTACCACCACTCTTCCCGCACCTTCAGAAAGCTGCCATTGATGGTCCTGTCGTAATCGTCAACGCGAGCAAGCATGGTTGCGACGCACTCGTTATCTTCTTTGATCGGGATCCCGTTCACACCCCACTGAAGATATCAAGAGATGAAGTTCGGGGCATGACATCGGAACTACATAGGTTGACGAAGCAGACAAAAATCACGGACACGGGGGAATAGTTTGCAGCCGTCATGCGGGAACTCTGGCGGAAGGTCGTTTTCTCGATCGTTGATGTCCTCAAAGCATATTATCCACCGCAATCGCGCATCTGGTGGTGCCCAACCTCTAAATCTTTTGTCATTCCTTTACATGCGGCAGGCATGTATAGGACAGGTCAACCAAAGTTCTCCGATTTTACATCTCGTCCTACACCTCCTCGCTTGCCGCCCTAATCCATGCTAGACAACATCAGCCGTCAGACTCGCCACCTGAAGGGAAACGTTTTGTTGTGATTGGTCAAGCGAAAGCCACTGGGGAGCGAGCTCCATTCGATAGCGGATGAGCTTACGGCGATCGGTGGACGAGTCGGCGGTCTAGCTGTGTTCAGGCGTATGGAAGGATCGGAGTCATCCATCACCTCAGTGATGGAAGCGCTCGGGCAGAACGAATGGGTTCACCTTGCATGCCACGGTCTACCCAACAAGAAACAACCATTCGAGTCCGCATTCGGTCTTCACGACGGTCATTTGACGGTCGAACGTCTCCTTCATTGCGACCTGCGGAACGCCGAGTTTGCGTATCTGTCCGCTTGTCATACGGCGGTCAGAGACGAGGACTATTTGGACGAAATGATCTATCTCGCATTGGCAGTGCAGTTTGCTGGATTCTGTTCGGTGATTATGACGATGTGGGCGGTTGACGACGAACAGACAGTGAAGATCACGTCTAAATTTTATGAGAAAATGGTGGACGAGTCGGGTTGTCTGGATCATACCCGTGCGGCGTACGCGCTGCACCAGACGACGAGAGAGTTGCAGGGTTTGTCGTTTGATCAACAGATTCTCTATGTGCATTTCGGAGCATAGTTCGAGTGCGTGTCTTTTTTGTTCTTTTTTTCCATTTCTGCTTGTCGCTTACGTCTTAATCACTCTCAGTGCACAGTGGCTATTTGAGTCGTGGTAACAATTTTTTGGTCGTGTAGTGTTACGCCGTATAGACAGGTCTTGAAGCTTGCGGGAAAAAGATCATACCATTGACAAGGTGTGAGTCAAACCACGCCATTAAATGTACGCATAACAAAAATGTTTCAAGGAACTCGTCTGAAGCGAGATTCCAACTAAGAGCTGACATGCGGCGGTTTGAAAGGTCTCAGGGCCTGCAGGCGTATGACTGGGAGTCTTGGACGCGCATGACTTACGTAAGCTCAGTCGTTGGATCCATTCACCGGATCCTTCGGAACAGGGTACCCGATGTTTGTTTCTCAAAAAGCCTGAAGATGGGGTCCTGGGGTACGTTTAAGGATCATCGAGTTGACAAGGTCACTAATCGAATTTTGCCAGGCTGCCGAACCACGGTACCAGTCCGCTAGTGGCGACTCGGGGACTCACGAGTGTGTCATAATTCGAGTGAACAAGACAGGGAAGGAGCCTTTGTTTATTCAGCTTCTGTTTCGTGAACGCATCGCGTCGGGTCATCGTACTCTACGGCGAAGACGTGATGACTCTCTGGCAGCATTAAAAGTCGAACAGTTTGACCCCAAACGCCAAGTGCTCTACACACACCTCTTCTGCAACCTCCGTTTCTCGCGACGACCTTGACGTTTCTTGACGAATCACGATGCTCTTTTTCTTTCTCATCCCCGCAATTTTTGTCGCTGTGACGAACCTTGTTGCTGCTGCCCCTATCAAGAGGGCTGATGCAGCCATCCATGATTCCAATGATAATGACGATTGTCTCCTCGCTATCCGCCAATCCACATCTGAGTTCGCACCCGTAGCCAAAGAAATCGGTGTGTTATTCATCTTTGATTATGCATGTATGCTGACTGCCATGATTGTCATCCTGCATCTGCTATGCGATCCAACACCGTCAAGATCGATCTCGCCCATTCTTTCGTCATAGCAGACGATACTGTCAATGCCAATATGAAAGCGTTGAACGCAGTCGACAATTCGTGTGAAAGTGTGTTGCATGTCTGCTCGACGTCGGATTCCAAGCTGTGTACGGCTGCACATCCCCTCGGGCAGATGCTCATAGATTTTGTGGAAGACGTGGAAAGCTTATTTCCTGGCGATGAGTCTGATGATGAATTTGATGACGCTCTTAGCGATGCCCTGTAAGCGTGTCCTTTTTTTCTTTATCTGATTTTTGGTGACCAATTTGTATTTTCTTTTCTAGTGCGATGGCTCTAGAGATCGAGGAAGGAATCGTCCCTACAGAAGCGATATTAAAAGACCTAGCAAAGAGTGCTGGAAATATTTACAAGGACTTCCAACGGTCCCTCGAAGAGTAAGACGTCTCGTAAACTAATCGCCATCGTCGTTTGTTCTTTTCCTACGAACCAAATCGATTTCTTCCACATGTGGTTCCCATGCTCGATTACTTGTTACCTCACTGTGTTAAACACCGTGGCTTCGCCCCCATCAATGAGCGCTTGAGCGACGTCCACGGGCACTCATTAAGGGATAGTATTGGTGAACAATATCGATGAGCACACGTACATCTACAACGCCGGATCAGGTTGGCGTGTCACGACAGTCGAAAGGTGTTGTATTGGCTACAGTAATCGCCTATGTTCTACTGCAGTAGGTCGAGTTAACTCACGTCCGAGGACGGGTAAGTAGTACGGTCGATGCTTTGTAGGATCTCGTTTTCAAGTCCCATTCAGCACTGGGCGATCACATACATCGAAGGCCTCGACGTCCTCGACAAAGCACCACCGACATTGTCGCTTGGCAACACGAAACGACATTGCTTCCACCGGTTGGCCTCGATCAAATCGATCAAATCGACGACACACGTCATGAATCAGTCACTTTCAAACCTCAAAGGCAAATGCAATGACGGCGCACCACGAAGTGATATGGACAACCTACAAGTGTCCAGCAGTGCTTTCTCTACCCGGTCAGCGTCTCTTTTGGCACGAAAAATTGTTTCACGACGTAGAATGACGAACCTGATGACCCTCACTTGTCATAATTAGTGGGTACGAACAAGTGGTAATTGGCACCTTTTTGGATCTCTCGTGTATATACGAACTGACATTTCTGCAGCATGTCAAATGACACGAATCTGAATGGCGGAACAGTCCGAAGCAATGCTACACACTGCCAACAAGACCGGCCATTCGATAAGCTACGAAAACGAAAGAAACAGGAGGAATAAACGGAAACCATAGTAATCCAAATTACAACATCTAGCGTCAGGAAGTGCTCACCAACCGCGTGGTGTAGATATTGAAGCCACAAACCGGCACCGCCTGATCGTGAACAGCATTTTGATCCCTGCTGCAGACCGTCAGACGTCGGTGGCAATGGTTGCGGCTTCCTTCGACCTGCATACGCCTTGCATCATTAATGTGACAGTCTTGCCTCGTACTTCACCCCTCGTGTGCAGGTTCCAATTCAATTGAACGTGTAGCTTCGACTATGCTGAGAGTGCATGTATGTGGGGTTGTGACGGATTTACCTTGCTGAGGCGTCGGCGGCCGCCGCGAAGATAGAAAACGTGTATCTGTGGCTTTGCCGATGAATTGAAATGCCTGAGAACGTTGGGGCATACCAAATGCACATGGGGAAACTTTGGCTGCGTTTTCCGGGGGCGACTTCTGATCGTGATGTGCTTTCCGTCCACGCTCGCGGGAACGATACCGTTGTCTTGGGACAAATGTCAGCCAGGGGCTCCACTCAGCCAACTGACGGTGGAAAGAAGGTGGTTGGAAACCTCGACAAGGCATGGTCGTTCCAAAAATTTGCCAGCAGAGTCAAATAAAGGCCGCCTACGATCCGCAGCCCCTGGAATCGATCTTCTCATAATTGAAATGTTGAAGGGTGACAACGCCTCGTTGCTTCACTTATCCTTTGTGGAACATGAGACCCCAATTTTAGTTGCGATATGATCATGATAGTAGATACGACGCACCGTTCAGGAACCTTGCTTGGTTCACGACGACTGGGCATCTCACATCGTGCAAGTGGTCCAGCCTCGTTCACTTCCGACTGCGACAGGCAGGCAAGCCACAACCGGGCCGTTTCCCAAAAGCTGACTTCTTTTCGGGCCGGAAGGTAGAATCGAGTGGTTCAGCATCGCGTCCTCGTCCATGTGGTCGCTCTCGTCACTGCTGTGCAAGTTGCCGTTCACCGACGACCAGCATCACTACGCCACCAGCCGTATGATTTCATCCCCCTCTTTCCATTGCGGACATGACTCTACTATTACAGTTCTACACGGAACGAGAGCTCTACTTGATCATATCAACCACAGGGTGCACTGACACCATTTCCGCGGACGTGCATGCAGGACCCCTCGTGTCTGCCGTGATAGGAACTCGATGGTGTCGTCACTCGGATACAGGGATGGCACGTCCCGCTGACGGAAGCCCGCCTGGAAGCTCTTCAAAAGGGACGGCCTGTCGGAACGCTCCTCCGTTTCTTTCCAACGAGATCTAGCTCGTCCATCCCACCCTGTCTCATCTTTTTTTACCCTCTCTCAAATGACGGACTGTGCATCGACCTCGACCAACCTTGCATTGTTGGACGTTCCGGTGAGTCTTGTTCGTGGGTTTCAAGCCTTGTGTGTGCTCACCATCCGCGTGGTCTACTCAGCACGTCTACACGGAGATGAACACGTGTGCTTCGGCCGAAGCATGTATAGGTATCAACTCTCTCACTGAAGCACACGAGCACCAGTTCATCGCCCTCTAAGCTGATTCGAAGTGGCTCGTCGACGTCAAGGGTCGTCGGCCGAAAACCAATGACACGCCGGACAAACTCTGCATGTACCCCCCGATCAAGCGTTTACCTCCCGAAATCATGTCCGAGATATTCGAGCACTGTCTCGACGCGAGGAAGTCGGTCCCTCTGTTCTCGCTGATGCGAAGCAAGGAGGCGCCGCTGTTGCTCGGACGAGTGTGTCGTTCCTGGCGCGCCGTCACATACTCGACCCCCCGGCTCTGGCGGGATGTCCTTGTGAACGTCTGTGACGGGCGTTACTCGAACGAGCTCCGAAAGGATGCACTACCCGTGCTGCTCGCCTGGCTGGCTCATTCAGGTAGTCTCTCGCTCAACCTCGTTCTCCTATGCAAGACGGAGCGGGTGTTGCCCGGCCTAACGGAGCTCTTGGATACCATCCAAGCCCATGCGGCGAGATGGAAAACGGTCCACGTCCGTCTACAAAATTCCCCTGTGATACACCGACTCGTCAGCCGCGTCTTCAGCAAATGTGCTTCGCTGTCGACGTTTGACGTGACCGATGGCGGACAGTCTATGCCTTTCCACATCCACCGACAACCGGACGACATAGAGGGCATGCAACCGGTCTCATTCGATCTATCACCCGCGCCGCTCCGCCACCTGTACTTGTCACTCGCTGGACTTTGCATTCGGGACGTCCGTGCACCCTGGGCTATGCTCACGCGGTTGTCCTTTATGCAAGATGCACGGTCGAGCCCGTCCTCGATCAGGGAATACGTGACTGTCCTCCAACAATGTACGTCCCTCAAGGAATGCAGTATCGCCATCGACGGCGGGATCCGGGACGCGCCGTTTGAGCCGTTTACGCTCCCCAGACTCGAATGTCTCGAGTTGCAGGTGTTTCAGGAGGCGAGTCCCACGGCGCAAATGGGCGATTTCCTCAGTGCTCTCGATGCGCCGTGCCTTCGTACGCTCGCGATCGAGGACTGTTGTTCCCGAAGGGATGTGGTCGCATACCACGGCCAGCTGAAGGCGTTTTTGAAGACGCACATGGAGACGCTCCGACATTTCAAGTTTTCGACGAGCTCCATGTTCTTCTCTTCAGAGGACTTGATCGCATTGGTCGTCGAAACGCCGCAGTTGACCGAGTTGGAGTACCATCCAGACGAGGAGTCGTCACCAAAGGCGTTATTGGAAAAGTTGACGCCGCGCGTGGATGGGGACGCCGTTGAGTGTCTGCTGCCGGGTTTAGAGCGGTTCCTTGTGTACTGGGACACGACGGAGACGGTGTCGATGGTGGGAGACATGATCGAGAAGCGGTATGCACTGGTGGAGCGGGGGATCGCACGGCTGAGACATTTGTCGTGCAAGCCTATGAAGATGAGCTTTGCGTACGACTGCATGTCGCCCCGTGTGCTGGTGGAGAACCTGGCTGCGCGGTTGGAGCCGCTTTGTCGGTGTGGGCTACAGGTCGACTGGGAGGCGTACAGATATGATCTCGAATTCTTGTATTGTTGACTCCTTACTAAGGCTAATAGTAGTAATACTAATTTACTTTTCTTGTTCCTTTCTTGCTCGACGATGAGCTCCACAACGCCTCTCCTTGACATCCTCGCGGCGCATCTTCCGCCCGCCATTTCCTCCGCAGAGATGTCTGCGCTGTCGTCGTCGCAGTCACGATCCGCCGTCGAGACGCTGCTCTCATTTGCCCTCGGCGCCGAATGTCCAACGCGTCTCTCTAACGCGCTCCAAGACTGGTCTCGCACACAACCCACAGTCCTCAGAGCCCTACAAGACCATCTCCGATCCAAATCCACCAAACGAGCTCGCGAAAGCGTAGACACCGCAGACGACACCGCCCCCAAACGCCAGAAAACTGTCTCCGATCTTGGCGACGCCGACCAAGACGACCCGCCACTCTTCACCCTCCCCAACATCTCCACCACCTCACCCGTCCGCAAAAAAGTCGACGTGACCATCCACGCACGTTCCGTCCGGTTCGTCCACCCGAGCACACGCGCCCTCGAAGCGTCAATCCCGCTTGCCCGCATCGCCCGCACGTTTCTCCTCCCCACGCGCGGCAAGGCCAAGGGCCACTGGACGGTGGTGCTCTTACCTGCTGATGCGCCCGATAAGACCAAGACCTCGTCCGCAGTGCAGCAGGTCATATTTGGGCTCGACGCGAGGACCGCGGCCGCGTTCGAGACGACGTCGTACTCTTCGGGCGCATCCACCCCTAATTCGACGACCGCGACGACGACGACGGTCTCCAAGGGCGAGGAGACCGTCGCGTCCGTGCGTCGGTTCCTGTCCCACATCCCCGCACCGCTCTACCAGCCCTCGGCCACCGTCTTCCGGAGCGCGTGTGCGACGGCCAAGGCGGGTGACGGCGCCGCGGGCATCGATGCCTATCTCGCGGCCAAAGCGGGCACGCTCTGGTTCTTTGACGCGGGCATTCTCTGGGGCGAGAGCAAGCCCTGCGAGTTTTGGTCCGTCGAGGACCTCGTGCCCAAGGACGGGGTGCGGTTGATCAGCGCTACGGGGCGGACGTGCTCTGTCATTTTGGGCCGCAAGCAGGAGGGCGAGGACGAGTTGGAGACGGTGTTTTCGATGGTGGACGGGCGCGAGCAGGACCCGATTCATGCGTGGGCACGGAACCGGAAACACGTGTTTGGAAAGGTCGCTGCTGGGGCGCCGGGCTCTGCTGCTGCTGCTGCCGCCGCCGCCAGACCAGCTGCGGGGCGTAGCGACGACAAGGACGCGACGAGCGCGCTTGGTTCAGGGACTGTCCAGGGACCCGCATGGGACGATTCGGACCCGGATGACGATGACTTTGCGGCCTCGTCGGAGGACCTCGAGCACAGCGGTGCGGATTCGGACTCGGACTCGGGCTCTGGGAGTGGCAGTGGGGACGAGGATGGTGAGGTCGAGGGCGAAGAAAGCGGAGAAGCACGCTCGGAGGAATCAGACGAAGAATCAGACGAAGAAAAGGTGATCCGACAGGAGATGCGTTATCATCCGTTGCTCCGGCCGGGTGCAATGCCGCGGATGTCAAAGGCGGCGATCGACATGGTGGTGGACATGGTTCAGGGCGATCTCGCCGAGGATGCGAGCGAGGAAGAGGATGAGTTGGAGGAGTGATTTTTGGAGGGCGTCATGTCAGAGGGTCCGCCGCCGCTAGAGATCTTGGTTTTTCATACAATTACAGTAATTATTTCGCCCAAAGCGTTCATGCAATGTACATTACATGCAAGCGAACGTCTCTTTGAACAACTCCCAAGCAACAAAAAGAGTAGACAGCGGGTTGGTAGCCAAGACCCACGTCTACTATGCCGCCTTGCTCATTGCCGCCACCGAATCAACTCGTCGCTCCAAAGCAGGTGATCAGAGTGGCAGATGCGTACAGTAAGATACCACGAAGGGTTATTTGTCACGTATCTTCGATCCCAAACAGATTCCATGGCGCATGAATAGCATCGCTTTGCTGAATGTGCCAGGGGGTACGAACTTAGAGCTTTCGACCTCAAACTCTGTCCGCCACCGGGGCCTGAAAGCAGACGCTACATCTTGAATGTTCTGCAGCGCGGCGAAGAAGATCTTCCACTCCTTGCCATCAGGAACGCATTACAGAAATACTGCTGAACGACCCTTTTTGAACTCGGGGGTAGATAGAGACACACCTGCGAACTTGAACCAACTTTCGTCTTCTGGCAGGGGACAAGGCTTGTTGTCGTCATAACATATCGTGGTCTGTGGAGGACCAACCGTCCTGAAATCGTTCAAATCGCCGCAGTTTCAGTCGATTAGAGGTGTACTTACCTGGATGAATTGAAACGCCCACTCTTGATATTGTTCCATTTGCCAATACGACCAATCCCGGCCCTGAATATTTTTTCGGTGTCGAATGAAACACAGGCTGTTTAGATTTCAAGTTTCGAGTGCGAAGGGCAACAGTAGTTGCTGTAGCCAACGCCGCAATGAACGTGGTCGCTTACGACCAACGCGGTACAACCATGCTGTATCTGGGATCACGGCCGCGTTCTCTCCTGGTCTACACAAGCCACACTCCAGCGTTTTCTTGAACTACCTTTGAACCACAAGAATTCCAAAGGTAAACTCTTCCTTTACATGAAGAGAGCCGAACTCACATGAAACAGATGGTCCATTTTCTGTTTTTCGTATTTGCTCTCTTCTTTTTGGGATGGATCAATCACATTCGTGGGGATAAGAAAGGTACTTGTGCCTTTTTCTCCAAGTCGAGCGTTATCAGAATGATTACTAGCTCAAGAACTGCATTCACGGGCAATATCTTTTGCCGACGAGTTCACGGCAGGAGGCGGACGTGACAAAATCGACGAAGCAATTCGTCTCAACGAAGAGGCTCTCCTGTTCCGCCCACAGGGACATCCGGATCGTCCATACTCTTTGAATAATCTTGCGATCGGTCTCAAGACTCGGTATGATGGGCTGGGGGCTATAGAGGACTTAAATGAGGCAATTCACCTCAGCGAAGAGACTCTTCTGCTTTGCCCACAGGGACATTCGAATCATTCAGTCTCTTTGCTTAACCATGCACAATATCTCGCCACCCGGTACAACAAACTGGGGGCTATAGAGGACTTAAATGAGGCAATCCGCCTCAATGAAGAGACTCTTCTGCTCCACCCACAGGGACACCCGAAACGTTCACTCTCTTTGCTTAACCATGCACAGTATCTCATCACTCGGTACAACAAACTGGGAGCTATAGAGGACTTAAATGAGGCAATTCGCCTCAATGAAGAGACTCTTCTGCTTTGCCCACAGGGACACCTGAATCATTCAGTCTCTTTGCTTAACCATGCACAATATCTCGTCACTCGGTACAACAAACTGGGAGCCATAGAGGACCTAAGTGAGGCAATTCACCTCAATGAAGAGACTCTTCTGCTCCACCCACAGGGACACCCGAATCATTCAGTCTCTTTGCTTAACCATGCACAATATCTCATCACTCGGTACGACAAACTGGGAGCTATAGAGGACTTAAATGAGGCAATCCGCCTCAACGAAGAGACTCTTCTGCTCCACCCACAGGGACACCCGAATCATTCACTCTCTTTGCTTAACCATGCACAATGTCTCATCACTCGGTACAACAAACTGGGAGCTATAGAGGACTTAAATGAGGCAATCCGCCTCAACGAGGAGACTCTTCTGCTCCACCCACAGGGACACCCGAATCATTCACTCTCTTTGGTTAACCATGCACTCTATCTCGTCACTCGGTACAACAAACTGGGAGCCATAGAGGACCTAAGTGAGGCAATTCGCCTCAATGAAGAGACTCTTCTGCTCCACCCACAGGGACACCCGAATCGTTCACTCTCTTTGATTAACCATGCGCAATATCTCGTCACTCGGTACAACAAACTGGGGGCTATAGAGGACCTAAGTGAGGCAATTCGCCTCAATGAAGAGACTCTTCTGCTCCACCCACAGGGACACCTGAAACGTTCAGTCTCTTTGGTTAACCATGCACAATGTCTCATCACTCGGTACAACAAACTGGGAGCTATAGAGGACTTAAATGAGGCAATCCGCCTCAACGAGGAGACTCTTCTGCTCCACCCACAGGGACACCCGAATCATTCAGTCTCTTTGATTAACCATACACTCTATCTTGTCACTCGGTACAGCAAACTGGGAGCTATAGAGGACTTAAATGGGGCAATTCGCCTCAATGAAGAGACTCTTCTGCTCCACCCACAGGGACACCCGAATCGTTCACTCTCTTTGCTTAACCATGCACAATGTCTCGTCATTCGGTACAACAAACTGGGAGCTATAGAGGACTTAAATAATGGAATTCGCCTCAATGAAGAGACTCTTCTGCTCCACCCACAGGGACACCCGAAACGTTCACTCTCTTTGCTTAACCGTGCATAATATCTCGTCACTCGGTACGACAAACTGGGAGCTATAGAGGACTTAAATGAGGCAATTCGCCTCGAAGAAGAGGCTCTTCTACTCTGCCCACAGGGACACCCGAATCATTCAGATTCTTTGCATAATCTTGCGAGCTCCTTTCTTACTCGATTTATGCATCACATGCATTCTAGTGATAGGGATGAAATATTCACGCTCTATGCTCAGCTTGCTGATACACCTCAAATGGTCTCGTTTGGTGACATATCTGCTGCTAGGGCATGGATTCATGTCGCCGAAGAATTCCACCACCCCTCGACAATCCTGGCATATGATACATGTCTTCAATTCCTTGTTCGGCATTTCGCAATTTTGCCATCCTTGCCTCAGCATTTAGATCTTCTCAGGGACCGCGTCTCATCACTCGCCATGGATGCATTCTCTGCTTGTCTGCGGAACCAATCTCCTACCAAAGCTGTCCAACTTGTCGAACAGGGACGGGGTGTCTTTTGGAGCCAGCTTACTCGCCTCCGCTCGCCTGTTGATGATGTCAGAGCTTTCGGCCCAGAAGGGATCACCTTGGCGGATAATTTCACCCAACTGACTATGACCATTCGCAATTCCCTTCACTCATCCGGCCCAGATCAGCATGATCGTGTCTGTCACCACACCTTCGAATTGCAAAATGTCGTCGAGAGTATTCGAAAGTTACCCGGCCTCTCGCGTTTTCTTCTTCCCTCCCTCTTTCCCGAATTGAAACTGGCTGCGAGTGAGGGGCCTATTATTATTGTCAACGCGAGCAAGTATGACTGCGATGCTCTTGTTGTCGTAATCGACCGGGATCCCATTCACGTTCCGCTGAGGGTCACGCTTGACGGCGTTCGAGCCTTGTCGTCGAGGATGCTTGAACTGAGTGTTCGTGCGAAGTGGATGAAGATGGACAAGGAGTTCAAAGCGATTCTGCGCGATATCTGGGACCAGGTGGTTTCCCCGATCGTCGACATCCTCAAGCCGATGCAATCACTTTACTCACGGATCTGGTGGTGTCCTACTGTCGAATTTTGTCTCCTACCGTTACATGCTGCTGCTCCGTTCAGGAAAAATCAACCCGGATTGGCTCACCTCTATATCTCGTCTTATACCCCCTCGCTTACCGCCCTTATCCGTGCCAGACGACAAAAACCATCATATTTGTCAAGTGAAAGGAAACGTTTCCTTGCCATGGGACAAGCGAACGCTATCGGGGAGAACAAACTCGTTTCGGTCGGAATTGAGTTAGCTGCCATTGGGGAGCGCATCAGTGATCTTACCGCTTTCACCTCGATCGAAGGTCCTGATTCGTGTATCTCACGGGTCCAAGAGGAGCTCAAGCGGAACGAATGGGTTCATTTTGCATGCCACGGGATCCCGAACCGGGAACGACCATTCGAATTGGCGTTTGCTTTGCACGACGGCCGGTTCACGGTCCAAGATATTATGCAATGCGAGCTGGAGAAGGCCGAGTTTGCGTACTTGTCGGCTTGCCATACGACAGTTGGGGACTCGCATAGTCCGGACGAGATGATCCATCTGGCGTCCGCGATGCATTTCGCTGGGTTTCGTTCCGTGATTGGGACGATGTGGGCGGTGGATGACAAGCAGGCGAACAAGATCGCATGCAAGTTTTACGAGAACATGATTGATGGGACGGGTCGATTGGATTATACCCGTGCTGCATACGCGTTGCACAGGGCGACGAATGAAGTGGAGGATGTTACGATCGATCAACGGATTTGTACCTGCACATAGGAGCCTAGTGAACCCTGTATGCATACTTTATGGTCTCTCGTTCGTTGCTTTGCATGGTTGTACTGTTAGGGCTCATTTCTTGTAATTTGGTTTTCTTCGGCAACAGACATTCGGCTGGTAGATGAGTTACTGAAACTCCAGAGATCATCGGCTCTATTCATATTCGCACAATTTTCCATGAGCGACGAGCTTTTTCATGTCCGGTATCAACTGTTATACAAAACTGGCCTTCAACAACATATGGAGGCCTCGGAGCGATGAACCACTACATAACGAATTCTCGGTCTCGTCAAAAAACATGCACCTTTCCTTGGAAAAAAGTTCCCGCTTGGAGTCGAGTATGAGTATAGTCCAAGCGGATTTCCCCCCCATCTTTGTGTCTTGCACGCCGATGCTGATCTCATGGATCGTAAGAGATATCACCAATGGTCTCCACGTCGCCAATTTCGGACAATTCCGTCCTGGCCTGAAGGATGCGATTCAAAACTTCATATCAAGCGAACACATGACTCTCGACAGTACCCAAATGGTACGAGAGCAGGCACAGAACACGCCTTTGTGGGGGAAAATGCTGCTCCTATGAGGTCTCCTGGCCAACGGCATTCTGTTGCACGCTTTAAGGAAGCCGCGGTGGAGAGTAGATTATGGACTCGCACCAACGCAACTATGCTTGTGACTCCCTATAGAGCCAAAGACGTTCCTTCGTAAAGGGTCGAATTTTGATACCCGGACGTTGCCGTCGTCCTGACGTACCTATCATATCGTTATAATGGCCTCACTGAGGAACAGCCGCGGCTTTCTTTTCTAATATTGCTCAGTAAGTGTGCAGACCTTGAGCAGCGTCAACACTAAGTTGTCGGACCAATGGAACGCATTACTATTTCCTCTGTTCATGCGCAACCGAGCAACCATCGACTTCTACCTCTTGAACGTCGTATTCCCGAAAGAAGCAAAATAATCTCTCTCAAAGATTTCGTGTTCAGGCCGGGATTTGGCAGAGAAGAAAGAGCGTCTGATGAATCGAAGCTGAGTGGAAGCATGATCCTGATCCTCAACGAGGGACCAACATTAAGGTGCTATCATACCTTTTACAACCCGAGAACAACCATTATATGCGCATGTCTCGCGAGAACGAGGAGAGGGGAACCATACTTGAGTTCCTGGAAATCTTGGTTGCTCAACAACCCAAGATCCGCGTCCTGTTGGACGTTGGTACTCAAATGCTCGATCTAAAAAACCACGAACTGGCCGAGGAATGGCTATATGCTCATCGGGACACCTCAGTCGCGATTTATTTCAACGAAGATGACGAGCTGATGGCTCGCACCTGGGACGGGGGCATGCAACTTTCCTTTCGTCGCCATTCGCACAACAGCTCGATCAATGTGTGGTGTACCTTGACGGTACACACACACTTGGTACTGACATTAAGTTCAGCGGATTCTGTGTTGCTGTCATTGGAGCCAAACGTCACCGAAGATCGGTTGGTTCAAAGCACGTATACATAGCTAGCTTGTGCATGGTGGTTACGACCTAATTATTCGTTCCTCGTAGGTTGCATGCGAATGCGCAAGCTTGGACATGGTCATTCCATCATGTTTTTCGTACCTCCGAAAGTTGATCGATCTATCCGAGTTGTTGCTGGAAAGGACAAAGATCCAGTTGACGTTATCAACATCACGGAATCCTGATTTGAGCCATACACGAGACATGCGAGGAGATTCAACATCGAGTGCATCACTGGATACGACAAGGGATCGAACATACATCTAGATATAGCGCCTGGACTGGTTTTTATGAAGGCCAGTTGTCCCTAAAAATGCTCGCAGAGACCTGGGTCCAGAGAAGCCAAGACAATGGAAGATCTCTATGGACCTCAGAATACTTTGAAGATCAACTTGTCGGCTATACCAGACATTCACCAACATTGCGTTGAGCTCGGCATCTTGTCGTTGCGCGATGTGAGCATAAATGAAGAACAAGAAAGAGAGAGGTCATTCACAAGGCTGAGCGCGAACGACAAGTGGTACGTCCTCCAAGAGTACAAGCAGTGGTTCATTCGTTGCATCCGGACGTCGTTACTTTAGACTCCAGTGCCTTTTGCCCCATCTTCGAGACGCTCTGTGGGACCTCGGCAGCTACGGACGAGGAGCATGTTTGGAGTCCCCATGTTCTGGCGACAAGAAATTTTGAGAAAATCGTCGTCTCCCAGGGCGACACAAACAACTACATGCAGCTCATCCAATGGATCGTCTCTGGGAAAAGATATGGAACGAAGCACTCGTCATTTTGAGCCCCTACGAAGTCAACAAAATAATGGCTCACATCAGATTGCTCAGAAACGTCCACCTTCACGTATACACGCCCCGAGTGACGAGGTCCACAAAACCCTGCGACGATCTTGCCCTGCATAGCGCCCCCAAGGTCCCGACGAGACGGGCACCCTCTTCATGATTCATGGGCCAACTGAGCGTGAATGACATACATTAGGTTGTGTCGCTTCCTGTGTCTATGCACAGAAGACCTGCAAGGCGAAGAAGGCACCAAGGTCGGGTCACGGCCTGCGTGTTTGTCGGCTGAGTTGGACACGTTCCAGAGTTCGCCGACGAGGTGCTGATGAGCCTTTGAAGGAAAGGTATGCGGTTTGCTTTGACGCACATGGAGAGGCTGCTTTGACAGTCTGTTTCTCATTTTGACAGTGATGCGTGTGTCGTCTCTGCTTGGACCGACTTGAAGCCTAAGTTGAGTGGGATGTCGTAATGATGGTGGCTTTGAAAGTTGAAGTACTTGTCCGAGGCAGCTTACAGAGGCAACAGCCGCTTCTGACATCCACCGTGTCTCAGCGGATGAACCAGTGCCAACAACAGCGAACAAGCAGGACCGCACAACGTCCTATCAACATGGACCCTGTTCCTCCCACTGCTAGATTATTCGATCTCTCTTCTTCTTCTCCCTACCCTCGTTCTTGTTGTCTGCTATGACTGCCATCTCATCTACCGCATCTGGTACGCTATGCAGGCATAGTGTGGTCTTTGGGGGCTCTCGTCCTCTTTCTTGGGTTCTGTGCTGCTGTTCAGGGGCGCAAACAATGCATCCTTCCGTGTCGGGTGTGGTATCACGCCCTCTATCTAGCGCCTTTGTTCATCGGACTTGGAGGCACGAAAGGTACGATTAGATCTAATTAAATTCATTCATAACATTTTTGACTATCAAATGGAATCAGAACTCGCACTCTTCCACCCCGGTCTCACATTTCTCAGACAGTGGCCTCGACTACCACCGTTTTGCATACTTGTCTTTATACTTGACTGCGTCTATGTCATGGCAGTAACGGAAGTCTTGAAAAGCACTCATACGGTTACTTGCATACGCTTTTCCGTAGCATCGGCAAGCTATACAAGATGTGCCGCAAGCAATGATTGCAAGCAGGACCAGAGGAACTGGCTGGGGGACAAGATTCGTACGAACTGGAGAGAAGGGATGCATTGGGTAAATTCTTGTTTTCATTGTCGCGAATGGTGAGTAAGACGCATTATAAACATATTGTCGAGATTTCGGGAAGCATCAGAGAAGTGGAGACTCAATCTGGTCTAGCAGACACGATCAATTGTACGAATGATAAAATGTTTGTCCTCGCTAGCGCCAAAGGCAAATCGAGCGGGACCAGTCCATCTAAAAACGGCAAGCGCGTGCAAGCAGGCAGCCGTCAACGGACTGTACCGTAAATTTGGTTGTGGCGCAAGGGGTGCAGCCGACATTTTGTTTAGCCATTCAATAATAATGCGGACGCACGCTGCCATTGCCTTGAAGTTGTTCATCGTAGCACAGCATACTCGGAGCAGGACTTGCTCACAGATATCGTACTCGTGCAGCATAATTGATGCTTGAGTGTGAGAGTCGGGATACACGGGAGCTAAGTGAAAGATCGGACAAGTTAATCTCGACCCTTACCGCCAGTCTCGGCTCAATGGCTCTACCAACGGAGCAAATCCAACGGAGCGAATCCCGACGCGCACGACTCTCCATTGCCCCCGCCAGTACCCAGTCTCGACCGCTCTTTAACGTTTTCTTCGTCACCCATAACGACGTCCAATATACCGCTCGCCTTCAACGAAAGCAGTCTCGTTCCTCTTCGCGTCGTCCCGGAGACGGCTATCCCACGTCGAAAAGCGAAGGCTACATTGCCTGGAATACCGCTCCCAATTCTCATTGTAATGACAGCCCGACGCCGTTGACAACGTCAAGGACAGGGTAACACCGACGTTCAAACGAACACTGCAAATACTCGGTCGATTGCAATGCCGGCAAGGCGCACGCTTTGCATATTCTATGTTTGTCCATCAATTCCGCAGGTGGCACGAGGCTAAACAGAACTCCACACTCCAGGCGTGCCCTCTGCCTTTGCACTCTTGCGCTGCTACCACTCTGCCCCCCAGTACTCTCCCCATCCGCCATACGCTTTCTCGTTGGTCAAGCGAGCTCATATGGGTTTAGAAAGTAAGTACTCGTCGCTTTTTTCGTCGGCATGGAGAGCAGTGGAATAATGTGTCTGTCAGTTTCGCGTCTGCTTTCTCAGGCGCAATCCCTTGGCAATCAGTTTGAGCGGGAGGGCGGGCGCCATGTCATCGATGAGGCGATCGCCCTTGCTCGTAAAGCTCTGGAACTTTGCTCACCCGACCACCCCCTGCGAGCTCACTCTCTGGAACAGCTTTCAAACTGTCTCTCGCGTCGGTACGAACAGTTCGGTGATATGGGGGACATTGAAGAGGGGATCCTTCTTGATCGGGCTACCTTGCAGCTTCGTCCAACATGGCACCCTGATCGTGATATATCTTTGGAAAGTCTTGCGAGAGGTCTCTCCGCTCGGTATGAGCATTTTGGGGCAATAAATGATCTGGATGAAGCTATTCTTCTGGAGCAAGAGTCACTAGTGCTTTGTTCGCCAGGGCACCAGAACTGGTCAATATTGTTGAATAATATAATCTTGGCATTTATCTCAGCGACCGGTATAACAAGCTTGGTGCCATGGAGGACTTGGATGCGAGTATTTCATTTCATCGGGACTCACTGGCTCTTTGTCCACAAGGTCACCCTCTCTGCTCATCTTTGTTGAATAACCTAGCAATTGGTCTGTGATACCACTATGAGAGGCTTGGTAGTATGGATGATTTGGATCAGGTGGTTGTGTTGGACTGTAAAGCACTTGATCTTTGTCCACAGGGGCACCCTCTCCACGCATATTCATTGAGTAACCTAGCAATTGGTTTGAAACACTGGTATGAGAAGCTTGGAAATATTGATGACCTGGACAAGGTGATTGTGTTGGACTGAGAAGCTCTTGATCTTTGTTCACTAGGGCACCTGGACTGCTCAATTTCATTGAATAACCTTTCAAATAGTCTCCACAAGTGGTACTGAAAGCTTGGAAAACCAGATGATCTTGATGAGGTGATTGTGCTTAATGAGGAAGCAGTTGAGCTTTGTCCACTAGGCCACCCCTCTTGATCACAATCCTTGTGAAATTTTGCAAATCAACTTCATACTTGTTTCACATGCTCACAACAGTCCCATGACAATGTGGCATTGTTTGATGTGTACACCAAGCTTGCAGACATCTCCCACACAGTGTCATTTGTTGATCTGTCTGTGGTTAAATATTGGATAAGTAGTCCTCACATACAAAACTTACTTTCGACTACTCATCCATCATCTGGCTGCTTTGCTGCCACTATCTCGTCATCTGAGCATCGTCAAAGAACTTTCATTGTCGCTCACACAAGATGCCTTTTCCACTGCTCTTTGGGATCAGTCGCTTATGAAAGCTGTTGAGCTTTTGGAATGGGGCCAAGGTGTATTTCTGGGCCAGCTAGGTCGACTTCGTTCCCCTGTCAATGAAGTTGTAGATTCCGGACCAGATAGAAAGGTTCTGGGAGCCAGGTTCTTACAGCTCACATCAAACATCCATGAAACTCTGCAAACATCTGATGCAAATCAGCATGACCATATTTGTCACCTAAATGTGGAGCTACAGAGGGCCATATTGGGCATTTGCAGGTTACCTGGTTTCTCTTATTTCCTCCTACCACCTCTCTTCCCGAACCTCCAGAAAGCTACCATTTATGGTTCTGTTGTGATTGTGAATGTGAGCAAGTATGGTTGCAATGCACTCCTTGTCTTCTTTGATCAGGATCCGGTTCACATCCCATTGCACATATCAAGGGATGAAGTCTGTGCCATGACTTCAGAGCTGCATAAGTTGACAAAGCAGACAAAAATCACAGACATGGGCAAGCATTTCGCAGCTATCATGTGGAAACTCTGGAAAAGGGTTGTTTCCTCGATCGTTGATGTGCTCAAGATGAACCATCCCTTGCAGTTGTGCATCTGTGTTGAAGATCTAATCTTAATTCATTAGGATAAGTCTATGACATGAACTACACTTGTGTAGTAAGAATGTGTGGTAAGACCATGGTATTCATTTGTATCCGTAACCATGTGTCTAGAATGGTAATAGACACTGTCACACAGTGTCTAGACCAATCCATTGATTACACTTTCCATATTACTCATAAACACATCATAGATAAGAGTCCTGAGAGTTTTCACTCTCTTATGATAGTTTGGGCCCATTGTTTGGTTCAGCATGTCACAGGACACTTGAGGTATGAGTTTATGTGTCCATTAAATCGCTTTTTTGCTATTTTTGGACTTCCTTATCTTTTTATCATCCACATGACCAGTTCTATGGATTTCTAGATGTTTCCATAGAATATCTTTATCTGGAGAGCTCCACAACATGTACAATTACTTGTGTAGCTATATAAACCCTGGGATAGATCCAGGAGAAACAAGGAACATAGTTCTTCTGCACCCATATCTTCAGAGCTCAGGAATATTCCTTTTCCCTTGCTCTACTATCTCTGTTTGCATTACCACTCTATTGCTTGATGAGTCTCCCACCTAAGCACTTGTCCTTCTTGTCCCTGCACTGTTGAGATACCCTGCATTCCCAATATTGGATGCAGGCCGGATGAAGATGAATGGTTACCATGCTATATGCTCGAGAACTGCAAGGCCTTGGATTGTTGGGAGGTGGAGGGCCATTCTTCGTAGGGTGGGAGGGTGTAAGCACCAGGATGCCTTTCTTTCCCAATTCCCAATCATTCCGTGTTATTGTCATGCTGTCACGCCTATGCTAGGGCCTATATATATATATAAGGCCGCAATCATGTACAATAGCTTCCGCTCAATCCATACGTTCATCATGTTCTGTCACTGAGTGTTTCCACCCCCAGGTGGTTTCCAGTATCAATCAGCTTCAATGATTTTGTTTTCATAGGAGATTAATAGGAGATTTATTTGTAATTCTATTGGCTGGCTGTATTCAGACCGCCCACATATTCACGTGTGGCACGTGCTCGGTCTCAATCCGTCTACTATTCCACTCACCCCTCACTTACCACTCAAAGGTAATCTGGTGCGCCTTTTCTTTTTTCCTTTCTTATTTTTTCAACTTACTCGCGTTCTATTCATAACCGACTGCAACGACAGACGACCTTGCTTGGTATGTTTTCTTAATCTTAATCTTTCGTCCTTTTTTCTCCCACAGCGACGACGACGCCGCAACCGCGCACGACTGTGTGCCCATTACCAATACAGCAACGACAGCAACAATGACGCATTAACGGTCCTATCACCGCAATGGCGGGTCAATTGCAATGACGATGCCGCCGCCGCCGCAATCGCGGGCCTATCACTACGAGAGTGGATCAATCACAACGACAACGACGGTAAGGGAAACCCGTACAATGACGACGATGGAATCGTGGCCCCGTTACCACAACGGCGGTCCATCGCAGCGACAACGGCGCCACTGCGGCAATCGTGGGCCCATCACCACGACGGCGAGTAAGTCATGAGGGCGGAGGCGATAACAACGCACCTGGTGAGTTCATCGCCATCACCAGCACGATGATGACGATGCTGCGATAATGACGACAGGGATGCACCGCCCCCAACACTACACGGTGGACGGCGACGACAATACTGCAACGGTTCCCTCACACCTCGCTACTTACAGCTACGTTGTGCACGATAGTATGTATTATTATTACAACGGTAATGCAAGCCGATCGAAGTGCAGCGGAGGTATTGCAAGTTGAGGGTTAAAGCGAATGAAGGGTTAAAGCGAATGAGCATGCTAAGGTCGCACTGGGAGGTCGTCGTGTTGCAAGTCAGCGGAAAGTGTTGCAAGTCCGAGCCCGAGTCGGGCAGTGAGCATGTATTTATTGCAGCACATGACTATCACATTTCCTGCAAGCTGATGTAACGATAGTTATCATGTGTCTTGCAAGAAAGACCCAGGGTGTGGTGAGACAAGTCATCTGATGGTATTCGTTCAAGAAAACAATAACTGGCCAGCTTTAAGTCCATCCCAAAGCGTTCGCCACTCGTCATATCACTACAAGCTACGCACACCACTCTCGACGCCTGTGTCTCTAAACATCCTCACGACATGACTACCTTGGAAGCAACCTATCTCTATTAAATGAGACACCTGGCTGTCTGTCACCTCTGCTGGTATGGCGCTTCTGGGTATGGCTGCGCAAGTGGTACCATTGCAGGATTGTAATTGGTATTTGTCCGTTACGCCATAATCGCACTTTGCGTATTGATTATTGATACACCCGGTGCGATGATCAGGATGACAATGGCCGTCGCTAGTAATCAATTTGTCTGAACCGTATGCCTCGTTCCTCGCTTTGGCAATACACGCTGCTTCAACGGATCGGAATAAACGTGACTCCCTGACACTGGTGTTAGCCTCCGAGGTCATGACGTTGGCAAGCGTCTCGCTCACTCGGATGAATTCAAGGTTTTACGAGCAATCCACGCAGGTTGCTTCATGTCTGCTATGTCCCTACCGATGATGTCAGTCTCGTCGCGACATGCATGTGGGAAGTGCCTCGCTCACTCTGTGCATATGGTTCTAGGAGATTGGAGTGATGCGGCGGAGACGAAAAGGGCGAAAGAAAGTGCGGTGAAGAGAAAGGACCGAAGAAAATGCATCTCGCAGAGATGGGGAGTAAATGGACAAGGTCCTCCATGTTTTATACTATATGTCTACTTGTGAAACACTGTCACATTCCATCAGTCTCAGATGGCTGCTTGACTGATACTCGTATCATTCTAGATCATCATCATGATTCCATGGGGCAGTCAATAATAGTATTGCAAGATGGAATTGTTGATTTGTGCTCAAATCGCGAGCGACTCTGTAGTTTGTACTACGATACGAATGCGAGAGGTGCTACTACTACACGGAGAGTGTTATTATCTTTGATGTTATAAGAGAACTTATTGGGATTCAGAAGAGAAGTGTGTCCAGACAGCATTGAATTGCAGTGCCTGCCTGAGTGCCATCAGTTCTGAGTTCTCGTGTCAATTCAAACAGCTGCCAATAGGTATCTCAGTTGAAAGGCACCTGAAGTTTCAAACAAAGCCGACGCTTATTTCGGCACTCTCGCTCTTTCTACGCTTGCACGCTTCATTCGCCTCTCTCGGCAAACTCGGCAAATCCCACGTGTTTACCTTGTTTGGCCCTCTCTTATGGCGAGATATCTGCACATTTAATCTACCGCGGTTTTCGGGGCCCATCGCGTTATGTAAGGACGCCCGCATTTCTTTCATGGCCCACCGCGTTTTTCTCGACCACCTCAAAAAAATTTAATGCCCATATCGCGTTTTTTCAGGGCCACCTCATTTATTTTTTTGCAGCCAACTTTTTTTTCAAGGTCATCACTAGTGTTGCCATGGCCAGCCAACGGCTTGGCTAGCCAGTGAAAGTTGCTGCTTGTGACTTTAAGCTGGCTAGCCACAACAACAGATGTTGCAGCTGTGAACACAGGCAATGCAGCCATGACTGTGATGTTGCAGCCCCAATCATGGACAATGCAGCCATGATGTCGACATTGCAGTCAAGGTCATGGATGCCACAGCCATGTAATGTGGCAAGCAAGTGGCAATGCAATGGCACATCGCACGCCCAGCACCACATGGTAATGACCCCACACTAACATGGTGACAACAATGACATGAATGTGGGCAACACAAGGGTGCACTCAGCACCACATGGGGTCAACATGACGATGGTGACAGTGTGGGCTCAGGCAATGCAAGTGCATCCCCAGCACCACACAGCGATGGCAGCAACAATGATGATGAAGCAGGGGTGGCAATGCAAAGGTGCCCCCAACACCATACTGTGACAACATGGCAGGCATGGGCAATGCAAGTGCCCCCCCACTCCACACAATGACAACAATCAAGCGGACCTGCGAGCTATACAAGGGCACCCCAACATCACCCAGTGACAGCACGGTGATGACAACACGAGCATGGGCAATGCAAAGGTGCATCTGGCACCACACAGTGATGATGATGGCAAGGGTGTGGACAACCATGGTGGCGACAATGACAATAACATGGGTACAAACAATGCAAGGCACACCCCCAGCACCATGGTGAAGACAATGGCAAGGGTGTGGGCAATGCAAGTGCACCCCCATCACTACATGGCAACAATGACAATGACAATGACAATGATGAGGGCACAGGCAATGCAAGGGTGTTCCCAGCACCACACAGCGATGATGAAGATGAGGACAAGGTTGTGGGCAATGCAAGTGCATCCTCAGCAACAATGCAATCATAACGAGGATGAGCCAAGTTGTGACCAAAACAACAAATCTATGACCAGCACAATAATGTCAATGTTATCACCTTTTGTATCCCTTTTCGATCTGTAGTACATATTTTCATTTAAAATTTATACTACTCTAATTGATACTAAAGCCTTGGCCTGAGCTGGGCCTTTGAAAGCCCTGAAGTCAGGCTTTTAGGGCTCATGGCTCGGGTCTGGAATAAGTAGAATCAAAGTATATCCAGGCCGAGCCAAAGCCATGGCTTTCAAGCCAAGCTGGGCTGGAACAACACTACTCAAAAAAAAAGTAATGACCATAAAAATAAATAATTTGAGGTGGCTGCGAAAAATACAGTGGCCATAAAAAAAAAGTTGAGGTATGACAACCATAAAAAAAATGAGGGCATTCTTACATAACACGATGGGCCCCAAAAACCATGGTGGATTAAATGTGCAGATATCACACCATACTCTCTACCCATCATCTCTGTGTTTCCACCCTTGAACTCAGTCTGCCAACAGTCCACCAATATAGCACATCTTTTTCAGATATGTCATACTTTTTGTTTGTAAATACTGTCCGCACTTTGATTACATAATACAATATGACAGTGCACTTTTATTATGTAATTACATTCTCACCTGCTGCTTCCTCATCCTACAAGCACAATAACCACTTTTTCTGATTCAGACACTTGAATTATCTACTTTTATATAATAAATACCTAAATTCATTGTTGCATGACAGGATAACACTCAATACAGTGTGTGGTATAGCCACCAGACTATTTGATCATGCTGTAAGTTCTATACTCTTTCCAATAGTGTCCCACAATTGTTTAGAAATAGGTCACAAATGTTAGTTGCAGTGTCCATCCTCTGATTATATCATAGAGAATTCTTAGCATCAATGTAAAATATTGAGATCCCACTATATTGAGTTTGAGCTCTTTTTATAGATAATCAAATAAAAACTCTATAAATCTGTTATTGAGTCAAAGATCCAAAATATGGCATGATATGTGCACAATTAATTATTAGGGTTTTCAGGGCTAGTGATGTGCTGGCCTGGCCTAAAAGCCATGAGCCGGCCAAGCCAGGCCAGGCCATAGTGGTGGCTTGAGAAGGGCTTATGGCTTGGCCTGGGGTTATTGCAAGCCAGAGCCAAGCTGGGCCAAGCCCTCAAAGCCATGGCCTTAATGGCAGTGACAATGGTGCATGAGAACTGTCAATTGATTCAGAGATAAGTCCAATCAGTCACATTCAGCAACAACACTAACTTGTTGCACCCCCTGTATGATGATAACACACCGACAATTGTCAGCATGTTATCTTCCTTCAGCGATGACATCAGTGCTCTGTCAACACTGGTGCATTGCTACCTATGCAATGGCACCGACAATGGCAACAATACAACACTGCTGGCACTACATCAACACCGGCATGCCAACACCTCATCAACAATGACAACAAAGATGCTGGTGGCTTTTCAACACATCAACACCACACTGGTGCCTTGTCACCACCAGTGATGATGCACCTTGATGAGTGACAGCAATGATGACAGCCAGCGCCCCATTAACACATACCCATAAGACCACATGATGATGACGACAAGAAGCCCATGGTGATGCATCAATGACCAACATCACATGATGATGACAATGATGGGAAGATGCTGCTGACAGAGGTGCCCCATCAATACCAGTGGTGATCATACAATGATAACAATGAGGGCACAGGTGATGCAATGGTGCTCCCAACACCACACAATGACAGGAAGATGGCAGCACTCCATCAACAGTAACCAGATAACAGTACAATACTACATTTCCAAATGACTAAGGTACATTATGGTTAATGAGCCATAGCTTACATCTAAGCCATGGCTTTTGAGCCAGGCCAGGCCCCTAATCACGGCTTGTCATGGCTCATGACCTGGCCAAGGTTTTGACAAAGCCAAAGTTTTCCTAAGCTGGGTCAAAGTCATGGCTTTTAGGCCAACCCAGGCTGGCATAACACTATTCAGGGCCCATCATGTTATGTTAGCCCACTCACATTTCTTTCTTGTTATCATCAAGATTCTCTTTTTTTATTATTATGCTGTCTCATTTTTAAAAAAAATCACAACATCTCAAAATAATTTTACTTGTGGTCATGTTTTTTGGGGGACACCACAAAAATAAATTATGGCCATTGTGTTTTTTTTTTCAACATCATCAACCAGTTTCATCCATAGCTTGTGTAGACATGTTTTTTTAATGATACAGTAATGACACATATGACAAATGCCAACAGGCCACAAAGATTTTTGTGTGAAAACTTGCTATGCAAGGCAGCATTGGAAAGACTGCAAGAGTTCAGCACAGAAATCATGTTGTAAAGAGCAATATTCATGGCCCATAAATATGTTGAAGGAACAAGTTGAAGATCACCTCTTTTTCATCCAGCAACTGAATTGAATTACCACCATCCTTTCCTTCTGAAGGCTTTTTACTTCTCATTCCCTTATCACCTCCTCTTGAAGAGCAATGGAGTTAGACTGGTCTCCATGTTCTCCATGTTTATCCTTGATATGTTTCCATTTGTACTTGTTCGGAAGATGAAACATGTTGCAAAATAGATCAGACTGACTTACAAGTAAATCCTTATGCAACTTGTAAAGCATGTTTTCAACCTATCAATGATCAGAGCATTTCTCAACGAAATTAATAAATACACACAAGAAAAACATGTGTTCCTTTGGGATAGTAGAAGTCAGGATGTCTATGGGGCTGCATGGTCTGAATAAGAACAATGATCATGACAATGTTAGTGACATGACATGACAAACAATCATGCTGAGAATCAAAAAAAAACTCCAAAAGTCTATGGAAACTATGTAAACAATTTCAGGGACCATAATCAATATACTTATAGAGGTGTCAAAATTACAGACAGGTATGCATGAGACTCAGAATCATAAAAACCTCAGCATCACAGAGATGGTTCCACCTCTGCTCCTCAATGTCAAGCATATGAATGTGATCTTAGAAAGCATGAAATGTTGTTCACAAGAGGAAAACATAAGAAAAATAGAACATATTCAGCATTGTCAAAGTACAGTATCAATGAAACAAAACAAGAGATTCACTCCATCTGATACTCATCAATATGTGACTTAAAGAGGTGCTTCTGAATGAAGTTTTGTAGGCCCTCATTAGCAAAATTGATGTAAAATTGGTCAAGTGAGTTGGGGCGGCTAGTCATGTTTTGGGGGCCAGGGAGGTCAATGAGGCCAATGAAAGTATCAAATTCTTCATGGTAAAGGTGCTGGTTGATATATTTGTTCAGTCACAAGAACAGAAGAGAGTAAAGCATCTTGGCAAGATCATCGCAGTTATCCAAGATACCATCCAAATCAAGGAAGACAGTACACAATTCTTTCTTGACAAGCATCATCTTGTAAGCAAGTGTACTCTCAAGTACTGAAGGTTGAACACTGAACTCTGCAACAATGTTAAGCACGTCTCCATTGCAAATGACTGCAGTGTTCATGTCACAGCCATGATCAAAGGTAAACTCTAGATTTCCAATGTGAGGAATGGCAGCAATGAGTTGGCACATCTGAGCAACTTGACACTTGGAGAAGCCCATGAACCTGAGAGCCAATTTAAGCTGCTCAAAGTGATTGGCATTGTCACTAGTGTCACCATGTGCAATCATCAGCGAGTGAATGAGGCACGGACAACTTGACTCATCTTCACTGTCCACTACTCATCCACCCATCCTTCCATCACTGTGCAGCCTGATCCATCTCATCATCTTTATTGTGTGTGAACATGCCATTGCATTTGCCTACATTCTCATTGTCATGTTGCCAGTGGTAAGTACATAGGGAGTTATGTAAGGGATGCACCTATGCACCATTGCAAGGTCTTGTACTTGGAGGTGTCTTCAGCAATAGTCTGCAACATACCTTTGGAGAATAGAGTTGGTGTTGGAGATGACATACTATATGAGAATAAGTCTCAGACACACAACAGAGTGTGACTATATTACCTGTACAAGAATAAGTCTATGCAGACAAGTCAGCTATAAGTATGTGAATGAATAGAAATGGTATTGTATCTCAGGCACATGACAGAGTATGACTGAGGGGAAAGAATGAAAACTACGAGCATGACATATGAACCAGCTTAGATAAGCAATGTTTGTACACTAAGCTAAATAAATAGAACACTCCCCCTCAAACAGAGCATAGTCTGAGTTCAGCAGCAAAGTGTTTCGCTTTGGCAGAGGGGAGTGCCTTGGTAAGGGTATTGGCAACCATACTATCAGTAGGGCAATATAGCAAGCGAATGGAACCATTGTATCAGTCCGGTTGCTTACTGTCCATGCGTAACTGGTCTGCGATCCTTACAACACTTGGACTATTTGCCCATAGTTCATAGTTCTCTGGACTTCTTTCCTATGTACTGGACTTCTGGGTATCTGTTTTCCATGCTCCGGACTTACCTCTGGACTTCATTCCCATGTACTGGTCTTCTGGGCTTCTGTTTCCTGCACTCTGGACTTACCTTAGCAACTTTATTCACTATAGATCCTTTTTCTATGTTTTGACATATGTTTGACATATGTACACAGTCCTGGGAATGCCTGGACTATAAATACTTGTATCTAGCTATGTCTAGGAGGAAAATCTCCCATCTACTACATCTACCTTCCACTTCAGATGAAAAGACCAAGAACTGGCTGTACTGTTGCAACCAGGATATTGGGTAGGTAAGTGTGAGATTTGGGTTTCATCCCAAGGGGCTCCTAGTGGGTCTGGAAAGAAGTTCTGAGTGGAACTAATGAAGTCCAGGCTGTCCAGACAGGTTCTGGAAGTCCAGAGTATTGAAATGGCAATAGGAGTGGTCTTCTGAAGTCAGTTGATATGAACAGGTTGTAAAGGAGTATGAAAAGTAGATGTATTTCATAAAAGGTATGAAGGAAGGTCTTCAAAAGATAGATAGGTAGTAGATGGAAGATTGTCCTCCTAGACATAGCTAGGTACAAGTATTTATAGTCCAGGCATTCCCAGGACTGTGTACATATGTAAAACATATGTCAAAACATAGAAAAAGAATCTATAGTGAAAAAATAAAGTTACTAAGGTAAGTCCAGAGCATGGGAAACAGAAGACCAGAAGACCAGTGCATGGGAACGAAGTCTGGAGATAAATCCAGAGCATTGGAAACAGATACCCAGAAGACCAGTGCATGGGAAAGAAGTCCAGAGAACTGTGGACTGTGGGCAAATAGTCCAGTGCAAAGCATCCAAATGATGTAAAAGAATAAAATATAAACCTAGAGCTGCTCAAAGCTCTACACTGCCTGGATGTTGGCCTGGGTGAGGACCACTTGCCATTTCATCACTAAGGACCTAGAGTAAGTATTTCACTCACTCAGTCTCTTTTTTCCTCTCTATGCAATCTGCCTGGATGTTGGCCTGGACATGGATCACTTGCCATTTTATCATAGGTAAATTTACTGTTTCTGCTGTAAAAAAGTTCAACCCCAAGGCCCACATCACATGTGGAGGTTTCATGAAGGTTGTGAATTATGAGGGGCTTGAAGTTCTCAAATTCAGCCTATCCACCACCAAATGCTTGCCATGTGGTGAAAACACCCAATGTACCCCACTCGAACACCTCACAAACCCACTATTCTGGCTCAAAAACCACATCAGAGTGAACCAACCAGGAAATAGTGACCATCTCTTTATGTAGAAACATCCTAAAGAATTGAGACCACTAACCAAAACAGAGGTGACCAACCAAATATGTACACAACATAGTCACAGCCCACAACCTTTTTACTATAAAGGGGCACAGCTTGAGAATCAGGGGAATGTTGCATTACTTGCTGTGTAGCATTCCCTTTGAGGTGGTAAAGACGATGGGCCAGTGGTCAGGGAAATCATTCACCTTATATCTCAGACAACATGCATGCATTCTTGCCCCTTACTTACACAAATGTGCCATTGCCACCACAGAGCTCAATCACATTGCCATGGCTCCTATTCACTAAAGGTATGCCTCTTCCTTTTGTTGGGGCTTGAGCTTTGCTGCATGCACCACAGGCTCCTTCCAGCTGGGTATACAGCTTGCTCAAGTCACAGGCAGTGTGTTACAATTCATTGGGCCCCTTTCTTTTTCCTTACCTTACTTGCCATTGTATAACAAAGAACCTTGACCCTCACCATTCGAGCCCTGCTTGAGTCTCTCTTTTCTTTGTCTCATTTTACTGCTTACTTATTTAGCGTGACTCATCCACAGTTGTATTATCAACATTTGTCCAATGCCATCACATCCGTTCAAAGTGACTCCAGCTTCTTCATGATTCCATCACTTTCTATTGCTGACTCACTTTCTTCCTTTACCTATCCTTAACTATTTGACTCACATATATAAACCTTTGATACTCAGGTGTATTTGCTATCTTTGACCTCCTGCAATCTATCTAGTATCCTGATTGATCTCAGTCCCTCAGTCCTCATCTTACTGTTGAGTGGACACTCCCTCAGAACTCTTTGATCCATTGCTAGTCTTGTGACATCCTCAGAACCCTTTGACTCCATCATCTTTGACAGTCTCTTGAATCCCTGCCATGAACACCCCTTGTCAGGCCCCTTGACTCCTGTCTGCTGTATAGCAACAAAAAGCCCTCAAACCTTTGCAGGTCATGCCCCAACTACATCAAGCATAACATAGTGCCTCAGGCCAGAAAGCCCTGTGGGCTTTTGCCTACACATTCCCTAGTAGTACATCACCTAGTAGTCCACATCATGCACATAGCCATGACCTTCTCTCCTTTTTTCACTCACCCAGAGCCATCGACATTCACGGATGGAGATTGAAGATGACGATCGGCTATTGCCGTGATACATGCTGTGCAAGTCACGTGAATAGTAGACATGCGTTACGTAATGACACCTCAAACGCTTGTTTCCTAACACACCAATGCAAACATACCTCGCCGAAAAGTACATGTCAGGCCCAAAGGCCGAGGCCATCCTATCTCGAACCGCGCCCCAAAAGAAAAAGCGCAAGCTCGCGCCAACCACGGGTCCGTCCACACTCGTAGACGAAGACGCAGGGTTTGGCGATGAACACGCACGACAGCAACAAGAGGAAGACATGGAGATAGCCGATGCGGCCGTGGCGAGCGACCGAAGTTTCAAGAAGCGGAAAGCGGACGAGCGGACGGGATGGACGACGGTTCGGGAGGGCTTCAAGGAGGAGAGTCCCATTCCCCCGGACGAACAGCCGGCTGTCGTGGAGGAGGAGGTGCGACCGCTCAAGGGTGGGTTAATCCGCCCCGAAAATCTGCGAAAGGTGATTCTCACTTTGGTACATATGAGATGGCATTTGACCCTGCCTTTTTTTTTTGTAGCAGTCGAAGAAGCAAGCCGAACAGGTCGAGATGACCAAGGAAGAGGTGGAAGCGGCTCAAGAGACTATATACCGTGATGCAACGGGTCGCAAGATTGATGTCAAACTAGCTCGTGCCGAAGCGGCGCGGAAGAAGAGAGAGCGAGAAGAAAAGGAAGCCGAGAAGATGGAGTGGGGCAAGGGTTTCGTGCAGCGAGAGGAAGAAGAGAAACGCAAAGCTCAATTAGAGAAGAACAGATCATTGCCATTCTCCCGACACGTCGACGACAAGGATCTCAATGAGGAACTTCGAGCACAGGAGAGATGGAATGATCCCGCGGCCGCTTTCTTAACAGTAAGTTTCATTGCGAGACACTGTTGCGTACTCTTTGATTGTTTCGTTCTTTACAGAAAAAATCATCCCAAATAGCCAAAAGACCGGAATACCAGGGGCCCCCGCCGCCTCCTAATCGCTTTGGCATAAAACCGGGTTACCGATGGGATGGTGTAGGTAAAGTCCAATTCCAGCGCCATTAGTTACCGTGCTGAACATATACATTTTCAGATCGTAGTAATGGTTTTGAGAAGAAGTGGTTTCAAAGGATCAACGAGAGAAAACGGACAGCAACAGCGAGCTACGAATGGAGCGTGGATGATATGTAACATGTATTTTTACTACTACTGCATACGAGACGATCATCATGATCATTTTCTATCGAGCCTTGCCAAGTTATCGCTTGCAAGTGCTCGATCGAGAGTCCGATGACCCGAATGTGAGCCTGAAACTTCCATTTGCTCATATGGATATGACAAAACGGGGTCACGAAACAAATGTAGGTCATCCGAAGATCCATTGCTGAAAACTTCCAGAGAATGAATAAATAAGCATCACCCGCAGGTACAATGCAAGAACGCCCTGTGGTAGAACATGTTTTTCCTCAGTGGCACAGAACGAGGGGAAAGCAAGGAAGGGACGAAAAAGTCTAATACTCTGAGATGTCAGTGGTGATTTCGGTAACCTCTTCGTGTGGTGAAGGGTCTGTCGACTTGAGGTATGATCCATTTTCAAAGTCATCGCTCGATTTGATATCACCATCAGAGATGACGGTGGGTTCAACACGACGGGGCTCAGCCTGCCTGTGTAACCTAGGTCGGGGTTCGACACGAACCGTACGCATGTTCGGATAGTTCAAGATAAGACGGCGATCGTCCATAACTGCACGTATCTCCTCAAACTAACCCATAACACGATCAACCTCGTGCGATAGACCAAAAAAGTATTTTTTTTAAATGACTCACTTTCGTTCCTTCGGGAAGTGGAATGGTACGTGTATACTTTTTCTCTTCTCGTTCGCGAACGAGCCGTCCGTTTTCCTCCTTCTCCGATATCTTGACCGTCTGCCACGTAATGACGAGATGATTCCAACGGAAGCTAACGTGCGCCTGTTCCTTCTTTATGCCGGGCAAGTCAAAGGTCGCCGTGATCTGTGCGGGGATAAGAAGGGGCATTACTAGAGAGATGGAAGGCATACGTACTGTACGACCTGAACGGGACTCGCGAAATGAAACGCAATCCCTGCAGCACGTTCGAATAGATCAGGACAAGAAACACGACGAGAACGTGGGGCATACGTGGATTTCTTGCGCTTGATCTTTGGAAGGGTGACCTTTCTACTAGGCGCGGCGACGTGCTGCTCCGGGACGGACCGCGATACGCTTGGAACAGGCTGGGTCTCGAGCGATTTGATTTTGAGAGGGAGCTTGGCTTCCGCAGCATGCTTCCTCTCCCGCAGAGCGGTCCACAGTTCATCGAGAGAGGTGTACTCCGAGCCGTGTGCTGCGGAGGACTTTTGTGTGCCGCGGTCGGCGCTCCCTCGCCGCAATGGGGTGGGAACAGACGTGGATGCAAGTCTGGAGCGACGGGGAGGACGAGCGGGGGGCTCTTCTACGAGCTCGTAGTCGTCGTAGCCGTCCCAACAAGTGAAGGTGCCGATAGCTGTAGTCCTGCCCATGGAAGACATGGTGAGAACGCGGATGGCGAAACTGCCTTGTAGGGTTGGTGTGGAAGAGAAAAGAGTCTGGGATGATTATCAGGACAAGGAGTGGGGCGCTGAACGTACGCCTTCAAACACGAGGCGGCCAAAAGTAGCGACAATCAAAATGTCAGTTACTTTATCATCGGATTCCATCTGGGGAATACCGAGCGGCAGCAGCACTTGGTGCGTGCCGTCCAAAGTGCTGCGTAGCCAGGACACGCCGTCGGCGCGATTACGCCACGGACAAGGAACGAGGACTCCTCGTGTGACCGTGTGCTCACATCTATACGGCTCCGTACGTTACATAGGGTTGCGCCTTATCAGTCATCACAAGCCTCGTCGCACACAATCGATATCAAATGCTGTCTACACGTGTCGTCAACTCATCACTTCAGTGTTGCCTCTGAACCAAAACGGATGTGCTTTCATGTGCGAGATTCGCCACGGATTACAGCTCGCGTCTATCCCTGGCTGTCGCACTAGATCAAACGTGTAGTAGCTCTGCCAAAACGAAATGAAAAACGTCCTCGAGCAAGTCCGCTGTAAATTCGTTCTCACCCCGTGTTGGGCGATCGTGTCTCCCCTTGCACGGTCGCGTCGGAACGTGACCACCGCGTTTGCCGATGCAGTCGCTCTGTTTGGCGTAGCGATGTTCCATGTTGGAGCAGGTTGTGGGAGGTTGACAAGAATACAACTGTTGCTGCTCAGTCAGATGACGGCGGAGATAGCACCATGCCACCCACGTCATGACGTGTTGTGCTGCCGTGAATCGTTCAAAGTATTTTGCCCAAGATTCCGCCTCTTCTTTGGCTGGCTTGCCTGAGACCGAGTTGTCAGTCTGGTTGGAGGGAGCCAATGTGCTTACCTTCCGGTTCTTGGCCCGTGATGAGCGAGTTGTCTATCGTCACTTCCGAGGAAGCAAAGACCTCGTTTCCGAGGCGCTCGAAATCTCTGCAATCAGAATATGCCGACTGACAGAGCATGAGAATAGGTTCAGAAAAAGAGTAGGACAATCGGGTCACCAATCGCGTGATAGTATCGTGTATGTTGATACGGTCGAGCAAGTATTGAGACAGGTTGTATGCAATCAGATGTTCGTCCAGGGAATGTTCTGATGCGTGAGCCATGGCAAGCACTAGAAGTGAAGATATGATAACGACGGGGAAAACAAGGCAAATGGATTGCATTATATCCTCAGGAGCGGGTCCAGCCGGGAAGCATGCCCTGCGTGATACTGTGATCCCCGATCTGTGCGTGACTCCGGAGCGTTTGGCCTCGGCGTAAGAGTATACATGTGGCATGAAGAGTAAACGTCGTCCGTCAAGATGACCAACGATGCGTCATTGGACACGGTCGGCAGGAGTTCCGGGCAGCCGGATACGTCAGTTCGACTGACGAGCAAGTGTACACTCGTAAAAGCCTTGCCCATTCGTCTCGGCTCCCTTTGGTCCTTTGCCAGGGGCCTCAGTAGGCGAGGTCAGTCACTTGGCACTAGTACCGACTTGAGGAGATAGCCTCGGCACTACTAAACGTCGTGAAAGTAATTAGCGTCGTGCGCAAACCAGGGTAACGAACGAGGAAAACCAGATGCTGGAGAGCCTTTATTTGGCTAGAGGTCGTCGATGTCCTTTCACCGCCTGGTGCACACCAAAAGAGTCTTGTTCCCACTTGACCCAATTTCACTGTATGACTCATTGTCAACGCGCGCAGTCTTGCCAAATGGATGGAACACAGCAAAGTGTAGCTTGAACAATGTCTCACCATCACCATCACCATCACGGTCATCATCATGGTGGCTCGCCCATGCTTCCACTGGGTTTTCCTCCTCCCCTGTCATACCCACCGTTGACTAGCTCAGGGTACCAAGCACCCCCTGGTCCACCGCCCGTGAGGTACCTGTCACATCCACCTCCATCTTCAGGTCCCCCACCCGTGCCAAGGTATCAATCTCGTCCCGGAGGGCCTTCACGAGCTCCACCTCTGCCACCCACCGGCCAGCAAACGCACAATTTCCAATCAGGCGTACAAACACAATTTCAGTACTCGCAATGCAACGGGAGAAAGAAAGCCTTGCTGGTGAGATCAAGATGCCACTTTCGAGCCGACGCACACACTGATGCTTGACGCGTGGACAGATCGGCATCAACTATATCGGCCAGGCTAATGCACTTCAAGGATGCGTCGAAGACGTGCGTCGCATGAAGCACTTTCTTTTAGGCGAGCCCTGCATCTCCCCGGTCCCTCGTTTGTCCATACCCATGCCAACCTTGAACAGGACGCGGATACAGAGAAGAGGACATGGTGATACTTACGGACGATTCTCGACATCCCCGCCAGCAGCCCACACGACAAAACATGGTGCGTTGGCGTCGGGCTACTTTCTGGGACGACTGACGATGCCAAATTAGCTCGATGCCATGTATTGGCTCGTGAAAGACGCTCGGCCCAACGATTCGTTATTCTTTCATTGTACGTTCTCGTTCTGTAACACGACCAGTATGCCTGTGTCCGAGCTATCCGAGCAGATTCGGGACATGGGGGGCAGACGCCGGACTTGGACGGCGATGAAGAGGACGGATTCGACGAAGGCAAGTTGTACGCTTGATCGTTTGCAATTCTGATTCATGGTTCATTCAGTCATTTATCCTGTCGACTTTCAGAGGACGTCCCACATCGTCGACGATGTTGGTCGGTTCTGTTTGTTGATGTGGTTGTGTGTCTGACAGAGATTGCAGGATATGCACATGATCATGGTCCGTCCGCTTCCTGTTGGTTGTCGTTTAACGGCTGTTTTCGATGTGAGCCGCTTCGAGTCTATCTCATCCCTATGATGACCTTTCTTTCCATAGGCTTGCCACTCTGGCTCGGCGCTTGGTGCGAATCCATTGTAATTTGACGACATGGTACTGACGTTTCCTTTCCTAGATCTCCCATACACGGTACGTGGCTGTCGCCACCTGTCTGTCTTGCATATTTTTCATCCTGATCGGACAGTATTCTACGGAAGGCAAGCTCAAGGAACCCAACGCGGTAAAGGGAGCAGCAAAGGGGCTGTTCTCCACCTTTCTGTCGTACGAAAGGCATGATCTAGGCGGCATGTTTAACGGTGTATCGGATCTTGTGAACGTCGCTTCTGGCAAGGCACAACGGGCGAACGAGTACACGAAAGCGACGAGAACGAGCAACGCTGACGTGGTACTTTTTCATTACTCGATATGTACGTCCTAGGATTCTCATGCAGGACGCAGATGTCGTGGAGTGGGTGCAAAGACGACCAGACGAGCGCTGACGCACAAATCAGAGGCCATAGCTCTGGTGCCATGACCGATGTATGAGATACTTCCTTGTTGTACATGAGTACGACTGACCCTCATGATGCCAGGCGTTTCTGACAGCGTTGGGTAAGTTTATCGCTCAAACGGAGTTGTAAGATTTCCGCGTGTTGATGCTGACTACCATGTCTAGCGCAAGATCCTTGCCCGAGCTACCAACAGCTCCTCGTTGAGATGAGGTACGTGTGCCGCCTGTCTGTTGCCTCTATCGTCGTTGAATCCTTGTTTAGGACGATTCTCAGTCACCGGTATAACCAAAAGCCCCAGGTGCGTCGCTTGTCCGATCAGCTCGTGTCCACGTTGACGTTGGCGTAGTTTTCGAGCTCTCACCCTATCGTAAGTCGGCGTTATTCGTCTAGTGATCCGGAATGACCTCGATTCTCGATAGGATACTAATCTGCAATTCATCGTTTGATTTTCAGTTTCACATTGTAGCTGTTCCGTGTATCTCGTGTATGATCAGGCCATCAAATATAAAATTACGAGTCGTACAGCGTGTCTACGTATTCGGAAGTTATACATGACATTTTACGCTGACGATGTGAGCTGCCCCGTTATCTCCGAATGGTATGGGTGTATCGTGCGACGAAGTATCCAAGGCGCCTGGACGGATTTGCGGTGAGAACGACTTGTTGTCGAGGACGATGGCAGTGAGGCGACGGCCATATGCCTAGGCAGAGCGTGGGTCAAGAGGCTCAAACAAGATGGAGATGTGACGTACACAGCCCGTATCAAGACCCATTGACCATCGCTTTATGTCGAGATCTCGGATTGCAGCGTGGCCATACACAACCGTTGAAGGGAAACAGGGTAAACGAGAGCGCGTCGATGTTGCAGACGAGTCAGAGCAGCTGTCCACGACGTCGTTCCAGAACTCGGACCAGGGTGTGCCCTTTTTGCCGTCCTTGACTTTGCCTTTCTTTGAGAGACTGCGCATGTTGATGAGGACCCACGGGTCCTGGTTCTGGGGGATTTCGTTGAGCAACGCGAGTTCTTGGAGACCTCGTAGGTCGTCATCTGAATTGGCTTTGGAGGGCCAATGGGAGAGTGGCTGCTTAGGATCTGTCGTCTTGCGAGTGGGATCGGCGGGTAGCAGCCCGGCGTGGACGAAATAGGTATGGGCAGCGGGAGCGTAGAGGACGAGGGGCAGAGAGACGAGATAGTCGTAATGGTCTCTAGACATGTCGCTGGCGATCTTGTAGTGTTTTCCCAAGAGCTTCCAGCCGGTCGGCACGTACGCATCCCATTGAGGGTACGATTTTTTGAGCCAAGCATCGAATTCGGGGTTGTTCTTGTCGCCGTCGATGTGGGACCAACGTGCGTTGAGGTCCTCGAGCCAATCTCTGCCTCCGGGGAGGGTGAGTATCCAGTCTGTCCAGGCTCTCCATTCGAGGACCTTCTGGTCGTTGTTGCCGCGCACGCCGAGGACGTTGTTTGACGAGATGAAGGAGAGGACGGGGTCGGAGGGGACCTTGTGGGACTTTGGGACGATGTCGCCGAGGTGGACGAGAGTGTCTGACTGGGGGTCGTAGGCGAGCTCGTCGAGCAGTGCGCTGGGGGGGAGAGATGAGAGAGACGTTCGAGGACGGAGAGAGAGGCGGACCTGATAGAGTCGTTCATGCCATGGATATCACCAACGGCGATGATACGCCCGCTGTCGTGGGGACCTGCGACCGGTGACGAAGGGGTACGATGTGTCTGGTGGACTGTCGCTTACCGAGTGGTAGATTGGCATCGGACAGCGTGTGGAGGTGCTTGTAGTGCGAAAAGTCGGGAAACGCTGGGCGCTGAGCTGGACGAGTCGCCGATTGTACAAAGAGAGTGTAGAGAACAAACGCGGCGAGGATGACGACGAAGAAAATGATGCGGATGGGGGAGGAGGACATGATCGAAAGTTAGGCGCTGACCATGGCGTCGCGTCGTCTGTCGACCTCGGTGTACTCTACGTCGCCCTCGACACCGATCCACTTCCAACAATTGTCCCGGACAAACTCGTCAAAGCCCCACAACTTCGTCTGCAGCCGACTCAGCCCATCGCACCACACATACGTCTCCACCTCCACACCGTCCCCCAACACCGCAGGGATAGCAGCAGCCTCCTTGGGCACCACCCCCGCCGCCTCCAGGTCGTCTAGACCCACCCACGGTCCGAGCGCGTGCACCCGAACCCGAACCCGTGTGTATTCCTGCGTCATGAGCATCCCCAAAGCCAAAGCACGGACAACACCCACCCTGCCCTCGAAAACGTCCAGCAGCCGAACGTCTTCCTCCGAAAGCCCCGTCACCAACGATCCCCGCACACACCGTTGGCCCTCGTCGAGCTCACCGCTGAAGATCGCCCTGCTTTCAGCGTACGGAACGATGCCCGGGTAATCTGCACCCTAACACAGCTCCACGTGAGTCAAGCGTACAGCGATGGATGGGTCGTCTACATTGATTTTGTGCCTCGTATACTCCTGCAGATCCGATCGTAAGGCATGTCAAGGGTATCGAGGATCCACGCACGAGTAGGAGCGCTGGTCCGATTCGCAAATACGACCCATCGTGTCCGATGACCCGCTTCAATATCTTGGGGTGCATCAACGTCCCATAGAAAAAGGCGGATGCCATAGGTGGAGGTTCGGGTATAGAGAGAAAGACCGTCAGCGCCCGAGTGGGAACGTATGGTGTCAGTATGAGATAAGAAACGGCATCGTACTGCGCTGCCGTCTTCATGTTTCCCTCATGACCGCTACAAACTTGCCCTCCAATTCGCTCGATGCTCCCCCCGCGTTTGGCCACGACGTGCTTGCGCTCTTTCCGTTCGATCCCAACTATGTCAACCTCAACCACGGTAAGGTGTCTCCTTCTTCCCATGACGTGTACCGATTCGTTTGCAGGTTCCTATGGGTCACTGCCCCTCCGCGTCCGTGCCTACTGCGACAAGCTGACCGACGAAATCGAGGCCAATCCTGACAAGTTCATCCGGCTCAACTGTGCAGCCTATCTCGACCGTGTCCGAGAACGCGTCGCCAACCTCATCGCCGCAGAATCAGACGAATGTGTCATCGTCAACAATGCCTCCCACGGCATCTCTACCGTCTTGCGCAACTTTATCTTTAACGAAGGCGACATTCTCGTCCGAGGCTTGTCTTCTTACTCTTCCCCGCCCCTCTGTTGCTCACGATCATACCCAGCAACGACCACATATCCGTCCGTGTCAGAAACGATCCTGTACCTCTCAGATCTTCCCCCTCATCCCACCGTGTCTACGTTCGAGCTTCGATTTCCGGCCACACATGCGCAGATCGTGCAAGACTTTGAGGCGCATATCAAGCAGCTCACAAAGACGGAAGACGCAACTGGGGAAAGAAAGATTGTCGCTCTCATAGACAGCATCGCATCTCATCCGGGTGTATTGCTTCCCTGGAAGGAAATGGTCATCGTCTGCAGAGAGGCAGGGGTCATTAGCGTCATCGACGCTGCGCATTCCATAGGACAAGAAGTAGACATCAATCTATCCGAAGCCAAGCCTGACTTTTGGGTTTCCGTACGTCGTCCTATCCTCCTTTTACCAACACCATCACGCATACTCGTCGCAAAGAACTGTTACAAGTGGTTGTTTTCAAAGAGAGGAAGCGCCGTTCTTTACGTGCCAAAGAGGTTCGAATCATGTGTTCAGCTACTGCCTTGATTGACGCCGAAAACCGTCAGAAACCAGCACTATATCAAGTCACCCTTTCCGACGCCATCCACGTATCGTTCCCCTCAGAACAAAGGCTACGAGGGTCCTGCAGATTTCGTCAAGCTCTTTGAATGTATGCATTCGAATCTTACTGCCTCGACGACCCTCGCTCATATTGTTCCAGGGACCGCCACGATTGATTACGTTCCTCACCTGAGCATCAGCGCAGGTCAACCTGTTCTGCTGCTTCATCCTCCTCGTCCCTGACATTTGTCTAGCGATCGATTTCAGAGAATGGTTGGGTGGTGAGCGCAAGATCAATGCGTATACCCACGCGCTCGCCATCCAAGGCGGTAAACGCCTCGCAGAGCTCTTTGATACGCGCGTTCTGGACCCCGACGGCGAGTTGACGTTGAACATGGTCAGTCGACGACGATGACTCGTTTACGCGCGACTTACGTTCCAAAAGGTCAATGTGGAGTTACCCATTCCTGGGGATATCGAGGCATCGGATGAGATCAACCGCATCTTTCTCGACACGTTATTGGTTCAATGGCAGGTGTTCGCGTCGGCGTACAAGCATAATGAGACATGGTGGGTTCGATGCTGTGCACAGATTTGGAACGAGGTGTGTCGCGTGTTTTTTTTTTTTTCTTTTTTTCTTCATTCCGTTGTTCATCGCATGTTTAGATATCCGATTTTGATTTGATTGCCAATGCGCTCAAGGATGCATGTGGAAAGGTGAAGGAACTCGAGGCTCAGCGGAGCAGGTGAGCTCGTTATCTGTTACTTGGGACAATTTTCTGCGGATAGAGTTGTACGCTGCGAAATACGAATGATGACAGTCAATCGGTGATGCAGATGACTGACGGAGAGACAGGAAAGCGTTGAGTAAATCCAGTTCGGCCTCGTCTTACATAATCTGCTTTCCTTGCGACGATTCCCAGTCTCTTTTCACTTTCAAATCGCAGTTGCGGCACTATCCATCCGGCATTATATTATCGTGTCACTCACGACTCTGCTTCTCTGCTAGTTGCAAAATGAGATGTCAGACTGAACAGTTCAGCTTACTGGATTCTGAAATACAGCCGTTCATTTTGCGGTGTTCCTGTGAAAACCATAGCAACGCCCGTAAATGAACTGACGTGTCGTAGAGACTGGGGGAAAGTATAAACGAGCTAGGTATCAACGCTATGTTGTGACTTGTCTATCGAGTGGTACTTATTTTTACAGGTGTCCCAAGTCCACAGGAATACGATGTACTATCGGATAACTCCAAGAAATCATGTAGTGTTCTCCTGCCATAAGTTACCACATCCACGAAGTGGCAAGAGAACCTAGACGTCCTGTTGGCCTTTCACACGTCCTGCATCCTTCGGTGACAAATCGATGAAACGCGCGCGAATCTGGTGAGCCATCGCTGTCGTACTATATTGGTTCGATCGGTGAAAGTTTGCACCTAGCCAGATTCTTTTTTTTCTCTCTCTCTCTTTCTCTTTCTTTTTAGATTTGAATCTGTTTTGCTTCTTGCGCTACTCACGAGAGCGCTCGATGCGTCCTTTTGAGGACGTTTTGCTTTGTCCTTGCCCAGCCGGCTCAACACCTTCCCAAGGTGATTCGTTGGGTCATTTGTTCTCCCGGTCAGTGGGTAGATATTTCCTCTCTTGATTTAGTCTTTGCGGGTTTTAGTGCGTTTCTGATTCTAGCACTTACGGCACTCTCATTCGGCGGTCTGTAGTCAAGCCTTTCAGATAGGGCGTGAGTGCCATGCCTGGCACGGGTGAGTTTCTCAGTTTAAGTAATACTCTAACGACATACCTTTGGTTGTTCCAATAGACGCTTCAGGCGCATCCACTAGGGGACTTCCGCACTCGGCTTATGCCTCCGACGATGAGTTATTATGTTGCATTTGATGATGTTCTGATACCTCTCTTTGTTGTTCCAGGTCTAGAGCTTGACCTAATACAACAAGAGAGGCATGGGATTCACGGTCTTGCGCTCGAACGACGGCTCCTCTTCCCGGTCGGTAGGTATTGTTTTCCGCCTCTTGTTCCTAAATCTTTCGCTATCATTGCATTCAACGTGATTCAGCGTCGTGATACATCATCGCCTTTTCTCTAGCTGGTACGAGTTCGTGCTCATCATCTGCCATGCGACGCTTTGCGGCCCGAATATCTGAATCGGTTGGATCCGCCAGCAGATTCGGACGCCTTACAACACTCGCTTCCACACCGTCGCACTGTCGTCCACTTTGGGCCAATCGAGTAGGTCTGGGTTAGTCCTCACTTTCATGGGAGTCTAAACCTTTTTTCGTCCACAGTACCTATTGTACGATCCACCATCCTCGATTCCATCCGTGGAGAAGGGTGTACTAACTCGGACAGAACGGTATTGCGATGCAGCCGGGGATGTTCTTCTGCTTGGGGGCTGACCTCTGGCCTCGACAAGCATGGACTTGTCAAAGTGGGCGGAGCTTTCGCTCCAGGACTGTTCATTTTGGGCAGGGCCGAGCTTGCGCCTATTGTTTGTGTTGTATACAGGACTCGGCAAACTTTTGCTTCCTGGGAACTCGTCATCGGGATGGTCCCGTCGCCATTTTGATGTCGTCACACCAAACGTTAAATAAATCGTCACATGTGTTCGTTCAAAGGACGCGGGAAAAAAACAAAGCTGGCCAGCAGCAAGTCCATTTCAAAGTCGTCGCCACTCGTCACGGCTAAACGTCAGGCACAAGACTGGGAATTCTCGCTATTCCAAACACCCGTCTAATTTTTGTTTCTATCAACGAATTCGTGTCAGACGGACGTGCGTTCGTTGGAACATCCAATTTGGGTAGGGTATAAGCATTGGAATGCTCACCAGGCTGTCGGTATCCCCAACGATACGGCGATCCCTACGCGGCGTTATCGTCACGCCGTCACGCCTCTGCTAGGGCACATATAGGGAACCGCATCCACGTATCAGATAGCTTCCGCTCGAATCCATACGTTTATCACGTTCCGTCGCCGAGTGTTCTTGCCTTCACGGCGGGCTTCCAGGACCAGTCGTATGTTCGTCTCGTGTTCCTCAAGTGTTTGTGACCAAATAAGTATGTCATTGAGGTAAACGTGACTTTACTGTGGTCTTTCGTTACTATACTTGTTGTAGTACATGAAACAGAGGGAAGGTGCGATTTGTACCTAGCGCTGCTTATTATTTGCATTGTCTACAGGACTCAGGGAATTGGCGCTAATGCAATCTTTTACTTCCTGGGATTCAGTGTCATCGGGATGGCCCCATCGAAGCCCGGATGAAGTTCCATTTGAGCGTCACACCAAATGTTAGATAAATCATCACAAGTATTCGTATTCATTCAAAGGACGCGGGAAAAACAAAACTGGCCAGCAGCAAGTCTATCCCAAAGCCGTCGCCACTCATCACGGGTTAATGCCAGGCACATAACTGGGAATATTCGCCAATTTAAACACCAGCGAAATTTCTCCTTCGTGGAAGCAGCGTATGTCTACCAATGAATTCGTGTCGGACGGACGCGGGTTTGTTGGAACATCCAATTTGGGTATGGCTGCACATATGAAGCCTTTGTTGCAGGGTGTCAACTCGTATTTGTCCGTGTGATCGTTGCACTTCGCGTAATGATTTTCGATACATGCGGTGGGATAGTGAATTTTGTCACAAGGGCTGTTGCGCTGCAATCCCGTTCCCAAGTAGTAAAACTCGTTCTTCGATTGGGCAAGACGTGCATATTCGTGGATGTTGGCTGATTGCTGACTAGTACGGGTGTCAGCCTCGTCATGACGTTGGCAAGCGTCTCGCTCACGGTGTGAGAGAGTTCGTCCACTTTTCTTCGGCCCTACGATAATGGCCACTGTGCTCGGCCCTTAGGTGGTTGTTAGTCTCGTTGCGACATGCACATGGGAAGTACGGTCTCACTTTGTGCATGTGACGTCGCCATTTTTGCAATGCTCAGGGCGCGGATAACGAATTGACACGGCAGAGACGAAGAGAGCGAAAGAAAGTGCGGCGAAGAGGAAGGTCCTTGAAAAGAATATCTCACAGAGATAGGGTAAAGGGACGAGGATCTCCGTGTTTTATAGTACTATCATTGAGTCTGCATGGGTAACAAGATCCATTCAATAGTCACAAATAACTGTTTGGCTGATACTCAGATCATACTAGATCACACTTCATAGCGAGGGACCTGTTTCACCATGAAGTCATCATGATCCCTAGTGCGTTGAACAAACAATTGAAATGTCGACTTAAGCTCCGACGGTTACCAGTATAACTCATTTGAGGGATCGGTGCCAATATTGAAATAGGCAAAGCGGCTGCACACGCTGACAACCCCACGCCGATTGATCATCATCACAAAAAAGAGAGAAAGTTTATATTCCATTATAATGGAATATAAACTTTCTTCCCTTTTTGTGATGCATGCATTATTTCTGTACGTGACTACTGTACACTACCTAAAGTGCGATAATCACGCCGCATCAAAAGTTTCGTCAATATCACATGCGGACCCTCAAGATCCCTCGGACCTTAACTCCCTCGCATGGAGGCTATCACATCCCAAGACTCTGCCCGCCCGCCTGGACTAAACTCACGACTCCCAGTGCCTGAGAAAAGGGTGCCAGATTGGTCAGCACCCGTGATGCGTGACGAATCCACGGTGGTGATAGTATGATGTCAAGATTCTTATCAGTTGGGGCGTGATATATATAGACTGGCAGCCACTGGCAGAGAACCAGTTTCTGAAAATTTCACAAAGCTGGGCTCATATTTCAAAACAACATGAGTGAAGTTCGCCCACGTTACCATTCGGGACTAGATGTGACATGTGACATGTGACGCCCAGTACTTTACATAAGCAGCAGAATCGGGGACTGCCAGCGCTACGATGGATAATGGAAAGATACCCACCCAGGGGAAGAATCTGTATTTGAATGTTGATTTTGGCACCTGTGCCAATGGGGAGGTGAGACAATGGTGCGGACGGAAACGGAACGTCTGACTTGCTTTCAGTTATCGCCGAGAATCCAGTGATCGTGCCCTTTTACCATAACTCGCCTTTACGAAGTCGGGCCGCAACTACATCATCCTCCTCCGAGTATGAGTGCTACAAAGTCGCTTCGGAAATCTGTGGATGCCACTGAACTTTACAAGACAACCCCGCCCGCGTTTGGCCATGATATGCATGCGCTCTTCGCATTCGATCCTAACTATGTCAACCTCAACCACGGTAAGGTGCTCGGTCGCTCGATAACGGTCGCTGAAATCCATTCATTCACAGGTTCCTATGGGTCTCTGCCGCTCCCCGTCCGTGGATACTGTGATGAGCTAAACGACGAGATCGAGTCCAATCCAGATAAGTTTATGAAGCTCAACTGCCTTCCCTATCTCGACCGCGTCCGAGAGCGTGTCGCCAAGCTCATTGGCGTAGAAACGGACGAATGTGTGATCGTCACCAACGTCTCGCATGGCCTCGCTACCATCTTGCGTAACCTGGCCTTCGATGAGGGCGACATTCTCGTCGAAGGTATGTTGTTTTATTCGTTTGTTTCTCTCTCGATTGGCCTCACGAATTACCCAGCAACGACGACATATCCGTCCGTGTCCACAACGCTCAAGTATCTCTCAGACGTTACGCCTCACCCCATTTTGTCGACGTTTAATCTCCAATTTCCAACGTCGTACGCACAGATCGTGCACGATTTCGAAAATCATATCAAGCAACTAGCAATGACCGAAGACGCGACGGGAGAAAGAAAAATCGTCGCTGTCATTGATAGCATCGTTTCGCGACCGGGAATATTGCTTCCCTGGAAGGAAATGGTCAACATTTGTAGAGAGGCGGGGGTCATAAGCATCGTCGACGCTGCGCATTCGATAGGACAAGAGTTGGACATCAACTTGTCCGAAGCAAAGCCTGACTTTTGGGTTTCCGTATGTCTTCCTATCCTTATTTTTCCACGTAAATATACAGCACTCATCTAAAGAACTGTCACAAATGGTTATTTTCAAAGAGAGGAAGTGCCGTTTTATACGTGCCAAAGAGGTTCGCTCCGTCAGCTCCGTGGGGTTTCTATTTTTGTATCACGCCCTCAGAAACCAACATCTGATCAAATCGCCGATCCCTACGCCGCCCAACTATTCTTCTCCGCAGGACAGCAACTTCAAGGGTCCCCAGGAGTTTTTGAAGCTCTTTGAATGTACGCGCTCACATTGTTTCGGCGACTCATTCGAAACTTTGTTCAGGGAACGGAACGATCGATTACATTCCACAACTGAGTATCAGTGCAGGTTCGGCGTCCTTTTTACTATCGCACGTCGTTTCTAATGTTTTGTATAGCGATCGATTTTAGAGAGTGGTTGGGGGGCGAGCACAAGATCAACGCGTATACTCACGCGCTCGCCATCCGAGGAGGTCAACACCTCGCCAAACGTCTCAGCACGAGCCTTTTAGACCCAGACGGCGAGTTCACGTTGAACATGGTGCGTTGATATCGACGCTTTAAGCTCGCTATTGACACTTAAGAAGACTAACGTGGAATTGCCCTTGTCTGGCGAGGTCGAGGCATCGGACGACGTCTTGCAATTCTTTTTCGAGACACTTCTGGTTCAGTGGCAGGTGTCTGCCTTGCCCTACAAGTACAGTGGGAAGTGGTGGATTCGATGTTGTGCACAGATTTGGAATGAGGTGGGGTCCATGTTCGTTCCGTTTTTCGACGATGGCCTGATCGTGTTTGTCAAACATAGATATCCGACTTTGATGTGATCGCGAACGCGCTCAAGGATGCGTGTGTCAAAGTGGAGGCGTTGGCAGCACAGCAGAACAATTAACGTTGTCTTAGAGGGAGTTGTGATCGTACCATGTGAGATTACACAAATATATAGATGCGCCATGATAGACATACCTGAAGAGAATTTTGTAGAAGAAAAAAAAGCAATAACATACTGGCTATCGTAAATCCTCGTACAGTCGAGGGAATAAGCGAGCTGGATGTGAGCAGGAAAACAAGATACGTAGGCACAGGCAAAGCTGAGAAGAGCTTTCAATCAAAACAACATACTACTAGATGAAAAGAAAGGCAGCGGCGCTAAGGCTGCCAATGTTGAACAGTCAATTTGTAGTCGCGTGCAGACGGGGAAGGACGTACCCTTTGAAAAGGACGAGAAAAGGACGGGCGGACCGAAGGCAGAGGGCTAGTCAGCAGGGTAGCGAAGATCGATCCATCGAGCATTCCCAGAGCTGTTCCTACTTCAACGGAGAAGACAGGTTCTGCTGGACATGACCACGACATCTTATCCTCGGTCACGCTTCGAAGGCCTCTGTATCTTTCGCGGGAGCTGGAGGGATATAGCCTGTAGGGGTTCTGATCAACGCTCTAAAAATGCGACCGGAAAAACAACATACGCGAGTGACACAAGACGGGTTCCGTAACAGTGTTCCACAGCAGATCGGTACACATTTGTACGCTATATTCCCGAGATGAACTGTTGAAATACGTCAAGGTAAATGGGCACAAAGTTGAAGAGATACACACCAAAGAACGTGAAAAAACAGCAAATTTTCAGTTATCAAAAATTTCGTGCTTTAAATTATCCTGGAAGGACGTCGTTGATGGACATAGAAACGAAAAAAAAAATGGACATACTGAGGGACGATGTAAAACGAACTTTGTCCAAAAAAAAACGCCGAGACGTAGGCTATACTTATATAACTCCTTTTTTTAACCGAGTTTTGGACGTCAGATATTTTTTTAAATTATTATTACGCTTTTATAAATCTAGACGGGGGCCGAGTTAGTCAACGAGAGAGGAAAACAGAAGGGCGGATGCATGCCTTAGAACCAAGGATCCATATCCATCGAAATGAGCCGCGCCTTCAACTCCTTCATGGACCTCCGGCGCTTCCTTCCTTTCGAATTGGATCGTGTTATTTTGGCACATGACCAGATGGGAACGGGGGAAGGCGACAATGGCAAAAGTTCATCCAACGAAATATGCTCTTGAACATGAAATAAAGGATTGAAGATATTCTGTAAACCCTGTATACTGCGAAACGAAGGAGTTGCCTTTCGGACTCTTGTTGGCACTCTAGGCGAGGGTGTCCACTGGCCATTGTGAGAGGATTTGCAGCGCTTCAAGCTCAGCCACGTCTGTAGCGTTGTAAATGGCCGTTGGTGACATTAAGGAACGATAATCTCACCCGAAGCTTCCTATACTTGTTCGTTTTGGGAGTCGACGGAGTACATGTTTTATGCTCCAACAAAAAAGTCGATTTCTAATACTGATAAGCGATAACCGTCAAAAGATATATGATCAACGCACCCATGGAACATTAATCTGTAAGTCAGGCAACCCGCAAGACGCGTCAAAGCACGAAACTCCCTGATTTCCAATTACCTGCGCGTTCTGGATTACATTATCAACAATATGAACTGTGAAAGGAGAGTAACTGACCCTTAGATCTTCGTATCCTCGTACCCTTCGAAGCCTGCGAGATGGTGCACCAGGTAAAGAAGGATCTTCCTCTGCATCCACGCTCGTCGCAAAGGAAGTGTCGACGAGCGACGGGCTGGTTCTAGAGCCTGCCAAACCAGCCCCATGCGGCATAGTGTCGCTAGAGAGCGAGTCACTGGACAAGTAATCAGTGATCCCAGAATCGGTGCTTGACCAAAACGCGTATGAGCTGGATGTCGGCAAATTCTTCAGTTCCGCATCCATCGTTTCAGTGACTACTCCTGTGCATCCATCTTCCTGTAAACTGTCGAAGGACATATCAAGCTGGGGAAACGTCGTCTTGAACTTGAAAAGCTGCCCAGCAGACGACGTGGGTAACGTTTTGAACAAGTCCTCGGTGCGTCCTTCGACTACGTCGCGAGTGACGGGGACGGTGAATACATGCGGAGAAGCAGACACGTCACGCTGGCACATAGACAGAGACTGGGAGAGTAGATGGTCGTTTATCACATCGCACTCGATGCCAGTGCTGGGGACTGCAGAAGGGCCGACGTTGAAAATAATTACAGGAACACGACGGACTGGCCTGAGTAAATTGATAATGCACTTCTTCGCGGACTCGACCTTGGAGAAAAGCTTGTTCTGCCTTTCCGCTTGGACATCCGCGCGAACATTGACGAAGGAAGACAGCTGAACCGTCCTCTGAATAAAACAACGTCAACCACCGAGTACTCACCGAAATAGTTTTGCTTACCACATGCTCGAACGATTTCGGTGTAAAAAACTTGTTCTGCATTTGTGCCAGAACATCGGCACCTACGCTGCATAGCGGCGAGGGCTGAGCTGCCCCCTAAAAGACTAACATCAATCACCAAGAAATCGCGGAAGGAGTCCTAGTTTACCATGTGCTCTAACGTTTTCGGTCTGGAAAAGTTTACACCCTGATAAACCGCCTGAAAGACCAGCGTCAATTACTAACAACATGCCGAAGTAGCACCTCTTACGTTGTGGTCGTGCTCCAACGTCTTCACTTCAAAAAAGTCCTTCTGCTTTTCCACATGGATATCCGCGTCGACATTGAAGAACGATGAAGAATGGACTGATACCTAAAGGACCAGCGTCAGTCATCCACAACTCGCTAAACTATCACTGCTTACCATGTGCTCCGCCGTCTCCGGCTCAGATAGGGTGTCGTCCACGATGATGGGAAAAGTACCGAACTGGTAATTTTTTTTGCCCATGTGAACGCTAGCGTCTGGGGAACGGCTGCAGACGCTGACGCGCGTGTTTCGACCGATCTTTCTCTTGTCGAAGATCTTGACGGGCTGAGACTTGAAGAGGCTGGTGATTTTGATGGTCATGATGACGGCGTACGATGGCGAAGTAGCTCGTGAGCAGAGACTGTAGTGCGAATGCCCGATATGCTGCGGCTGAACGAAGCAGCGAGAAGGACGGTCTGTCTTTATATCGAGTACATTGCATTTCAGTCGACTTGGAAATTCCAGAGTCGACTGTCAGCCGCATTCAACGTACGAAACACGGTCGAGCCTGCAATATCAATGATCAGTCACTGAGCAAACTACGAGACGGATAGAAAACTTACTGCCGTCGTGATCGTATTGGGTCACTCGGCGAGAAAGAACACGACATTTGTGGGTTTAGAACTGGGATCCTTAGGAAAATGAAGATTCTTTGCGACTGGCGTCAAGTTTTGTTTTCTTGCCGATAGTAGTGTGGCCGTCGTAGTCAAGCGTAGAGTACCGGAATTGGACATGACCTACGATCATCATCATCATCATGTCTTCCTGCGGAAATCCAACCACGGACGATGATGGCCTCATGCCTCGTAAGTTGGGATATAATTCCGGTGACTGTCATTCAACACGCTCTTCACCGACAGGACGTCTCAGATTCAGCAAGGGGAGAAATTGTATAAAATGCAAAGAAAACCCCGGTAAGATCGTGATACGACACGCAGTGTACTGCAAGTAAGACTGCCTTGCTGTTCCGATAGTCAGGATGGACCGTCTAATGGTTCGCCAGAGAGTGTTTCACACCTCTTGTGACCTTGAAGTTTCGAAGGTCTCTCGAGCCCTTTGTAAATGCCAATGCCGGGACGTCCAAACGACCAAAACTCAAGGCCTCGGGGTCCCTCGTACTCGGATTCTCCGGTGGTCTCGGCTCGTCCGTTCTCCTCGACATGGTTCATAGAACCTATTTTTCAAATCAGTCCCCCACCCCCATAAATGGCGAGCCTCGTGGGGGCACCAATCATCCGCGGAGTGCAAACGTCTGGGCATCTTGCGCGGTATGCTATGTGGAAGTATGCAGTGCCTTCCCAAATGTACGAACGTTCCTCATCGTCACATCCCAGCAGCTATAACTGAAATCACAGGCGCATGATAGAACAACAGAGATCACGAATACACTTTGCTCCTACCCAAAATTTGACTTTGTCCCGCTTCGCCTCGAATATGCTTTCGACGAATCGTGGTGGCGTACAGCCACCACGATAGAACAAGATCGTTCGCGACTCGCGATTGAACTAGGGAAAGACGGGCTGTACACTGAAGGTAGATTTGAATATACATTTTTTAGCTTTCTTAGTAACAGTCATTTTCAATAGCACTACACTACGCCCCCTCCCCCGATACTTCTTCTGTGGAAGCCTTGCGCATATATCTTGGATCATTACCCACACAGACCGCTGTCTCGAGTGCCATTCGCGTCCTTGTTCGGCTCTTGCTGTTGTATACGGCGCGATCCCGTCGAGCGTCGCACTTGTTGTTGGGAACATCGTTGACCACGCTTTCTATTTCTTTGATTTCTTGCATTTCTCATGGAGGAGGCCATTCGATCCTTGAAGAACTTCATGAAGAATGGAACTCCAGTCTACCGAAAACCGATAACAACAGCGATGCGATACGTGTGATCCGACCCCTCAGGGATGTGACCATGAAGGAATGTTCAATGTTTGCATGGTGGCACTCGATCCATATCGTTGGTAGAGACAGGCAAATACGTGCTACTGCCGGTATTCCCGGTTTGACGAAAGGTATCAAGTAGTTTGCGCAATGCCAAGCTTAAGTGGACTAACATATTCGTAGATTTTATTGTTGGGCTGGAGAAAGATTATCCATCGACTGTTTCCACCATCGTCCGTACTTGCGCCAAGCTGGAACCTAAAAGCGCTTCCAAAGGCTTATGTGTCCTCTGCCAACGGTAAGCGTACCTCTTTAGCGAAGAGGATGGCCAGCTGAAAGTAGACAGACCTATACAAGAAGGGCTGGAAAACTGGAAGAGCCGGGTCTCGATACGAACCTATTTCGATGCGAAACTAGACTCGGATCTTGTTCATTTACAAATACCCGCGCCATTGAACGACTTAAACGATTTAACCACATCCAACCCATGCCCTTCAATTACGACAGACCTTTGCTACTCTTGCCGGACCATGCTTACCAGTAGAGGTAGCCGGGTCACCAAATCCAAACCGTCGAGCGTTTTCCTCGGCGATCAAACACCGTCGTCTTCGCCGCTGCCCCTGTGGGTACCTGAGAGGGGTGGACAGCCTTGTGCACAAGACAAACAGATGCTGGCATCGGACGGCGAGCTCTGGGTTCAGAGACGTCGAGACGAGGCAAATCAGCGAAACGAAATTGCTGAGTTTTTGCTTGACCGTGACAGTTGAGAAGACTGAGAAGGGAGATATTTATGCTGTGTAGTTGTGATGTAAAAGCGCCTTGGGGAGTTGCTTCATTCGCGCAGGCTGCCATATGCATGAAACGTCATCTAATTACGACCACATGGCACATTTCAGTGCCTGCTGTAGCCGACGACTACAAATAAATTGGTAGCAACAGTTCCTTTCCATCGTTCCACTGCAATGTTTGCAGAAGAACTTCCCGAGTTCTACGACGCTGAGCAGCACAGCGACTTGACTGAGTCGTTCCAGGCAAGGAAGAATATTCTCCTCAAATCGCACGGAAGACCGCCCTGGTGATATTTTACACCTTGTTGACCTTTACCAGTCTCTAACCGCCCTCCTCGTCAGGTACGGCGAGGATGGTCTTCCTGTGTGCGATGCGTTTGTCATTGGGATAGCAGGTACGCCCATCGGATCTACCATACCGTCGTTGTAACACAGTTTATCGTCGCAGGAGGTTCGGCCAGTGGTAAGGTCGGTTCGTTCTGCAAAACGAATTCTACGCGGCAGTGGCTCACGCCAGCCAGACTCATGTAGCGAGGCAAATTGTCAAGTCACTGGGGTCCGTGCCAACAATCGTGATTCTGTCGCAAGTATGCATTTCCTGTTCAATGGCGAAGTATGTGCTCCATCGTCGGATAGGATAGTTTCTACAAATACCACAACAAGGAAGAAATCGTGCTGGCTCACTCAAATCGCTTCGACTTTGACCATCCGGATGCTCTCGACATGCCCATGTTTGCGTCGGTACGTTTCATTCGCATGTAAACTTACGTGGCTAATCGTTCTTGGCAGTGCCTCGCGGACCTAAAAGCGTGCCGACAGACTAATATACCAGTCTATTCCTTTGCGGAACACCAACGATTAGATGAAACAAAGTACCTGTATGGTGCTGCTGTGATCATTGGTACGACATGTTTACTTCATCGTTTCACGGGGCCTTGACTATTATGTTAGCCGAGGGCATCATGGCGTTGCATGATCCAAGCTTGCGTGCTTTGTATGACCTCAAAGTGAGATTTACGCGTTAGTAACGTGTCACCTTTTGACGCCACCCAGGTGTTCGTCCAATGTGACTCGGACTTGATGCTTGCCCGGCGCATTCAGCGAGACGTCAAAGAACGCGGCCGGAATATGGAAGGCGTGCTCGAGCAGTGTGTTTCTCATTTGCTTGTTGCGCTATTGTTATTATGATGATAACTTGACTCCCAGATACCTTCGTTATGTCAAGCCCGCTTTCGACAACTTTGTTCTCCCAACATCCCGTTACGCGGATATCGTAATTCGTGACTGTCTCCTACATAATACAATCTGATGTTCTATTGCTTTAGGTTGTTCCTGGCTCGAATAATTCCGTTGCAATTGATCTCATTTCCACCCACATCAGACGTCAGATGAATGAACGAGCTCGGCATTTCCGAAAATACATGGCTACCCCAAACATCGACAAGTGCCTCCAGTCCAACGACAACTACGAGGAGTTGAGCGTGATTGTTTTGCCGCAGACGCCCCAGTTGAAGGTCAGTTTGATGTTGATCTGTTGTTCAATCGGTACGGACATTGAACGTTCTGCCAGGGCATTTATACCATTTTACGGGATGAGACATCATCTCGGCAGGACTTTATCTTTTTCGTTGATAGACTTGCAACTTTTCTGGTCGAGAAGGCCATGGAACTACTCCCCTATAGAACCAAAGTCATCGTCACACCAACGGAAACGGAAACATCTGGCAAGGAACTGGATGTCAAGGTACGTTCGTTATGAACCACATCGTATTCGAAACTCATTCCAACTCACTAGAACATTTGCGGCGTCTCTGTCATTCGATCGTACGTTGTTGGCTTTGGTTTGGACAGATCCTGCCCTGACACGGTCATACTCTCTAGAGGCGGCCCCCTCGAAAAGGGCCTCCAGCGAGTCTTGAGCGACGTGACGATCGGATCACTGCTGGTACAGTCGGACCCAAAGACGGGAGAACCTCTGCTTTTGCATGTCATGCTTCCTAAATTCATTCGCCACCGGCACCTCGCGGCCGATACCTGGGTGTTCCTACTAGATGCGCAGGTCAGTAGTTTTAGGGCTCGGTCCCTTTTTATTGTCTGACTGACGTGCCACGAGATCGGTACGGGTGCATCGGCATTCATGGCTATCCGCACTCTCTTGGACCATGGTGTCCAACAGGATCACATCATCTTTGTCACGTTCCTGGTGGCTCGCAACGGAGGTTTGTCCGTCCTTCACAGGGCTTTCCCAAAGGTAAGGATAGTCTGTGGAGCGGTCGACGAGGGGCTGCGAGAGGCCTGGCTCGAGCACTACCACTCGGAAGTGGAAGGGCATCATGGCGGAGATGGAAGGAAAGTTTGGATCATGGAACCGGGTATGGGTCAAATCGGTACGTCCTGCATCTCGACGTGACATCTCGGATCTCGATTCTAACCGATTCTGTTACGTAGGAGACCGCTATTACCTATAATAGATCTTTACAATCGGAAATATACAAAGGGACACTGACGGACTAGACTGCTACATCTCATGATATGGTGTGACGTTCTAAAGGAATATTGGAGTGAAAAACTGCGAGCCATGCTGTGGGAATGGATGGATACAGAGTAAAGATGCGTTGAGATAGTCGAGTATGATGGCGAGCCTCAACCACCTGTCGCGAGTACGCAAGTAGCGACCTCGCTCGGTTGTCCTGATGAAACACTTGTTAATGATCAGATGCACCACATCAGTTCGACCAACAGCACCTGGGTAATACCAGAACGAAACCGCGATGATCACGTATAGTGCTGTTTATAAACGTTGAACTTTGTGTTGGCTACGGTTTGAAAAGCAACTCACAGATCAGAATCGCGCCGTCGAGCCAATTCGACTTGCCATCTGCTACGACGTGACTCATCGTTTGAACTGAAAACCACGTCAACGCTGACTTTTATGCTACGAAAAGAATACTTGCCAGAGATGTAAAGTACCTAACGAAGACGATAAGCATGCAACCGAGTGTCCTACACAACATCACTCACGACGGACTCGAACGGGTCAAAGAGGAGTGCCAACGGCTTGTTCATCGCCCAGCCAAGGATCGCCATAAAACTTTTTCACGTCAGCATTAGATTCTGAGCAAATCGAAAGACGGTCGACTTACGGAATGATGAATAACGTGGTTTGCTAAAGCCCAAAGAGTCATTCAAGTGGCCAAACCCCGAGCAAGGGAGAGAAACGCACTATTGCAGACCCGACTGCGACACTAACGCTAAGCCCAAGTTGATCTTTGACGGAAACATTCATTGCAGTGACGCATTCTGAATGCAGATATTGTTAATGGTTGGAATTGGCAGAACATGATGGACGACTGACCTGCGATGGAAGTAACCGCTGGGAGCAAAATCAAGCTGACCCACCGCTTGCTGATCGATGTATCTATCCCATCCATACTTCCTACGAGCTCTTCTGCGTTGAATGTAGCCAGCTGGAGCATAGTGCATTTCAGCCAGTGGCACGTCGAATCCAATGCAACTTACAATGGTCACCGTGGTCAACAGACACAACGTCAGAGTCAAACTCAGCTTCGGTTCTTTCAATGATTTAGCTGAAAGCTTGGAACTTTGTTCAGGTGCCGGAAGCGCAATGGAACTTGTGGGCTTGCGTGATCCACGATATGATTCCGTCATTGTCGATGTCTCGTCCTCAGACCGCCATTGTGGCTTGTTCGAGAAAGACGGCCCGGGACTCGGGCATGAAGGAAAAGCCGCGTAGTTCTTCAACCCTTGTGCTACCAACCGAATAGTGGGGCTCGAGTTAATAATCTTCTCGGGAATGTTCGACGACGAATTTGCGAGAGTCGCGTCAGATGGTGACTGGATGCTGAACCGTCTATTTGGCGTCCTGAGAAGTGTATCCAACCTTGGCCCAGTAATCGATGAAGACAAAGACCTCCAGCGCAGAACTTCAGGTTCTGACCGAGACGTCTTCAAAAATTCCCCACTGAACATACGCCTTTCCCTGATAAAGCGGGTGTTGATAGGAATTTTGACAGACAGTCTGTTACTCTTCTGCGTCGTATCTTTGTAGAGGTGTTGATGAGACCAAAATTGAAAAAGAAGATACAGAACATAGGCTGCGTCGAGGACTGAGTGAAGATTCATGTCCTACGCGTTCGACTCACTAATAAGGAGAACGATGGATACCTTAAAAATCGTATTAGGTATTGCGTGAGCCAAGCAAAAAAAAAAACTCACTCCGTGACTCATTTTTAGTATATCTACCCTCTGTTCTGCAGCACTCGATTCATGGGCACCTCTGAGCGCAAAATGATAAACTGCTGGTAAAAGCAATGCACCGACGCTGATGCTAAGCAACGAAGAATGTATCTGAGTTGCGGCTGATCCGTTGTTTAGCGATGAGCTGTACTAATTTAACAGTTTTAACTTGCTCTGATCGAAGCCTTGTTCTGAGAATCGCAAACCGCCGGCAAAAAAGCACATCCCAAGGATCAACACTGAAGTATGTGGTATGAGGGAGACTTCGTTCACATAGAGAATTGAAGAACAAACGCACGGAGTTTACTCAGCATAGAGCCAATTACTGTCACAAAGTGAGTGGAATGTGGCCGCGAAGAGAGCTCACGTACGTGAAGATTGGACTACATGGAGTTCACACTTTCTCAATGCGGTTACCTTTGGATCCAAAGTCAACTTGATAGGATCGCAGATCGTAAACCAGTGCCTACCGCAATGACCAACTCGACACTGGCAAAGAGGTGGTTTATCAGCAATACCATATGGATCATATCACGCACGTATTACTCTTGGATACCGAAGGGAGAGAAATTAGTATCAACCAGAATGTCATTTTCTACACGTACCATGCTCGCATTAAGAAGTCCAGTCTTCGATCCGCCGAACCTGACAGCCAATTCTCGGGTTGAGAGGTCATGAAGCTATTTCGAATAAATAATACGAAGCAATAGCACAGCTAAAATAATACCTTCACGAGCGGGATCATCGAAAGGATAGAGACTGTGTAGCTTGATAAGCCTGAGTGTCCATGATTAAGAGCGTTTGCTCACAAACAAAGACCAGCTTTTCGCGCCTTCCCATGACCCAATTACAGACCCACTGTGGCCGATCAGCTTTGCTAGTTCACTTTCTACGGGCAGGCTTACCGTGATTGGCATGAGTAACAGCAAAACATTCAACCCTATACCAAAGAACACGATGCACGATGAGTTTCCAGACAACCGGCGAACCAGAATCTTACAAGAGCAGCATATTATGACCTTTAAACCATCCCACATCTGCATGACAGCTGTCTTTCTTTTGCCGATGACATCGTTTGGATCGGATTGCTGTTGGTCAATCGAAGATCCTTGCAACAAGGGGTAGTTCCATCTAAAAGGAGACTCCTTGAACTCGCTGTGGGGGTGAGGCATGCCATCCGGGTACGGCGGGGCCAAGTTGACGGTGGAAGAACACGTAATGGCTGACAGTCGAATATCTGATCGTGGTGACGACCCAAGCCAACCGGTGACCTCTGTCGTGTCGGGCTCAGTACGACTGGCGGCTTGTGAGGTATTATCGTAGGCCGGGTGAGTGACCAGCGTAGAAGATTCTGAGGAGCCCGGAAGGGATTGGGTGTCCCCGATGATGGGCATTGAAGCCGAGCGATGGAGATCTATTCAATAAGCCCAAAACGAAATGGAAATAAAATGGAAATAAATGACGGCGAGCAAGGAATAAATAGGTCGGGAGAGATGGGTGTATCACACAGAGTGTCGACGTCCCTTTAAACATGGACTGATACGTTCGTAAACGCCTGCCAGATATGGCAACTGGGAATTTTGAAGCGATTGTCGGTGCGCTGGACTCAGCAAGGGCCAGGCTCGGCAGGGGCTAAATCAGTGACAGTCTGGATAAGTACACGAGCACGACGGCGTACTAGTGACATATTATGTATCTGTGGGTCGACTGTCGATGAGAAACACTCTCAGGCGCGTTACAATGTCACCCGTGACAAGGGAGTGTTTATGTCACAGGCTGTTCCCGGTTTGCGCCTTCGTCCAAGCCATGCTTAACACCGCCCTCCGTGCCGCTCGCCCTGTTGCCCTTCGCGCTGCCCGTTCAGCCAACGCCACCCGCGCACTCACCACGACCGCTGCTCGTCGTTCGGGTCCTCCCCCTCCCCAACTCTTGGGTCCTGGTGGAAAAACGGGCGAAATCCCTACAGATGAGCAACAAGCCACCGGTCTCGAGCGTTTCCAACTCCTCGGTGAAATGGAAGGTTACGAGGCCTTTGACCTCCAACCCCTCGACTCCAGTCGCGTAGGCACTCTCCAAGATCCCATCCAGGTTTACTCTCTGGTGAGCTCAACACGCTGCCCATTTTTCCCTATCCCCATCTTGTTTCAGGACACCGAACGTATCGTTGGTTGCACTGGCTCTCCCGCCGACTCCCACGAGCTTCACTGGTTCACTCTTCGCCGGAACAAGACACGTCGTTGCCCCGAGTGCGGTTCCGGTAGGTGGCTGTTGTCTCCCGCGCATCGCATAACTCACGCTTCTTTAGCATATAAGCTCGACTACCATGGCGCTGAACATCATGACGCACACCACCACTAAAAAAGAGAGATGCGGACGATGCGTAGAGCCTCTTCATAGTAGTTTGTAACCCATTGGGCACCGGCAAGCCGGTTTCCTTCTATATCTGTGTGAAAGGATGCCAGACTCGATCATCGGATGACGATTTCCTCCGGCCCGACAAAACGTTTCACCACGGGAAGCTTCCTGACGGATTATGAACGCTTGAACTTCTGCAACACTTTATAATGACATTCTAGAATCCATACACCGATGTACAGGATTTTTATGTCACCGGTGCTTCATCGTCCGCACAGTTATCAAAGACATGGCAACGTTAACACATCCGTATTGACTACTGCAGGGTCATTCAGTGTTCAAATAATCGTGGCTTCACCCTGCGAGATGTCTTGGCATTCACCACCCCAGTCTACAAGGTGACCAGGTCAGTAGAGGGGAATCTAGGAAATCATAGCCACAGTCGTTCTAGAACGAATTCGTTTACCATCCTTAGATAACGTTCTTCGCGCACGAAAAAATGTTACTCAGTATATTCGGACGGTACAAACCGTAGCATACGCCGCCTACGATACAAAAAAAAAGTGTGTGAGACATTCTTAATTCACCGCGTCGACGAGCCTCGAGGATAGCGGGGAGATCGATCCTGTACAGTGTACGAATTGACCTCATCCCGCGGACGCTCCTGCCACGCTCCGGGGTTAATACTCGCAACGTAAATGTTGTCAACGGCGGGTCGAAAACGTCCAGTGCCTTGGCAAGATATGTAAAATGAAAATGAATTAAAAACAAGAGGAGAAAGAGGGGATAAAGGCACACCATAGCCATAGCAGAGGTTCATTCCGTGGATTTAATTATAAGCCCTCGTATAACCTCCTTTCGCTCGTCTGCTCATGCTGGTGAGCATCGGAGAGCACATAGCGCCGAAACATATCGCCGATATTTGCCCACTGCGCAGCGCTAACGTTGGGAAATGTCGCGTTCCATTTGCACGATTAGAGATTGACTAGGGATCCATTAAACTAGATGACATTTTTAGCACCGATGTAGGACACCGGAGATGAAACTCGGGCGCACCGACGTGTCATATGGGTAACGATTGGATCGTGTCCAGATAAGACTTCGTGGTCATACGCCATTATGAGCAACGACACTAAAGAGGAGCCTTGAGGCGACGCACCAAATCGTCTGGAGTGATCACAAGGTGCTTTATTTGACTCGGATGAGAAGCAATCTATTTATATATATAAATAAACAGTTCTGCGTGGAAATCTTCAACAGGCGGCCGCAGGCCAATAGGAGACGATGGACAGCACTGGTTCGAAATGCAAGTGAGAGATCTTAGTGGTCTTCGGGCCAGCTTCGATCCCGCCAGGTACACGTGTACGCTGACCAGGAGATTCGTAATGTGATGTCACTGCCAGGAAGTAAGTACTGTCGATAGACTCTGAACGAAATAAACAGCCTGGTCAAACTTGTGGTTGTAAGTAACATACTTGAATATTCGTGGTCTGGAAGCTGTCGACAGATCGTGCCGTGTCCTGATTTCTAGATCACTCGACAATGGTGGGACGATAGCGCTGTCTATCAAAGCGCCTTGAGTAGACTCTAGGATTCAAGTTACAGTTCCAATACGGTGTGGCTTTCCACGGAGGCTGGCAGCAGAATATCGCTGATTTCTGGCTTGGAAGTGTGACAATACAGAAACCTTCAGAGTATATGTACTCCACATCTTGAGAGCTTGCTTCGGTGCCGCGAAATGTCAGCGGCCACTTGAACCAGTACGTAGGTCATTGCGCACCGCATTGCGACAACTGAAGTTATGGCATATAGCCTTTCCGCTATTTTTCGTTTGGTTAGTGTTCCCCCGAGACGTGTGACTGCCACTGACTGCTTCGAGAATCGAAGCTCGAGGTAACTTGACTGTTAAACGTTTTTTTTACTATGAATTGCTTGCGGTGAGTTCACTCACTCTGTGATTTACTTATATATAAAGAACGCTCTGCACCGCTCTTTCGGCACCCCCGACCGGGTGGCATGTGGTCGACGTCCCTCTTTCACAATTCACAGCCTACGCGCGCTCTCGAACCGGCGCCGAGTTGACGGTCCCCCCCAAGTTCCAAAACCTTCTCGTTGGGCATGCAACGCGCCGTCCTTTTTTTGAAACCAGGGTTTTCGGTACGATGGCATCCCCGTCGGGCACATCACTTCTCCGACGGTGTTCCCCGAGTTGCTCCGCTTCCAGATACGGGTTTCATTAAGCAATTCACGTCGCGTCGGGCCTTCACCGATGATTGCCGTCTCCGCCACTCTTGCCTGGCGACATTGAGCGTCTCGACTCAGTCACTGTGCACCATGCGTGTCCGAACATTGTACGGCTCCTCAGTTGATCCTGCGCAGTGATGGGTGATGTGGCACCTAGCCGCTGTTGCGGGTGCCTGCGGGATATCCTGGCAGAGTCCTGAACGAATCTCACCATGGTCCTGTTCGCAGTTCACTGCGGCTATTATGCTTCGGTAATGGGCCGAGCCCCACGGCGCCGAAGATGATCCTCCGCAGTACGGCCTAACAAAAAAGGAAGAAGGCTGGTGCCTTCTTGTTGTTTTTCTGCGATAGGCCAACGTACGCATGGGCCTGGTCTTGGGTCGTCCCGTAAACCCCTCGCTACTATCATCTCCTCGGATGGTTATTGATCACACGGCCGCTAAATGCCGTTGTGCCATCCGGCCACTTTGTTTAGTGATTTCGCTAGGCGCTGATTAGCTCTGGACCTCGTTATCCGCTCGGCTCTTGTTCATTGGCGTCCGGGGGTTCGCAGATCTTTCGAGAATTGGGGGCACGGATGGGAAAGGCCTCCCTTCCCCGGCTACCTGTCCCCAACCATCCCGACACGGATATATTATAGCCAAGTATATACCACGGTGATGCTGCGGCACGGAGCGTAGCATGGAAAAAGTCCGGACTGCAAGACTTTGTGATGACAGAAGATGACCCAGTCCTGGTCCGCGCGTGCGCAGCCGGCGTATCCGAGTGACTCGTGTACACTTCCCATACCTCATTCGGTCGTGTAAGTAATCGTTATATAATCTCCACTAATGAATACAGATTGACGTGCATGTAACAAAAAAAAAATGAGAACGAGCTAACGAAACATTCAAAAGGGGATCCACAGTTAATTAGGGTATTGCAGGGGTATCTATCGCCGTCCGGTATGCTGAGATCTATGCAAGTGAAGTTGAGGATGGGCACACGACGATTGCTGTCGTTTCTGTGCCTCATGATCGATCGACACGCACCCCTACGCAGGAGGTACCAGGGTCGCCGGATCACTACATGGAAATGTCCTTGTGACGCTTCCTGCTCTTCTCGTGACGTTTGCAATCGCTGCTGTTATAGAACCGTTGATCACAACCAGGAATGCGACACGCAAAGGGCCGTTCGCCTGTGTGAGATTGCGCATGTCCTATGATGTGGCGTTATTAATACCGGGACGAGCATAGTATGTAAGACTCACGTCTGAGGGAGAATTGTGCAGTGAACGTTTGGCCGCAATCAGGACACATAAATTGCGCGGGGTGCCGGCGTCGTCGACCGTTAGCTTCAAGCATAGCTTTGCTCGCGACAGGTCCGGGACGAGGTGGCGATGACCTTGAACGGTTGCGATGAGGGCCACTCTGAGGAGGCACAAAGTATGGAGGGGTGGGATCGGTGGAAAGAGACCCTGCTAGGTCCGACTCGGCGGACGGCCATAGGGTGAGCGGGTCAGAGGTGGCAGGTGAGGGGGTGTGTTCGAATGGGAGAGGTCCATAAATCGAGGAAGAGGGCGATACTGAGCTTCCGAGAGATGACGGAGATGGGATGGGGCTGCCAAGGGTGAAGGGAAAGAGTCCGTCGGGAGTAATGCTCTCTGGCACGATGGCTGGGTATGGGAGTGAATAGTCAGGACCGGTAAAGTACTCCTGGCTCGTTGTGGACAAGTGGGAGAGCTCTGGAATGTCTTCGAGATCTGCCAAGGGATGGTAGGAGCGGCCTACGCGGTGTAAGAGTGTGGCGCCACAATAGATGGGGCGTAGCTTACATGGCGCTTGCGAGCACTCATATTGAATGGCGTCTTCGACCGAAGTAAAGGTGCCAAAGTTTAGAGCTTCAGCGAGAAACGAGTCGCCATGGAAGCTGAATATGTCATGAGTGGATGGCACAGGACAGTGGAGCATGTAACACACAGCGCGGAAGAGTCGTCTGCGTCAAGGATGCGGATGGACGGAACGTCCGAAGACGACTGTGGCGGGACGTTCATGGTGGAGAGTGGAGATGTAGGTGTAAGGAGAGGAGGGGAGGGGAGGGTATGGGTAATCTGGGTATGACTTGTTGGGAGATCGGGATGATGTTATATAGGGGAGGACGCGTTCGAGTTGCCGCTTTAAGGGTAGGCGTGGCAAGGGACAAGCGGGGCCATGCCTCGCCCAAAATTGCGCATAGTCAGAGGCGCCCATGGACCCATGCACGGGGCAGGTCACACGTAACTGATCTGGGACTTGGGAATGGCGAAGACTCGGGGAAATGGGGTAAACATGACGCAAATGGAGGGTCGGGGAGAGAGAAATTCCAGGACGAAGTTATTGGGGGACAGCCTCGGTTCGAAAGAAAGAGAGCAATTCGTTGGCTGTGTCAATTTCCAGAACAACTCACCGCCGCCGTAATGATCATGTGACCACCGTGCCAACGTCTCCCGCTTCCTCCCGCACCAGGTTGGCAGGCTGGCCTCGTGTGTTGAAAAACTTTTCGCATAACGGGCCTTCTGTGTCCGACAATCAAGGAGACCATAGACGCTGGCCTGCCTCACCGTGCGAAAGCCAACCAACGTCGCGCCCTATCCAGCCAACGGGTAATGCCCGAATTGAATTACGAACGCCGCGCTATTTTTGCCTTCTTTCGTGAGGGATGAGTGCGACAAACTCTGAAAACACCACGTACGGTTTGGTAGGACAGTGGCTGTGACCCTATGAAACGACACGAGGCCATGCCAACGATTGGAAGGGCCTGCCAAACACCCCAAGGTACACACACACACGCCACGCTTTGTGGATCCGCATCATCGGCTTGTCCGTGGGTTTCCGCCAACATGAGCACACACAGCGGACCTCAATCGAAACCCTATGACATGGTCGATTAATGACCGATAGTTGGTGGTAATATTACAATGTTCAGTCGTCATCGCCATCGCTTCCATAATCCACCAGTCCTAACCCCACCGGCTTAGCCACCAATGTATTTGCTTTTTGGCTTCCGTTCCGATTCCGTATCTCCGCAAAATACTTGAGTCCTTCAAGCGTATCAGCAGTAAGCAGTCCCATTGGCTTGGAATACTCCGTTTCTCGTGGCGGTCCTTCTATCTTCCTTCGCTTCAGATCATGGGAATCGTTGGCCTCCGGATCATCCTCCTCCATTTCCAGAATCTGGAGTTCGTCGTCACCATCCTCAAGCGCACGCACCGCCTGCATCGCTTCGACGATCCGCGGATCCATTCGGGCCTTGATGGTCTCCTGCCCCAGCTCCTCCAGACGCCGCTTCTCAGCCACCTTTTGGGTTGGGTTGGGGTCTTCGGTGGCCCATCGAACGTTCAGAATCTCGTCATTGTCCAACGACTGGCACGCCATCGACTCCTTTGCAAACTGCGCACTCAGCTCCGACACGTAGGTCACAAAGGCAACGCTCCGATACTGTAAAACCCTGACTAATCGATTTCAGCGTTCCGTCACAACACTTCCACAGACAGACATACTTCTCTCAATCTCTCCCCACTCCTTGAAATGACGGTTGACGATCTCCTCCGTCTCCGGTCCAGGGCCTGTCTCCTTGATTCGACCCACATATAGTGTGCGATTTTGACGATTGAAACTACCTACACCACCCATGTCGTCACGGTAGTCGGCAAACTTGTCTCTTGCAAAGCAATCTTTTGAGCTGTCCGGCAGTGCGTCGTTTGGGTCCGGAAGGACGTGGAGATAGTTGCATTCCCAGCCATAGGGGCAGCAGCCCCTTGCGAAAAAGAGACAACAGTATTTGATGCCAGTCTGGTTGGCACGAGTGAGACCAACATCTTTCTTGATGTTGCACCGCGTTTGTGACTTGACTTTGCTAGTGCATTATTAATCTCGAGTGTGGCCAACTTGGGGGTTTACACTCACTTGGAATAGTTGTCCTCGCGATCTCCACCGGCCCACTTGTTGTACCAGATATCTGTTGTACTTTGTTAGCGACGGCGTCACTGCAAGTGCACCGAACGACTGACTATACTCCTTGCCAGTTTGCACAGTCTCTTTTTTTTCGACGTCGCCCGGTTTAACTTGTTTTCTGGCTGGCTTGAGCTTCTTGGCGGGTTTTGGCTTTTCCGGAACGACTGCTTGAGTGGATTCGTCGCCGCTCATCGATGCGTTGTGGTCGGTGGTCTAAGAAACATTGCAAATGAAGTAGTATGAGCTCATCAAACCACGTGACTGTCACGTGAGTAAATAGCGGACCGGGCATGCTTTCTTGAGCGTCACCGCGCATACCGACAGGTCCACCGGGCTTGTCATGGCGTGCCACTCCTCGTTGCTGGCATCGAAGACACCGACCAACGTTGTACCCGCAAAAGTTACTATCGGCCATATGTACGTCCATGTCTTTCAAATCCTGTGAATGTGCCCCTCGACAACCATACTTATTCCACCTCGTCCAGCCAGTTGCGCGATCTCATCATTTGCCCTCGAGAGTCGGGTCTAGTTAACTATGTACAACAACACTCCATCCTGGAGCAGGATCTGTATGCCCCCGACTCTGTGCGTTCCTCCTATTTTCCCCATGCCCTGCCCCTCACATGCCGCTCGCACGCTAGGCCGTCCGGACCATCGCAGACCTTTCCTTCACTCCGAACGCCCTCTCCTCCATTCAGCTTCCAGGCTCAGACATGACCCTCCTTGCCGCCGGTGGCCAGGAGGCGGAAATCCATCTTTCCCTTCATCAGTCCCCTTCCCGATCGCAAAAGTGTAAAGATCCGCCCCCTCGACCACGCTGTAGCGATGCCATTTGGACGTATTATAGGAAGCTTAACGGCTCCATCAACAACTCTGTCTTGCTCAGCTCTCTGAGTTTGACAAGGTCCGCGGAGAGCAGCGTGGAACCCCGCCTCATCGTCAGTAACAACGACTGCACGGTACGCTTTTACGACATCCCCATTCGGGGTGAATCCTCCCCAAAAGATCTGCGCCAGTGCGGAGACTTGAAACTCGAGGAGCCCATCAACCACTGTGCGTATCTTGTATCCCCCATTTCGTTGCTCATCCGTCCATGTTGCCTTTCAGCCTCGATATCACCAGATGGGAGAACATTACTCTCTGTCGGGGATTCCCCTCGGATTTATCTCCACCACCTTACTGGTGGTCCTTGCATCACGTTTGCTCCTATAGTTGCTCTCAACGTACCACCTCCCGACGCCAGACTCTACTCCTCTACGCTTTCTGCGTCTTTCTCCACCGCATTCTCACACGATGGTATGAAGTTTGCAGTTGCTTCCCAAGAAGGCGTCGTTGCTGTCTGGGACGTGCGAAGCACGAAACCGATGAAAGTCATTCAGACAGACAAAATGCGGGTGCCGACCGGGCACCTTGGGAATGGAGAGGGAAGCAGCATGCTCAGTGATGACCCGTGGGAGTGGTCGAGAGGTACCTCGAAGGCTCCCGGCTGGGGTGCCAGGAGTGTCAAATTTGGAGCCGGTGGTACACATGGTCGCACTGGGCATGAGGTCATGATATTCACAGAGGTCAGTTTTGCCAACTTAGTTGGGCAAGGTTTTTGCTTACATTTCATTTCAGCACACAAGCCTCTTTCATGTAGTTGACGCTCGCACTTTCGAAACAGAAGACATCGTTCGCATACCTAACATTGCGGGGCAAGAGGCGTCACATCCGGCGTCGCCCCGCCCTTTTTCGATATCTCCTGCATCACATGTCTCGAATGCATCGCCCGTTAGGCAGATTGTACCACGTACAATTCGTACACCAGAAGAAAGCTTTTACGTCAACCCCACGCGAAGGGCACATCGCATTCTGCGACGACGGGACGGAGAGGACGAGGACTACAGCTACGGGGCTATTGTCGACACGCCCCCTTCTGGGGATAACGCAGTTCAAGAAAACATTCGAGAGGCCTTTTCTCGTCGAGCAATGCGGGTGCATCCACATCATGGACATCGAACGGATGTCTATCCACAGCCTTTTACACGAGGATCTAGTGGCCCGCACGGATATGGTAATAATGACGTCGATGGGGACGGAAGAGAAGATGTAGATAGCATGGATGTCGATGAACTGGAAACGGACTGTATTTCGCGGGCGCCTTCGCGTTCGGCTTCCCCACCGCCCTCCATCCACCTTCCATTACAGACATCACCGTCGCCATCTCGGGGCAATGCCCATGGGCGATACATCAACGGCCGCTACCTGCCTCATGCCAGCCGCCTTACGACCGCACGCACCAACTTTGTCGTGGAACCAGCACAGAACGCGGATTTGGACATTGCGGGGGCGTGTTTTGACCCTGATGGCGGGATGATCTATGTGGCGACGTCGGAAAGCGTTTCGGAGTGGGCTATTAGGGGGGCAGACAAGCGGTGGTGGGGGCACGACGGATGGGCATGAGCATGGTTTTATTCGTGCGAGCTTTCATGGTGATTTAAGATTGGATCGATCTCGCATGTTGTTTTATGTTGCTGGCCACTGTAATAGTTTGTAGCTGACACGATTGCAATAAGGAATGACGAGCTAGGTGCTGATGGTGGCGTACTTATGGGCTGGCAGTAATTTATCGTTATTTCTCATTCGATACATGTCCATGTTGGCTGCGGTCTGCCGCCGCACTACCCTTTCGAGGGTGTCGCTCACAGCAAGGACGTGTCGCGGATACTTTCCCGCTCGTCTTGCTCCTCCTCCGCTGCTCCAACATGCCCGACATGCGTCCGAACACGTGACAGCGAAAGAACAGCGGCGCAAAGACTGGCTCGTCGTCCGCAAGCTCATCGGCAACGTCTGGCCGAGGCACGACTGGAACACCCGCCTTCGCGTCGTCTTCGGGTTCGCCCTCCTCATCGGCGGAAAGGTCTCTCTCTCTCTTTCCCGCCTTTTCCCGCTCCTCACACATCCAAAGGTACTGAACGTACAAGTCCCCCAAATATTCAAGGACGTCGTCGACGCCCTCAACCTAGACGTCTCATCGACCTCCACCGTTTGGGTCGTCGCCGGCTCCCTCATCCTCGGCTGTGCGTATGTGTGCCCACCTTCATACTACCCACCTCATTCTCTGTAGATGGCGCCGCACGCATCGGAGCGACCGTGTTCGGCGAACTTCTGAACGCGGTGTTCGCCAACATCGGCCAACGCGCCATACGCAAGGTCTCCCGCGAGACCTTTGAGCACCTGCTCAACCTGGATCTCAAGTTCCATCTCTCTAGACAGACCGGCGGCCTCACTCGCGCCATCGACCGCGGAACAAAGTATGTTGCCATCCAATTCTAAGCCCTCCATTCGTCTGATCCGTCCACAGGGGCATCACATTTATGCTACAGGCCGTCCTATTCCGTATCGTTCCCACTGCCTTGGAGATATCCATGGTCTGTGGCATCCTCGTACGTGGCGTCTCCCTTGTTCATCGATCCTTGTAGATGGTTCTGTAGACGTACAAATTCGGATGGGACTTTGCCGCGATTACGGCAAGCACATTGGCCGCATATACCTGGTTTACCGTCCGCACGACTTCGTGGAGGTCAGCCCGGTTCTCGTACGCATTCCGCGAACGTCTCTCACACAACTGGCAGAACGCAGTTTCGACGTAATGCCAACAAGGCTGACAACATGGCCGCTTCGTCGGCTGTCGATTCCCTCATAAACTATGAGGCAGTCAAGGTCTGTGCCCCCCTTCATTTGCTCCTTTTTCCATTAAAACGTACTTCCACAGCATTTCAACAACGAAAAATATGAAATTGCTCAATATGACGCCCATCTCAAGCAATACGAGAAATCCTCCGTCAAAATCACGACTTCCTTGGCTTATCTGAACTCGGGTCAGAACGTGATCTTCTCCACTGCCTTGACAACTACCATGTTTTTGGCTGCTCAAGGGGTGCTGAATGGTGAGAAAACCGTCGGCCGACTTGTCCGACTATTCTAACAGGACAACGCTCAGGCACTATGACCGTCGGCGATCTCGTCATGGTCAATCAACTGATATTCCAGTTATCTCTTCCCCTCAACTTTTTGGGCAGCATATATCGCGAGCTTAGACAGAACCTGTTGGATATGGAGCTACTGTTCACTCTCCAAACCGAGGATGTACCAGCGAGGGCAAGTGTCTCAACAATGCTGTGGTCTCGTGTCTTATCGTCACCCAGGACAAGCCTGGGTCGCAACCGCTCGCACTCAGGGGTGGTTCCATTCGCTTCGAAAACGTCAATTTTGGGTACCACCCTGACCGTCCTATATTCCGTAATCTCTCCTTCACCGTTCCAGCCGGCAAAAAGGTGGCTATCGTAGGACCTTCGGGCTGTGGAAAATCCACCGTTTTCCGGCTTTTATTTAGATTCTATGATCCCTCCTCTGGCCGCATTATTATCGACGACCAAGATATCCAAGATGTACAAGTGGAGAGCCTTCGCAAGTTAGTAGGCGTTGTTCCACAGGATACACCTCTCTTCCACTCCGATATCATGCATAATGTGCGGTATGGCCGCCTCGATGCGACCGATGAAGAAGTGAAGGCAGCTACCATCAAGGCAAGCGTACATGATACCATCATGAGTCTGCCCGATGGATATAAGACAACTGTTGGAGAGCGAGGACTCATGATCTCGGGGGGCGAAAAGCAACGGCTAGCAATCGCGCGTGTATTACTGAAGGATCCCCCAATACTGTTTTTTGACGAAGCCGTGAGACTATCTCAGTTTCTAAATTAAATTAACGTGTGTTATTGACGCATACCTTACCCAGACGTCTGCCCTCGATGCTCACACTGAAGCGGAGATCATGAGGAGCATTAATAGCTCTCTGTTGCACAGCGGGAGGACGAGTATCTTTATCGCTCATAGGCTCCGCACCGTGGTCGAAGCAGGCAAGTCTGTCCCACTCGTCCAAGGGTCACAGAGTGCTGACTTTGAAATGTACACAATATCGCCACATAGATTTGATCATTGTTCTCAAAGAGGGCCTAGTCGTGGAAGAGGGTACACACGAGGAGCTGTTGCGTCTAGGGGGTTTGTATCACGACATGTGGGTCCAACAGCAGTCCGCTTCGGATAGTGTTCCGGAAAACACGAGTCAGCATTCGCGGTAACTATGTACACTGTCGACTTAAATTCACTCTATCCCTCGCGGAAAAAGATTTTTCTCCATAAATGTTCGGTGCTAAGGTTGCCATCGTGCTGCTTTAGCTCGATCGGGATATGTATTAATGACATCACTTTATTGGCTTTTTCACGCAAAGCTGTCACTTTGACATTTTCACAGGCCAACTGCTTTGTCCGAATGCTGATAGAACGGAATGCAACACGGACGATGTCTACAATGAGTCCTCGTGAATTATGTACACGAGCGCCACGTTTCGAGATCTTTTCCATACTCGCCTTTCCCAATTATCTTTCGCATGAACATGAAACACAAGTACGTCAAGATCTGATGTGACTCAGAAGCCAAAGGTACGTCGCTCTCATAGCGCTTTCCGGATTGTCCATATTGACGATAAAACAGGCATTTTTTTCTGCTTCTCCCCTGAAGCGATAAGAACAACTTCTCCGCCGGAGCATCGCCATCGTCCGGAGCACCGCCATCGTCCAAATCGAAAGTGAACGACGATTCTTTTATTTCAACAGATACCCCGACCCCCATTTCGGAATCCCACGTTCTTGTTCTTCGTGGTGTTGATGCGGCGTCCGACGCCAACGGGGTTACATGAAACGTATCGCCATGGATCATGAACCCTGCGTTCAGCGTGTGCGGCTGGCGGTACGTCGCACGCATTATGCCTTGTTTAGTTTTTTTTTTCTTCCTTCCACCGACTCGTGCCTCATTGCACGCCCCGTGTATGAATTGAACACGCACGCAGGTACAGGTATGGGCGTCTACTAGTTTCCTTGCCTTGCCTTTTTTTGCAAAGGGATGCGCGAGGCGAGGCGATGCGGGGCGCTGTCGCTACCTGTTCCAAGCGACGAATGCCGTGCTTGGGGGTGTGCATGCTGGGCGCCATTTTTTTCTTCTTCTTTTCTTTTTCTTTTTCTTTTCGGCTGCCCTCCGCCATCCATCTCATCGCTTTGCTTGGATTCCTCGCCACCATTAACCATACTTCATTACGCTTGTTTGGGGGACGGCCGGTGTTTTATGAACGCATCGGGCGCCGCCATATCCCCCTACGATGGCAATCCATTAACCTGAAACCTCTTGGAACATCATGCTGTGGGCAGATCACGGTGAGCCGACACTCCGTCCAAGCAATTCGGTGAACGAAAACATGAAAGATGTAAAATTGACTCTCAAACATGTTTTTGCGCACAGGAACGAAGAGCGCAGGTCAGGCGACCCGTCTTCATTAACTGGGTACTATCCCTTCAATCTCTGTCCACCGCGGTTTCCAGCCTGTGCTTGCTGCCCGGCGCAAATGCAGGCACGTGCAAATTCTGCAACTACATGCGCCCACTTGATCGTCGTCAAGTACGCCAGACTCCACCCTTCGCAGGACACGAAGGCTGCAGTCGATCGTAGAATCGTACGATGATCGGACGAGCTCGGCAGTCCCCCTGATGACTTTTTCCCGGACTGCTCGGTAGCCGTTGGTCGAATGATCCAGGCCCTTTCGCCTTGCTGAACCAAAATCAGATGCTACCAGTGGTGAAGGAGACCAGTCTGATGGGTGACGAGAAGAGCGACGACGACACAGGATCGGAAGTAGGGTGTCCGACCGCCCTTTCGAAGGAAAAGGCGACGGATCTATTTTTGGCGTAGAGTCTCTCGAGGGACACCGTGACCGAAGAAGATGACTGACTGGAATTCCATCCGAGGATATCTTCCTGGATTGAAGAAGTGTCCATTTGGGCGAGAAGCTGCTGCCGCCGAAGATAGAAGAGGATTTTTTTCGAAGAAGTGACCATGGAAACGTAAAGCTGAGCTAGCTTTCGCGCAGTGTTGACGACGACTGACCGACTGACGAGCGGACCGAGTGTATCAAAGGAACAGCGGTGCGTGGAGTGCTCTCTAGGTGAATTGTCAAAGCGGCAGATTGGGTCCCTTCAACCCTCAGCCCTGGGAACGACAGAAAGTTATACAGGGACCTTTGCCAAAGAAGGCATCAAGGATAGTGCATCAGAATCAGATGACCGCATGCAGAGACATGCCTTGTTCAGAGTCACTGTTTGCAAGCAATCTTCGGGGACTTCATCGGACATCCACTGGAGCTTCTTCAGAACGGATACTGTAGCTCTGGGATAAGCATCCAATTCCCTTGTTCGAAAAGGTATCTTTGTGGCAGGCACGCTCTTTCTTGTGCTCCGTGTTAATCATATCAATTGGGAGAGTCGTCACGGATAAGTGGGTTGTCGAGACGGCGGTGTGGCCACACCACTCTTCTGAATCCTGACAGCATAACCCGGAACGGAAGAAGAGCGTATCGCTCATGTAAGACCGCGAACACGAATACGTTGACGGGCTTCATGGATCCATGTACAGTGTCGATATTATGCTAAAGGCTACTACATCGAGCCCTATAGTATGATGTGGCCAACTTCACTCGATGCGCCCGCGCAACCAGCTCAGTAATCCCTTGGTTCCTTCGCGTTCCCAGATCTTCCTTTGAGGAATTCGGAAACTTTGGGTCCGAGACGAATAACACGTTAAGCCCATGATATATGCATCGCAAAAGTAACGTAGTCACTTACACATTCCCATCCACCAGAAAGACATCCAGTGGTAACACACCAAGTGCCGGTGGCAGTTTAGAAATTTCATTGTCTCTCAAGTCTAGCTCCTCGAGTTTCCAGTCAGGATCAGAGCGGTGACCCTTGAAAATCTCCGCCACTTCCTGGAAGCCGTCGAGTGTTGTGATACGGTTCCCCTGAAGCCGAAGATGCCTCAATCCTGGCCGATTAGGCGTGACTTGGGTCGATGCCATGATGAGGCCCATCAAAACGTCCTTTTGCAGCGCGGCGGAAGTCAGCGCGTTATACGACAAATCCAATGTCCTCAAATTAGGAAATAGCCGTGTAAGCAAAGGCAGAATTGGCTCGTTTGATTTTATCGGGGTTGTCCTGCCATCCACCTGGCGAGCCATTGCGACACTATCGCCGAAACCGCATCCATCCAATGAAAGTTCTTCCAGGGTCGGGATCAGCCTAGAATCTGTTTCGGGTCGGCCAGAAGGTAATGAAACGGAAATGTCCAGTTTCCTATTGCTAAGTATGAGTATCTTGAGCGTTTGTGCGAAAGATTGTGGAGTTATTGCTGCAACAGGAAGACTCGGTGTAGGCAAAGCGATGTCAATTTTGCCTGAATTGGCGTATGCATCCGAAGCAGACGTGGCGAGAGAGAAGGACCTTGCATGCAGTTTCGGAGGAGGGACTAATGGCGGGAGAGTGAGCGCCTGGGTGGCTGCATTATAGTACTGAGGGTTGTTTAAGCTGAACGATGACGATGGGGCACCTTGAGGTGGAGGGGAGCTTGGACGACCGTTGCCAGTGACCAAAGCTGGCTTTCTTCGGGAGGATGGTTCTCGGGATGATAGTACACTCTCGGAAACCGAGGATTCTGCAGCAGCAGCTGCCGCCGCCGCCGCTCTTGCACGCCTCCGGCCGCCCTCAGTTAATAAGCCCTGTTCTGCTTCAATTTCCCATGATTCCTTCACTGGCTCTTCGTGCACGACAGGATCCTTGACATTGGTCGCCGAACCCCCGTTTGTGTGGGACCTTCCGTCCCTGTCCCGTCCCCTACGCTCAGCTTCAATTTCCCAAGCTTCCTTTAGAACCTTCTTCCCGACGGTTACCCTGATAGTACCCTCTGGTGGTTCATCTGTCGTCATATCAAACACGACCAACTGTTTTAAGCCAGCCAACGCCAACGCCACGGCTTCAGCGGTCGCACGCGTTTCTTCCAGATCGAGTACGCGCAACGAAGGAAAAATCCGAGACCCGGCACGAGTGGGCGGGAATGCATCGTCCCCGATATCCGCGTTCGCTAGACGAAGTTCCCTTAACTGCCTAAGATCCCCAAACGCGCGTATGAGACCCGACGAATCAGAGTTTCCCGACGCAATAGGATTTGAAGAAAAGTCGACCTTGGATAAGCTAGAGGGGAGGTTCTTGTAGTCGATGGCGGAAGCGGTCAGCTTGTTGAATGAAACGTCTAGCGACAGAAGGCGTGGTAATGGTAATGTAGCACGGGTGATCACAGGGCCAAAGAATCCTCCCGAGCTATATGTGTCCGTTCGCGATTGTTTGGAGGAGCTTGAAAACGGTTGACCAAACGGCAGGGCGACAAGTGCATTATGTGACATATTTAAGGTGGAGAGTGCAGGGAGTGCGAACATGTTAATTGGGACCGAAATTAACGAGTTATGTGAAAGATCTAGGCTAGTAAGGGCTGTCAAGTCAGCAAAAGTTTTGGGCAAAGCGCAGATCTTGTTTTGGTGTAACTATCATGGTCGTAAGTGAGATGCATATATAGGAAATAAGAGCAAACTTACGTCAACGGACTTGAGTGATCCAAAGAGTGAAATTTCGTGTTGTATCTCAACGATTTCGTTGTTCCAAGCTTTCAACACCTGCAAGTCCTGTGCTTCGAACCATGCGGGACCTCCACGCTGTCCAGGTCGCATCCCGGGGGCCTCGGAAGTGCCTATTGAAGGTTCCTGAGGAACTGATTTCAGTGCTTTAGGCTTCACTCCCAAGTGAACCTCGAATAAAGCCGATGGCAGGCAGGGCAATGAACGAGAGGCGAGATTGATTGAACCTATGGTAAAAATCTTTGTCAGGTAAGCTTTCCGGGTGCGAAAGAAGACTAGCGTCCACACCTGTGCTACGGGCACGCTCGATGGACTCTTTCACGGACCACCGGCCAAGACCAACGTTCTCGTCCACTTCTTTCTTGGTAGGACTTTCGCTGCGGGGGGCCTCCTCCAAGCTGTCAAAATTATCGAATCCAACACCTCCGCCGCCGCCGCCGGATCTAGCGACTGCTTTTTTAGCCTCTGCACGTTTGAGCGCGATGGCTTCTTTGATGTTGAGAGGCGTTTTGGGAGGCGGGATCTCTTCTTCAGGCGGTGCTCGGCGGAGCGACTTGGAAGGTGACTTTGGGATCGACTTTGTGCGTACACGAGGTGTGGTAGGTGTTACTGCACTAGCAGAAGGCTTTGATGGGGACGGAGCACGAGAACGGGAATTCGGAGGAAGCAGAGTGGTTTTGATGGTCGGTCTGGAAGACGAGGCTTGGGGCAGACGAGACATGGTGAGAACGATGAAGACAAAGTGAAGTCAAACTGTACAAGATAGACTTGGTTGGTCACGCGCAGCATTACTTAACTACGGCTAGACAAAATTCCATGATCAAGTGTCCACGCTACAGCGGTAAAAGACGAAGACTACTCGTCTCCTTCACCGTCTCCATCCCCGTCGTCGTCCTCGTACAAATGTAGATCACTAACCCCTTGCTCCGCCTGTCGCAGTTCAGCGTATACATCCTCTTCATCACGTCTGTACTTGCTGAGATCAAAGTCGTCCGACCCATCTCCCTCGTCTTCATCTTCAAACCATTCTGGGTTGTATTGGAACTGGTGCCAAGTCAAAAAAGCGCGAGCAAACATAAATGAGGACCTACCAGATCTCGGCCACTCATGCCAGTAATCTTCCCGGCCGCATGTTGCGTTTCCTTGGCCTTGCGCAATGCTTCTGCTTCTGCCTCCTTCTTGTCCATCCGCGTCTTCTTCCAGATGGCAAAAGTTTCCGGAGTGACCGGAGTAAGATTAGAACCTAGTTTGTGCCGCTAGAGAAGAATTAGTACACGGAAAATCTTGCGAGGCGACGTCTACCTCTATCTCCAGAAACTCCTCTATGGATATAACATTGGCCTTTGCAGCATCCTCCGCGGCTTTCTTCTCAGACTTCAAGACAAAGCCTGGAGGTAATGCATGCCGGTACTGGCATTTCTCCCCTCCGTTCGGGCATTCCCAGAACCAACCAAACCTACAAAATAAGGCAATCAGAACACAAAGAATGACGAGAAAGATCGCCCACTTTTTGCTTTCAATGGCCTCAATGAAGTACTTGCAGACGATCTACGCACACACGTAAGTAAGGCACACTCAAGGCCAATGACACGCACATCTGTTGTGGTTCGTGGGTTACCATGCTTCGACAATACTACACTTCGTAATTTCGTCTCGTCCCAGTCGTCCATCGTGTCTGTGATATTGGATACTGGACAGTTAATATCCACGACGGGAAGAAGGCATACTTTACGAACCCTTCATCTTTTCCTCCCGGTTGTCTTCGTAAAGGTTTTTCTTCTCCACTTTCCGGCCAACATCGAGATCATGGCTGAACTTGCACTTGTTACCTTTCTCACAGTTCCCAGCCTTGTAAAATGCGCAGAGAACCGTCTTTGGATCAACACCGAACGGAACTTTCTGGACCTGCACCGGCTTGAACATGGCTGCCTCCTCCTTCTTACGTTTCTCCTCATCCAGTTTTTCCTTAGCTCGTAGCTCTTTTTCCCTATCCTTTGCAAGCGCTTCCCTAGATTTTCCCGCCGTGGCGGCCTGCGCCTGAATCTGTTTCACCTGCTTCTGGACTTTGGTTGACTTATTTTTCTGCGAAACCGAATCCTCCGTCATCAGCATCAATAGATCGACAAAAATTTGATTGCGCACATTCTTCATGCCAAATGTCTTCGCAAGGAACCTTGGTCAGTCAGTACATAGTACGAACGACGAGTGAGGAGATCACCTTGTCCTCCTTCACCTTGGAAGATGATGACGTATTTTGTTTCTTTGGAGGCATCGTACGTCTATCTTATTCACGAGCTCTTTCCGAGTCTTTCGTCTGCTTTGGGGAGTAGGGGGGTTGATGGTGTGCGGAGTGGATCTGAGGGTGTGGGTAGTTAGCAACTTGAAGGTTACACAAATAATGTACTACACAGCGTATCCGGATCCTTCGTACCGGTTAATCGGTCCAACATCACAGCACTCAACATTATGGAGGACTCTGAGCGGCACGCAGTGCCCCATAGTGCCTGGGCGCGCGATATTTAAATCCCAGTCATTGCGCATTCTTTGTTCCTCCGTAAGCCTTCTGTCCTCACTCCACAGATATGCTTTTGCTATTGCCATCGCTCCTCAAGCTCGATCTGTCCACCGGACACTTGGACAATCATGCCCCCACGGTATTCGCTGGTCTATCACTGTCATTAGTGTGAGTCTCCGTAATTTCAATCAATCGTGTTCCTTACTTGGTGCGAATCGTTCTTGTACCCTGGTCAGTGTCTTCATAATATTGAGCAGCCAAGTCGGGCTATATTTTTGGAGGAAAACCATCCACGGTCGTGACCCCCTTTGGATCAAGAGTATAGTAGGTGTTGCAGAGTACACCAGTGTTAACATTTGATGATCAATGACCATTGATGATCTAGGTCACGCTCATTTGGTTAGTGATTAGTGTTCTGATTCAATATGCCGCTGAAAATCAACTGGCGAAAACAGGATTCTGCAAGCTTCAGAGGTGTAAGTGAGCCCATATCCATTCTGTGATTACCCTTTGAAATTTTCAACATAGTGCTTTGCAATGTTGTGCAAGTATTCTTACCCATGGCCTGAACCCGAGCCACAACAGTAATTCCACATTGGCTGTAAAGATAATTCCATGGTGCGTGTATAGTCAAATTTATAGCATGTGAATTACCATTAGTTGCAGGTCACTAGCAATGTATATTGGAACATGTGTAAAAATGGTAACTGATTTTTTTTACAAATGTACTAACTTGTTACATTTAGGCATCAACTGGCTGTCTTGTTCACTTTTTCTTCATTAGCCGCATCTATCTCTGTAAGTGGCAGGGATTATGGATTTGTATTCCAAACATATAGAGATTAATAATATCTTGCAGTGGAAAACAAGCTAGTTCATTTAAGAGTTTCAGTTGTGCTTGTTTGTGTGCCATCAGAATTTCAGAGAAAATAATACTGATCTACATTGTTTCAGTGTGTTATTGTGATACTTGAAGCAGGTAAAGTGGCATTTCATTCAACTATAAAACTATATTGATTATCAAATAGCCTCTGCAGTTGTCTCTGTACTACATTTGTAAGTAATTTATTCCAATATAATATGTCAGATTACTTATTATACAACCATAGTTTTACAGGCACCTTATATCTTTATGTTACTGTGGGTTTTAATCTTTCTATTATTTGATTGTGTTTATCAGATCCACTAGTGGGCATTGCTTACTTGGTTTGGGCTTTCTATTTTAGCCGACATATTAATTGCAGGGTCAATGTGTTATATTCTAAGAAAATATGGACCTTATACATATTCAGGGTATGTATGTAGTGTTAAACTGATTATAATTTGATTGGCAAATGATATTACAATATCTAGGTTAGATATTTTGGTTAAAAGGCTCACAATGTTTTTTATCCAGACTGGATTAATAACTAGGTAAGATACATTGATTTCAAGATAGTCACAATGATTTAGGTTGGTTATAGTCTGGTCACAGGACTTTCTATGGCTATTGTAGGTATTTGCTATTATGAAAGCTATTCAAAACAACTAACAAAGTATAAGTGGATAGTAGGCCAATTTGACCCTAGCCATTTTTTCATGTGTCTTCCTATGGGTGGAAGTGAGTGTGTTTTTTTCTTGTGCATGCAATCATTCATATGTATACTCTGAAACAGTCTATGCAAATTGCTTTATGACCAAGTTGGTTCTTAACAAACACTTCTTTATTATCACTAACTTGTTTTGCTTGAAGCTTGCTTGCTAGGGTATCCTATTTCAGTCACATGCAGACAGACGAAAACGAATGGTCTAGTATGCCAACATCACCAATCATCTTTTCCACACCTCCGAATCTGACTCAGACCATTGAACAGGTGTGTAATTCTATAGGTTGAATTCTGAAACTATTCTAACTATATGTTAAAGTGTGTAGAACAGAGATAAAAACACGCCTTACAAAGATACGCAACCTGACTTAAATAGAACACGAATATTTTATGATGGTATACATTCTATCACTGCATAACGTAGGGATATTCTGGATCATCAATATAGCGAACCTATCAAATATAAGACGTTTAGTAGTGACGACGAGTAGAAAAATGAACGAGCTCTCGAGAATCACGGGTGACTATGTATTCTTTTAAGCATGTTCTGTATTCCCTTCCAAATGTCCTATCTGGAGGTGCCTTTAGACGGTTTTTGAGCACGCAACCTTGGCAATGTCAAACCCGCAGTGGTTTCGCCTAGGGCGGCCACTGGCATGTCTATGGTGCGTCAACATAACCACATTCTCAAAATCAATGAGGGGAGTATAAGTAGACGATGCGAGCCGGTATTAAGCGGACGGGAGGTCTATGCGAATGTCTGGTGATCGTAAACACCACTTCCGGAGAGACAAACGCGGACTCGCGCTGCAGTGATCGTACCGGCCATGTGGTCCAGCCGGAGCTTATTGGGACAGCGTAGTAAAGTTGTCAAGTTACAGACCCTAACCCTAGAACCTAGGATTACATGTATATGACTGTATTACAATGCTATTCACGACCACTACGTATGACCATAGCTATGACAGCGAGGCTCGATTTGTTACACATAACGCAAGCGTGCATCAAGCGCGCACTTCATTGTATCGCTGAATCCGAAGTGGTACAAACAGGTAACCAGCATTGCCACGAGGATTCTCAGTGTGGAACCTCCACGACCAAGTGTGGACTTCATTCCACAATGTCAAAGCGTCAGTCCTTGTCCTCTCCATATAAACCTGTTCACAGCATCTCACATGTCTTCGTGACCACCAATAGCCCACCTTTCCAGCTAAAATGCAGTCTGAGCACCCCGACGCTATTTCTCGCAACCTCCGCATCTCTACGGAAGACATCTCTGATCTATATTCTAATCGATTTGCACGACCTGATACTCGCAGATTCGGTGCCATATTCTCCCTGGAGGTTCCGGAAGCCATCTTCACTCAGTGCGGTGATTCCACAGGTGAAGAACACGACATCGACTCCGACGGGCCCTCGGGATGGGAATTCGTTGCGGCGCTTGACTCGGAGGATACTTCTTCTACCCAAGCCGAATTGGCATCAAACTTGGACGAAACCTCTACCCTCAGTGCGGCAGAACGGATCGTTGCTGGTTATCGCGCCATTCACGGCGGCGATGATGTGCCGGAATGTTCCAGAGCGGAAATTAAAGAGAAGGGACTCCCTGACGACCAACGATCGATGTACACACTTGCTGCGCCAACGGACACGCAGTCGACTATGGACATGATGTGGAGACCGAAACCTAAAATTCATATGCATCGCACTTACCGACGCGAGCTTATGCAAGCGGTGCGTTCCTATTTTACTCATGAGTCATTGGGAAGCAGTGTACTGATGCGACGGCTACAGCAAAGTCAAGCCATTGCGATGATGGATAACGCAGGTTTGAAGCCAACAAATAAGATACAGTGTCGTCGTCGAGGATGTGCTGATATTCTGCCGAACGTCGAAGCTCTCAAATACCACATCCATATTCACAATATCGCAGACGCGGCTACCTGGCACGATGATGCCTACTCCCCCTCTTCGCCCAAATCTTCCACGGCCGAGTGCAATACCTGGAAAACTTTGGCGAATCACGCTCGTTCAATATCCTCCATGGACACACGTACTAGATATACAGCGACCTGTCCTCCACGAAAGCTCTCAACTGGAAACCTCCTTCCCGCGTTTTTCCCCTCACGCATGAATACCTCGGAAGCTGAACACGCCCCTAGTCTCACGACCGTAGCCAGGATTCTTGTCTCTGACCCTAATGCCAGCAACCCAGCCGTCCCTAGTCGCGTTCGTAGCCACAGTGAGGCAGCCCGACCCTCGACACATTCTCGTGGGCGGAAGAGGAAGAATGTATCTCTCTCTACAGAAGAAACTGAATGCAATTCCAGCACTGCGATGTTACTTTCTTCCACTTCTTCGTCGGATAAGCGTTGCGGTCTTGTGCTCACTCCACGCACAAACTCACCCGTACAACTTGCGCTCAACTCTACCACGAATGACGAGAAAGACAACTGTGTCCCCATTTCCGACGAGAATGCGCATCCAGTTCCCAAAAAACTCAAGGTATCGCGGAGCCCTATAAGAGTGCTCAGTCCAACCCGGGCTCTGAGTCCTATTCGGAGTAAGAACCATTCTTATTCAGCTGGGCTGCACACCGTTGACGATATGTTTCCCCAGATGGCTTTAAACGTATTCTTAGCTTTGGGTGTTCTGCCGAGTTCACCGATGATAAGTGAATTATTAAGGCTTTGTTTAATCTATCGCAGCTGGAACTGTACACTTGTATTTCCTTTTTGATTTTTCTGCTCAAGCTTTCACCGACATCATTCAATCAATCACACGTGTAACCAGTTACCATCATTCATGCATCTTCCCGTCTACCCGCATCTAGTTACCCTGCGTATACAGTTGGATAGCTATGCCTAACACGTTAATTGGACTTCGACAAATTGACGTTATTCATAACGAATAACCCTGCATGGGCCTACTTATACAAGTTGTGATGTCGCATGCGGCGTGGCCACACTCGCCTGATAATAAATAGGATGATGCTAAGATATGTGTCATAATTACCGGAATCATATCCATATCTCGAACCCCATAGAATCAGTATGGCCCACAGCATAGATAACAAATCATGCCGTTCCACCTGCCCTGATCGCGCAGGTTCGTGAACAATAGGGATGCTTCCCAAATCGAGGTTTTGAACGGCAAAACTGCGAGAGAAATGTAATCTTAATGTGAAGAAGGGAGGTATGCGGGGTGCGAGTACGCACGCTACACAATTTGGCCGCTTGCGTGGCGCATGTCCGTCCGCAGTAAGGGTGGTTTTGGAACCTAGGCTTTACTTGACAGAACTGTATTAAATTCTCGATCAGGCAACGTGGAGTCGTAGGATGGGCGGTGGTCGATGGTACCTCACAAAGTCTATTGCCCTGAATTGCTTGTAGATTAGCGGAGCGACCAGATGCCAGAGCGGGTGGAAGAGAAGTGAGATCTTGAATAGATAAACGGGTAGTGTCTCGCCGGGCAGTGGGTATATGAGACGGGTTCTGTTGTTCTTGGCGTAGCTCCTCCCGAAGCCTTACGAGCGCTTTACCGAGCTCATTCTGGCCAGAGTGGTCGGCGCCGACCCCCCAAAAATAGTCACGTGGGGAATCCTGAAGTAGGTTGAGCCCCTTGACAGACAGGACGAAGTAATAGAATACATTACCTCGATAATGTTGGCGTCACCTGTTCCCAAAAGTAACGCTTTCAGGTCGGAATGTTGTGTAAATTTGAGGCGAAGAGCAATTTCCATCTATATTTTTATGTGACAGAACGGATTTCTTCAATTCGGAATCCACAGTACGAAGAACTGATGCGCACCTTCTCTATATTAACTTGCCTCCAGTCCGGACGTACCCATTTCTGGTACCGATGTGCCTCATCAAAGGCCAACATCGGCCTTTCGCCACAGTTTCGAACCCGCTCGGCGATCTCGGGATGATCATCCAGGAACTGAACGGCTGGTTAGTACTTAACACACAAGCAAGAAACTTGCACAGCATACTTTGAGCGCCTGAAAGAGATGTTCACTCGTTGGGTATCTTTTCCCTTTGTATACGACATCGTGTGGCGAAAAGTTGGTGAATTCATAGAATGGGTTGTTCTTTTCGTAAAACAGGACCGGCGCTGCTTTCGGTGTTTGGAACGGAGCTATAGATGTACCAACGGGGGCAACGGGAGCCGTAAGGGGAGGGTAGTCGACTTCTGTATCATTGGAGCCATTGGGTGATGGCGGCTTCAGGTACGAGTCACTAGGGGGTATTAGAAACTGTGGCGGCGGATGCCGGAGACGAAACGCCACACCTCGGGGTGTAGTACTGAGTCGCGGGACGTTGTTTTTGCCCACCAGAGGCCGATTGTGGTGTGGTTGGAGATCCTCCGAGCCCAAAGAGTTTCAAGATCCGGCGAGTATCGACCAACATACCGAACGCGATGGTAAAGACTGCAAAAAATAGGTAGAGAATTTTGAATACGGGATGATGGGAGGAGATGATCGAATCAGGGCAATGAAATGATAGTTTCCTTCGCGGCTCTTGAGAAGGGTGTCTCTTATAGTGCTCTTCCAAAAAGGCGATGTGGCAGTTGACGAATATATGGGTTCGCCATGAGGAGGTAAGTGGGCGAACTGCGACAAACCAAATAACTCGGCTCACTCGTCTTGCCACAGGGGCGATCTATCAAGCCATTCAACTTCAACGTGTTTCCCTTGCTGTGTCTTGCTCCATCTTATTCACTTGCCTTTTCAGGAAGGCCTCCACATCGGCAGCGTGGATGCTGCATGGTAAGCACAGGACCGTAGCCATGCTTGATACACACGCTCCAGATAACCAATTACCCACGCCTCGCGTCGATTATGGACGGAACACCCCCGAACCCGCGGCCGCTAGGACCGGTACTCCGTCGTTAATAGCGTCGGCTAGACCTCGTTGTCTGTGCAGACGTGGTGCAGTGGACGTGAGGTGTAGAACCATGGGCAACATATAACCTTTCATCTCCTTCTCTGCTATCCAAATTGCTGCAGTGTCTCTTAAATCTGAGCATGGCATCTCCTCATAAAGATGAGTGGGTGAAGCTAGCCCCTCCCGACGAGTTTTCTCTCGATGATCCAGTAAACAACCCCAACGGTCGACGAAAACGGCTGGTCCGTCTCGACAAAGATAGCACTAGCTTCACAGAAGGTGTGTGACTATTCTTGTTTTCTCCCAAATAGATTATACATGGGATAAATATAGTGGAGCAGCTCTTCGTCAAGGGATGGCGCCATCGCAAGAAAACAAGACCCGAAATTCAATACATTTTCAAGGTTCTCTGGCCAGAACCTGCGCTGGAACCGTATCTGGACTACAGGTGAAACATATTTAGCCCTTTTTCCCATAGTACCCCTGTAACTAAGATGTTCCAGAACCCGAGTCCAGACCGCTATCAACGCCAAAGACAAGCGAGGAAACGAGAAACTCCTTTTCCACGGTACCAACCGTGCATGCCTTTTGGGGGAATCTACAGCCAGCGTGCTCCTCTGCAGTCTCAAAGAGTGCTATATCTGCTCGATTGTGCGTAGCTCGTTTGATGTGAACAAATGCGGTGGGTCTATCTGCTAGCCACACGTCATCTATTTTGACCCACCTATCAGGTTCAAAGAATTCGTTCAAGCGGTATGTGAAAGCACGTATGGACTCTGTCCAGTTTCATCTTATAGTGCTTCAGATTCGGACATGGCATCTATACCACTTGCTGCTCCTCGAGTACGTCTTCTATCTTGATTACTCACCGAGTATTTCATAAACAAGTGGAACAGAGGCAGACGATTATGTCTCCAACCTCTCTGAAAGTGCCTCTCTGCGGGTTATGATTCTCAGCCGCGTTGTTGTTGGAAAGCCCTACAAGAGATATTGGAATGCTCCCGACCTAACGGCACCGCCGTCTGGATATGACTCTGTAAGTGAATGGTATTCTGTATGACTGTTGTCGTAGACATTTTTTCACAGATTGCTGGCGAAATCGGATGGGACTTGAATTATGAAGGTTCGTAAAACCACGTGTACTGTTGTTCTCAACCGAGAATGACATTGATGAACAGAAACGGTTACCTATGACAACGATACTCTGCGGCCAGCATATCTGGTTGTGTATGGGGACAAACCACGTGTACCAAATCTGAAAGCCTTTGTGCAGACAATGTTCAAGACGCCTGTGGTATCATGATGAATTGTGGCCCTAATAAACTTTCGATTACGGTGACCTGGTTGTTGCCTACTAGCATGGGACCTTGCATTGGACTTGTAACGACTGCATCAGTATTTATACGACAGTCCGTTTCTGCTACGTCGATACCCCACATCCTGTAATGTAGACATGTTTACGATTGTATGAGAATGTATCCTAGTGTACTGACATGCGATGCGGGAGCAGCGGCTGTGACATATTACGAAACCACCCACTTCAAGCTTCCGAGATAGTACCGCGGGCCCGCCGCTATTCCGTTGCCATTAGGTCCTCTGGTTAGTACGTGAAAACCTGATCCTTTTGCTGTCAATTATGCCAACTAAACCTTCGCTGCATCGCATCTAGCTAATCGCACAGATGTTGTGCTATTCAAACCGCCATGATTGTTTACAATCGCCGTCTCCATTACTACATACCTCGTGTCGTCAAGAATGACAGCTAAACTACGTGTCCGGATCAAGGCGCATTGGTATTTGCACGTGCCCAACGTTAAGGTGCGGCTGCCTTGCGCCGAGGTTAAGGTAAACTTGACCTCGGTAACTACGGGCATGGACACCGCTTGGCTCACCGCGAACAATCGCAGAAAAGTCCTCACCCATGAATCTATTGACCCTCGCGAGAAACATGCGCTGTTCGCGTTGCTCGAGCGGTGTCAACACTGTGCTACGGCCGCGTTGGCTATAAAACTCGCCCACCCTCAGTACATCATCAACCATCCTTCTTGTCTTATCCGCACTCTCGAGTCGCTCCTGGCGAGCGATAGTCGAAAACTTCTCCGCAATCTCTCGTTTACCCGTTTACAGAAAGTAGGCAACCCCTCGATCCGATATGAATGGTGCACTTCCCCCCATGCATGCCGCACTCTCGGTGCTCGGCACTATGGCTGGTCAATATCTAGCTGCGCAAAGTGCTCAGGCACAATCTGCGCAAGCCCAACCCCTGCAGGCTCAGCCGGCGTCTAGTGCGCCGCCCCCTCAACAGACCACGACGAACGCAGTCAACCTATGTGATGTATGCCACTTCCCTATGCACGTGACATCCCATACATGTATTTCCCTGTAGGTCTGTCATGTGAAGCCCAAGTACTTTGATGGAACGAAGACCCACTCGTCCTGCAGCAAGACGTGTGCTGCCCAGATGCAGAACAAGGCTGCGCCAGGCGGCAACCCTTCTACGAGAGGAAAGAGCGCCAGGGCTGCCCCTCGTGCTAAAGCCAATATGTGTGACGTGCGTCGTCCTTTTCAAGGGTCCTTTTTGATAGTAACGCCATGCTATGCAGTTTTGTCACAAGCAGCCCAAGTATAACGATGGGAAAACAACCCATTCTTTCTGCAGCAAGACATGTGCCCAGCAGGCCAAGGCCGCGGGAGCTGCAGGAGGAGCGCCCTCCAAGTCCGTAGACCTGTGGTTCCATCTTCTCGATGCAATACTTACGGCTCTACGCTGCAGACCAGTGAAGAACGGCTGTCTTCTCTGCGGGAAAGCCGTCAAGAAGGGGCACTTTTGCAGTCAGGCTTGTACTTCAAAGGCGGAAAGGAGTGCACCGCTCTTGATTGAGGTCCCTAACGCGCACGATACCTTCAAGAGTGGTATGCCGTAGTAACTTGACTGATGTGCAAAGGTCTGATAAAGTGTAGTTGCCGACCAATTCAAGACCTCGTGGCGGCACCAGACAGCTTGTCCAATCGTCCGCCGAGTGTACAAAGTCATTGGACACTCTTCTTCCATCGCGAAATACGACGCATATCGGTAGGCGACGCTTCGCGATCTATACACTCCCCTGTTCTCACAGGAATAATTGACCAACAGCACGTCTGTCGAAGCGCGAGGCAAGTTTGCCGCTGCAGGCCGGTCTCCCGGAAACGAGAACCGCCGTTGGCACGGAACAACGAGAGAGTGTCTCTTGGGGGACAACGGGACTACCACCCTCTGCTCGTCCAACTCTTGTTCTCTCTGTGGGATCATTCGGACATCGTACAGCTTGAATCTGTTTGGCAAGAAGACCGGTTGGGGCAGGCAAGTGACTGTTATTACTGGACCCACGGTGTATTAACCGCAAAGGACGGCAGGTTTGGTGCGGGCATCTACACGTCGTCGACCTCTTCAAAGTCCAACGATTACTCGAACAATCTCAAGCCTTCAAGGCAGAAGGCGATCCTTCTCAATAAGGTCGTGGTGGGAAAAGGGTACAAGATGACGCATGACAACACCACAATGACTGCACCCCCGCCAGGCTATGATTCGGTGTGTCTAGAATTATGTTTTTGGTCTCGTCGAGTCCTGACACGATTTAGGTTCTCGCTGAAGTTGCCCTTGGGGGCACTCTGAACTACGATGAACTGGTTTGTTACGCGGAGAATGCGATCCGACCATCATATCTACTTATTTACGATGCGTAAGGACAGCGATATTTTTGTAGTTTATTTTTGATCTGTACGCTCTGTATTATGGGCACGTCCATTGTTACCCTCATGTATTTTAGAACACGATTATTTATTAGATGGCCAACGAATCTTCGCATTATGTTCGAAGTTCAGTGACTTGACAAAGCAAAAGTTTTCGGTCATAAATTCAGACCTTTTTTCACCAAATGGTAAATGCAACATGAGCGGGGTGTCTGCAAGTAACTATGCAATCAGGTCGTCTATATAATAAGACCATAATAAGATGCTAATGTAGTCCTGTGATGTCTATAGCAGCGTGCGATAAATTAGGCAGTCTGAAATCGTAGTAGCATGAGCATGTTTGCTTCAAGGCGGTAAACTAAATCCCAGAAGAATGGACTTACAGCATCCTTGAGCCAGGTGATGAGGTCATTACGATCCTTTTCCTTCTTCAGACCGGCAAAGGCCATCTTCGTACCGGGGATGTACTAAAGGTCGGAAGCGTAAACGGGTGGCTAGAGCGATAGACATTGAAATGTACACGCACCTTTTTAGGGTCTGCAAGGTATTCGAATAGCGTATGCTCGTCCCAAGTGATGCCCTTCTTCACGTTGGCATCGGTGTACGAGTATTCTTTGGCCTGACCCGTCTTACGGCCAAAGATGCTAAGGAGATGAGCAATGTTTTGTATACGCAAGACGAGGCGCGCTCACCCGTGGAGGTTGGGGCCGACCTTGTGGCTCTCACCGGCGCCGACGGTATGACACTGAGCACAACGCGTCTTGAAGAGAGAAGCACCTTTTCCAGAGTCACCTATAAGACGTGTCAAAACAATTTCCAACCCAAAAGGTAAAACGAACGGACCAGCAGCGTAAGGCATGTTCGGAAATAGTTACGAGCGAGGAAGAAAAGGTAGATATATGTATACGGCCTCGTCCAAAGTGGTTGGTGGATCAAAAAGATGATGGAACCGGTTGCTCCGTTTTTTTTCGCCTCAAATGCATTTCGGCTTCCGGTTTTTCCCGCGTGGGGACGTCCCGCTCCAACCAATCGGAACCGTCCCGATTCATTATCCGTGCTTGCCGGTGCGGAGCTGAGACGGCATTACTATATGCGCCACGTCACAAACGAATGACTACCATGTAACTGTTTATCCAATCCGAACGATACTACGAGTTCCAATTCGATATAACACATGCGTTGTTCCATGTTACATTTGCCTATCGCTGCCTCACCGACGTATCCGGACGCGTACTATAATGGGGGCGCCCTGATGACCACTGGTTGACGGACGTACCGCGCAGACCTCCACACAAGCCATGTAATAACGAGCATACCAAACGTCAACGTAATTCTGCCGGACACAAGTCAGAAAAAAAGTATGCAATTTTATCAAACACCAACATTTCGAGGACCGAAAGCGCTACGGGATCGTCAGCGACGGCGTTTGCAAGTACGAGCGACATACGTACCAAATAGCGCTTGCAATTGCCCGCAATAGACCACTCCTTCGCATGAATTACTCCAAAACAAGGATGGAAGGGATTTGTTGAGCACGCCGGTGCCAGCAACCCAGAAAACCCAAGTTACGAGCACCCATACCGCTTGTGTACCAATCGATGCGATTGGACGTCGCGACCAGAGTGGGTCGAGGAAAAAGAGCGTGTACGTTCCAGACGTAACGGTGGTCCAACACCCTGCAAACCTGCACGACATCAACAAGGGAACGTGTTCATCCACCACGTGGTGACATGTACTCACAGCAAAAAGCGCACTCCCGTGCGTGTCGCCGGATCAGGTGCGTTGTTGTTGTACTTGTACTGCAGTAAAAGCCAGGTTGCGTCTGCGACCTGTATGTCGCAATGCTGTCATTCGGTAATCCAAAACGCCAACACAAAACGAATGGACCTGTGCCAAGCTGCTGAACAAGAGAAAGATATAGATAACTGAAGCACGTGTAAACCACAAGGCAACGAGCAGGACCAACGGCCTCGAGACTTACGTGGGCCATATTGTTGAATGCGAATTCCGGACACCTTGTTGAGGGTCCTTGGATGGCGTCTCGAGTGCCGATACAGCAGGTACAACGGGCAGAAATAAATAAGTGCCAGCATTGGGGTGACCGCGGCAATGACGCTCGAAATGGCGCTCGAGTACATCCTAGATTTGCTGGGATCGGGGGAAGATGAAGAAATACTTGCGTTGCCTCGAAGAGCGAAAGAACCGGTAGCGAGGGCTGCTAGAATACACAAGGAAGAAGCAAAGGGAAGCATTTCGACCAGCTTACGGTCGCGATGGTGAGGTTCAAGGGACGACATGGGTAAGAGGCGAAAACGCACCGAAGCTGATTTACGGGACGTGGGCATAGATATACTTGCCATGAAGACAGAAGCGGTCGCCACGGCACTAAGGGCAGCGTGTGCTGCTAACGGCGAGGAATGGAGCGGCTCAGGCTCGAAATTGGGAAGGCCTTGCATGGTTTAGTGGTCAAGCAGGAATTCTTGCACTGCGGCATAATAACCACGCTGATCCATCGATGCATGCAGAAACGTGTTTGCAGCGTTGCCTCTCGTGACCTGTTTTTCTCAAGAACAGCCAACCGCGAAATACGTTTACCATGGTCATAGTGAGAAGAGCTTGCCTGAAGGTGATTGCTAGTCGATTGTAAAGTGTTTAACCAGCCTCTCTGAATTGTCACCGTTTGGAGAAAAGCCAGGGTCGTGGCTCCAGGGATGGCCTCATTTAGGCCATTACGTACAAATAATGAATGTATGTAAATGCTTCCGCGGCCGTAGACTAGCTTTCGTTACATTCGTCATCTTGACATTCTGTTCTTCACCGTAAATCGTGACGCATGACACCCCGTGTGGTGATGCAGTTGTCATTGACAGTCGTCACTTGCATAGAGGGCTTGACACGGTGTTTACAGGTACCTAATTATTGTGCTGACTAGTAGTCTGAGGGGTCTACTACTAGGGCAATATGATCCGAAAAACCAATTTAAAAAAAAAAAAACCGCGACCCGTCGCATGATTTTGTGCCGTAGTACAAAGGTAAGTTCGTTCCTGCCTCAGCGAGTTCTTCTCGTCCGACATGTCTGCGCAGAACTGGCATCACGTCTGTCTGTCCGCCCTTCTCCTTGGCATCGCTATCGCCCTTGGCTGTGCACGTCCAAGGAGCAAGAGGTCTCTCCCCTTGCCACCCGGACCGCCTCCCCTGCCAATAGTAGGCAACATTCGGGGCATCAACGTTGATGCCCCCTGGCTCTCTTACACCGAGTGGGCCAAGCTCTACGGTATCGAAGCGAGGTCCATGCGATTGTACTTTGGATAGCTAACGCTCGTGCAGGTGGCATCGTTTATTCTAGATTCTTTAGCCAGGATATCGTCATCATCAACTCCGAAGAGGTCGCCAGAGACCTCTTGGAACAACGCTCCAAAATCTACTCTGACCGACCGGACATACCGACGAACACCCTGTATGTTACTTTTTTCCTGCACTCCAAACCCCTGACACGGAGATCGTACTAGGTTCGGTTTGGATTTCAATACAGTGTTGATGCCTTATGGGGATAGATGGCGGCTGCAAAGAAGACTTATGCACCAGGCATTCAGGGCAGATGCGGCGCCGAAATACCGTCCAATGCAACGACGCAAGTCACATCAATTGCTCTTGTCCATTTTCGAAGATCCAGAAGCCTGCTTCGAGCATCTTCACACGTCTGTTTCGCAGTGCTTTTTGAGCCGAGCTTTTCCTCACGTTCTTTCAGTTATTCATCCTCTATCATCATGTCTGCACTCTACGACTATGAAACGAGGACGAAGAACGACTACATGGTGAATGTTGTCAAGAGGGCCTTGAAGGTGGCTTGTGAAGAGCTTCGACCCGAAACGGCCGTCTTCTTCAAAGTGTTTCCTATTTGTACATGTCGTGACTTCATCCCCAAGCGTTGGGCTCACATGTCAATTTAGTGCTGTCGCTACCTTCGTGGGTGCCCGGAATGGGTATCCACAAAAAAGCTGCACAATCAAAGGAGTGGTCTAAAGAATGGGTGGACACTCCATTCAAATATGTCTTGGAGAAAATGGTTTGTTGTTTTATGTGGTGGGTTACGTGACTTGAAAGCTTTCTTTAGAACGAGGGAACGGCAGGACCATCGATGGTTTCTGACGCGTTGAATAGAATGAAAGCGAAAGGTTCTACAGAACAGTATTTGCTTCAGGCAATCAAGGAAACTTCGGCAACTGCTTTTGGAGGTGAGTGTTCCGTAAAGCGTATGTATACTGTTATGATTTAAGTGACGCGATATATGTATGTAGCTGCATCAGAGACTGTAAGTAATCGAGCGAGTGATCACGACTGGTTATCGACGTGTCATGTAGACAGCGGCGACGCTCCAGGTCTTTGTTCTCGCCATGGTTCTCTTTCCAGAAGTTCAGAAGAAGGCGCAGCGTGTTATCGACATCACAGTTGGAACTTCGAGGTTGCCCACGTGGGCTGATAGACCGGCATTAAAGTATATCGATGCTGTCCTCCGCGAGACGCTGAGGTGGAATCCTATTCTTCCTCTTTGTAAGCTGTTCATCATCATCGGTTTTAACGGACTTATCCCTCCTAGCGACTCCGCATGCTACTACGGAGAGTGATATATATGAAGGTAATTATATTCCTAAAGGTAAGCGATAACGTTCACCTGGGGTTTCCATCATTTGACCCAAACCCAGGTGCCACCGTGATTCCGAACGTCTGGTACGTCCTAGTCTAGAATGGACTCTGTCGATTGTGTTGACGAATACTTCATAAGGGCGATGGCGCACGACGAAGCGAAATATCGAAACCCCTTTGATTTCGTTCCCGAACGCTTTTTAGACTCGGAGGGCGACCTCACTCTGGACACAGTCGGATTTGCGTTCGGATTTGGACGAAGGTTGGCCTGTCTCGATCGTGTGTCGCGAACTTTGATAGAACGCCATTAGGAAATGCGTGGGGCGGTACGTCGCCGACGCCTCCCTCTGGTATGCGATATCCGGCATGCTCGCGTTGTTCGACTTTTCGAAAGCGAAAGACGCTGACGGGCACGAAATCGATTTCGAGCCGGAATGGTCGAGCGGGGTCGCCATGTACGTCGTATCGAATCTCGATGGGACGACGAGACGCGTGAAATTTTTTCTTTTATAGCCACCCTCGCCCGTTCCCGTTCGAGGTGACGCCGCGCCGGATGGACATGACGGTCGAGGACGTTCGCACGCTGACACTTGCGTCGTCGTCGTCGTGATCATTTCGTAGAAATGTGAGTTTTTCCAAATTCGTGGGATTCGCTCGATAGTCCGATGCTGTGGCGCCAGCCGACATCGTTTCACGGCGTCCCACGCGTCCTAGCTGAATTCAAATTTCGATAGACCCTTGAAGAGTGGTAGACCTCTCAGCGTCAGCTCTACACCCGCCCGTCTCCCTTTTGTGGAGCCCGCTTAATCCCCTATCAATGTTTTTGTTCTCTACTCTCGCGCGCGTAAATATGTGTACCCCATATCTCTTACGGAGTGGACAATAAACGAAGATTACAAGAAAGGAAAATTGTATTGTGGGGCCTCCCGTAATTCAGGGTTGAAGAAGATGGTGCTTTCGTTCCCCGCCTCGTGTTGTCCGCCGTTTCTTTTTTGCCAGTTGACGGAGAACGGAATCTGGCAATCAATTTACGTGCCATGTACAATCCGAAGTGATAACACGTCCACAAAAAGTGTATTGCAGGCACGACACGTGTGCACATATGTAAAGATATGGCACAGGCAACTACGTAAATTGGCCGATGATCCACTTCAAGGAGCAAAGAGGGTGGTAAGGAACGCCTCGCCAGCAACGGAGCCCGTCTTCTTTACTTTCTTCTCTTTTTGTGCCTGACGGACTGAGAGTAGGAACGATCAGTTTCAGCGGGAAACCAGGAAGAGGGTGCACATACGCAGTTCCTGACGGCGGAGAACCTTGGCGTAGGGATTCAAGCGGAAGAGAACGGCCTTGTTGACCAAGGGGTTCTTCTTTTGTGTCCAGGGCCTCTTCTGGATTTTGGCCTTGGCGGGACGGACGACGGACTGAATTTCGGTGGAGTTGATGAGACGGGTGACATCGGGGTTGGTGATTTTGGCGGTAGGAAGGCTAAACGGAAAGATGAGAGGATACGTAAGTAGGAAGACAGAGACGCGCACATGTAGTCCTTCTTGTATGCGGAGGGGCTGTCAAAGGTCCCAAAGACTTGGTCGAGAAGGGCAAACGCGCCCTCGGTCCAGATGACGAAGCGGCCGAGGTGGCCACCGGGAGCGAGCTGGAGAAGGTTCAATCTCCTGACATTGGCGAGTTCGACACCGGGGAGATTGCGGAATGCTTTTACGATGCCATTGTCCTCGCTGTAGACGAGGAGAGGGCCACGACGCTGGCGATAACGGCGATTGCGCATCTTTCCCTTTCCGGCGCGGAGTTTGCGAGAGTTGGAGACCTTGAGGACATCGGGATAGGCGTTGACGCTCTTCAAGAGGGCGACCGCTTCCTTGGTCTTTTTGAGGGATTCGACAGAGGAAGAGACGACGAGGGGGACCTCGGGGATCTGCTCGATGCGGTGTCCACGGGCGAGGACGAGGGAGGGGAGTGCGGACGCGGCGAGCGCAGAGACGGTGGCGAAGCGGCGCTGGTTCTGGTTGACCTTGACGTGCCATCTACGCCAGGTTTTGGTGGGAGCGAACATGCGCCCGCCACGGCACATGTTACCAAAGGCCGCCTGGGGGGATGAACACGGGATCGGGACGGAGAGGAGAGACAGGTACCTGGCCAGAGCGGTGGGTTCCTCCGCCTCCGACACGGGGGATACGGGCGACGGCGCGACCGGTACCCCATGACTCGGCCGAGGTCTGGTGGCCCGCCTTTTCGCTGACGGCATAGGCCTGGCGCTTGTTCTTTGCGATGCTCTCTGCGGGGGGGTGAGTGGGAGCGATCGGGGATGGGATGGGACTGACTGTGTACTTGGGCGACGACGTCGAGCCTGATGGGGGCGGTGAAGACGGCGGGGAGGGGGAGGGACGAGGAGGGGTCCTGGGCGTGTACGGCGACGGTGGGCCTGGATGCCATGGTGGTGGTGGATGAGGATGAGGACAAACAAGGTTTGGGAAGATGCAAGCCACCGGACAAACAAGGGCAAACATAGCCTGGCGGAGACCTCGTTGTGGGCACGTGTCGTTGGGGGATATTATGAGGGAGCGACGAAGAAGAGTGCGTTGTGTCGACCTCGTTCGGTGCGCGCCAAACATTTCGCCCTCTGATTCACCCGAAAAGTAAATAATAATGTACTCTGGTCTCTCCAGCGCCGACGAGCCTTTTCGCGTGTCCATTCGCGATAACCGTGGCATTCCGACTCTCTTGTCTCCCTGGGAGTTCCTCGACGACTATGGCATCGTACATCCCTCTGGATGCGACATTTGCACCGCCTACATGAAGCACGTCGCCGACGCCAGCTACTCCCCGCACCAGCCCGCTTTCCAGATCGCCTTCCAGGACCGCAAGCGTGCCCGCGACGACGTGTACAACAAGGGTATCTCAGAGGGCGTTCGTCGCCAAAAGGAGGACGAACGCGAGCTCCGCGATAGCATCGAACGCTACCGGGTCGAGCGCAACCAGGCTCGCGACGACCTCATCGCTCTCCGTGCCCAGCTCGACGCCACTCGCGCTGACTTTGAGAGGCTCCAGCAGAAGCTCAAGCATGTCGACTCCCCTCCCCCGGATCCCGCTCGCGCTCCCGCCCTTGCCCCCGCCACCCCTCCCGACCACTCCCCGCTCTCCGATCCCGCTTCTCCCAATACCCTTCCCAGTCACTCCTCTGCGACAGAGCTCATGTCCTCCCTCCTTCCCCAGCACGTCTCCCCTCCCATGGCCACCCCCGCCTCCCCCCAGGCCCAGCTTCCAGATTGCGTCGCTGCCCGCTCCTTTGCAGCCGTTCTATCTGCAGGTCAGCCCCTAAACGACGACGATTCCGCCTCCCAGTCCCTCGTCGACGAACAACACCAGGCGTGGTCTCAGTCCCAGTCCCAAAAGTCTTCCAAGGACTCATCCAAGGAGTCTTTCAGGGCCGCCAAGAGCATAAAGCAGGTTCAGTCGCTCATCAAAGCTGCTCACCAGCCCGGCAACTATCAAGCCTTGACCAAAGTCAAGGCTTTGTGCTCCGAAGCTCACAGAACTCCCAGGGACCAAAAAACTGAAGTCCAACGCTTTCTCTTGCAAACTTGGCGCACTCCGGATTGGGACCACCCTTCTTCCGTTTCAAAGGTTCCCTCTACCCTCAACAATCCCCGTCTAGAGGATCCCGTCGAATCTTGGGTGGCTTACTACGCAGCCAATCCGAGCTCTTGTCCCAAAGGCATCCGACGTGATGCAAACGGACAGCCCTACACAACCGACATGAGAGCAAGTCGAACCGTTGCCCGCCTTCGTCCCGTCGTGCTCCCAAACGACCCCGACTCTCGCGAGGCCCGACAAAAGTTCATGGCCGTTGTCACAGAGCTCTTCTCTGAGCCAGGAGGATACGAAAATATCCTTAGGAGAGGGGCCTTTAGCGTCTCCCCTCAAGTCGGCTACGTCCCATACGTGGGCTCCTCCGACTCTATCAGCATGGAGAGCATCGCTCGGCACTTTGCTGTATGTGGTGTTACTATTCCCATGGCCGATAACGAACTCGGTCCCTGGGCTCGTGAATATGTTCGCGATGTATATTATTGACCAACCTACTGCATCTGAACTTACTTACCATAGCTTCATACGTACTTCACCGATATTAATGACAGGCATCAGGACATGTCCTTTGCATTCGTAGATCGTTTTTGCATAGTCGGTTGTAGTACGGATTTACGCTCTCATCACTTTCGGCGCCGAGTTCGCCTCACCGTTTAAATTATCGTGTTCGCTTCCGTTTGAGATGTGCCATGAGCCATCTCTACAAACACCTTCGTGTCCACCAGATATTCGGGGCCAACACCGACGTCGGCAAGACCATCCTCACTGCCGCCCTCGTACGCGCCTCTACCCTGACCAACCGCACGACATTCTATTTGAAGCCTGTTAGCACCGGAGCGCCACAAGACGCCGATGATGCGTATGTTGATCCCAGAGTCTTCTCAGAGGCGGTGTTGATGACGCATGCGTTTTAAAGACACATCAAACGGTATGCTGGACCCCATCGGCACTTGCTTAGCACCCATTGCTTGTTTCGATATGAAGACCCTGTTAGTCCCCACCTTGCTGACCGAATGGCTTCTCAGAGGCTGGGAATCGATGTAAGACGTCCGTTGGCTGCATTGCTCTCTTACCAAACGATCTCGCCAGTCCTCTGCGCCCTCTGACAACACCTTCGTCAATGCGATTGCCGAACACATTCGCTCTTGTGCCCGGACAGAGAGTTCGAGTCACATGTATGTAGAAACTGCTGGAGGTGAGAATCATTACCGAGTGAGCGGTAGTATCCGATCCCGCATGGTCATCATCCCTGACCTGCATTCAAGGCGTGCATAGTCCAACTCTGTCCGGAACGACCCAACTCGAGAGCTACCGACCGCTGTTTCTGCCCACGGTCCTCGTGGGGGACTCGAAGCTCGGCGGAATTTCGTCCACGATATCATCCTACGAGTCGCTCGTCCTGCGCGGCAACATCGTGGATGCGATTATTCTCTTTCGCGACGACTACTATCGCAACCATGAATATCTCGCTGCTTATTTCGCCGAGCGAGGCGTACATGTCACCTCTCTCGATCCTCCTCCCGCACTCAAACAAAATGTGGATGAGAACGTCTCGTCGACGGAATCCTATTACGCCAACTTGGTTCCCAAGAATCTCGACAGCGATATTTTCCGCGCGTTGCGTCATTTGGACGAATGTTACGTCCGTCGGATCAACGAGCTAGATTCCATGCCTCGTCGGACGCTGGATACAATCTGGTGGCCGTTCGTCCAGCATGGTTTAGTTCAGCCCAAGGACGTCACCGTGATCGACAGCGCATACGCGGATTTCTTTAGCGTTTATGATGCATCGTCAGAACCAACGTCCCGCTCCCTTCTTGCTCCCAAGTTGGACGGTTCGGCATCTTGGTGGACGCAGGCTCTTGGACATGCAGATCCGTCGCTCGCCTTGGCCGCTGCGAACGCCGCCGGGCGGTACGGGCACGTCATGTTTCCTCAAGCAACACATCTCCCCGCGTTGAAGCTTGCAGAACGGCTCGTATACGAGGGACCTGGTGCAGGCTGGGCTTCGCGCGCCTTCTTCACTGATAACGGATCGACTGGCATGGAAGTCGCTCTCAAGATGGCACTCCGATCGTTCTGTGTCTCGAAAAAGGACCTGACACACGACGAAAAAAATAGTCTTTGCATCTTGGGTCTGAAAGGAAGCTATCACGGTGACACGATAGGTGCGATGGACGCGACGGAACAAGGGGTTTATACGTGCGAATGGCACCAGTCCAAAGGCTTCTGGCTTGACCCACCAACCGTCGCCATTAAAAACGGCCACTTTGTCGCGACCATTCCGTCGTCCATATCGCCATCCACGTCCGTCCAATTCAAAGACCTGCAAGCCATGTACGACGTCGAGAACAGGCTCGGTTCGCCGCTCGCGGACGTCTACCGAACGTACGTCGAGAACGCCCTGCGCACGCTCCGTCAAAACAAGCAAAAAACGCTGGCGGCGCTCGTCTTGGAACCGATGGTGATGGGTGCTGGAGGCATGATCTTTGTCGATCCGCTCTTTCAACGCGTCTTGGTGGACGCCGTTCGCGATCGATCGCTGTTCGACGTCCCTCTGCCCGTCATTTACGACGAAGTCTTCGTCGGCCTGTATCGCCTCGGTGTCCCGTCGTTTGGTCCCGCCCTCGGCGTCTATCCAGATGTGGCCGTCTACGCCAAAATTCTGACGGGCGGCCTCGTGCCGCTGTCCGTCACGCTCGCCTCGGAGCACGTTTTCCAGGCGTTTTACGGACCGTCCAAAGTGGACGCGCTCTTGCACGGCCACAGCTACACTGCGCATGCGGTGGGCTGTGAAGTCGCGAACGTGACGCTCGACGCGATCGACAAACTGTCTCGACAGCACGCGTGGTCGGCTGCACGGGCGAAATGGGGTGACGCACCAGAGGGATCTGGGGTCTGGAGTTTCTGGGATCCGGGTTTCGTCCGGTCTGTGTCCAAGCTCGATATCGTCGACGAAGCGATGACGTTGGGGACTGTGCTTGCGGTCCGGTTCAAAGACGAGGACACCGGTGAGATAAAATGATTTTTTTTTTCGTTGGACGGCTCATCGTTGACGTTTTAAGGTTACGCGTCGCATACCGCCCGAGACTTGCTTCGATCTATCGGTGCCGCCGGCGAAGAAAAGGGACTCAGTTCTGCCCCTGGAGGGGCACGGTTTGGGATCCATTACAGGACGTTGGGGAACGTGGCGTATTTCATGACTAGCTTGAATACGTCGCAGCGGACGATCGAAGAAGTTGAAGATAGACTTTGGAAGACGCTGTCGGAAGCACGCGTCGAGTAGAGAATTTCTGCCTTGGGAGGTGTTTTAGATCGTATGGCTATATACAGCCTTACGTCATGCTTCATGTTAAAATTTTGAACTCGTTTCGCATCTCAGTCTTCTCTGTCAGAAGTCTGAGGTGAGATATCATTTCTTCTCTATTGTGCTAACTCTCGAGTAGTCTACTCTTTTATTAGTTGTGCCTCAAAATGTTTGAGGACACTATACAGAGGAAGCTTGAGGTGGCTGCAAGCTGTGCCAGTGTATCGAAGTCTGACGAACTCAAGTCGAGCAGGGAAGATGAAGGCGGGCCCGTGTCTGGCCCAGAAACCCCATCAGGTGCTTCGAAGGTGGTCGGGACTTCACAATTTGTGCAGAGGGTATACGATGATTCGTCGGATAGCCAGTATGTCACCATGCCTACATTTAATAACTGTCTGTCTGTCATGTCTGTTTAGAAAATTAGATCCTAGCGATCTGACTGACCTGATCACTCGGGAAAGCACCTATCCGAAGGCGTCCGGTGGATTTGCTGATATTTACCGAGGGGTGCTCCGACAAAACGAAAACTCCGTCACAGTGCGTTCTCTCCTACGCTTCTAATAAATATTTAGCAAAATGTCTGTGACAGGTCGCCATCAAAGTCATCAAAACGTACTCTGACGAGGACAAGGTCTCTGAAAAGAAAAAACAGAAGGTGATCCACCATTCGTCACGGAGCCGCCTCTACCTCTCATCTCCTCTGTGTGTCTAACTATTTTGTGAGCAGAGGCTTCGGCGGGAAATGAAAGTGTGGTTCAACCTGAAACATGCCAATATTCTGCCCTTCCTTGGCACAACTACTGGATTTGGCAAATATCATGCCATGGTTTGTCCATGGGTGGAGAATGGCACCTTGACGTCTTATCTCAAGGCCCATTTCGCCAGTCTCTCCAAGATCGTGATTGTCACCCTAGTAAGTTATAGTTCATGATATCGCTTTTGCAGTAAACACACCTGACGTTTGTTCCGTAGCTTGACAATGTTGCGTGTGGTCTACACTACCGTAAGTGTCCCAATTCCGATCGCTGTTGATGGCAAGGTACTTAAACGACCTCACAGTCCATTCATGTTCTATCGTGCACGGTGATTTATCTGGAGTGTGTCCTCCTACGCCCTACATTTAGTAGGTGAAACACCACTGACGCATTTTCTACTTATAGTCCAACATCCTCATTCGTGAGGATGGGGGAGCATATATCTCTGATTTTGGCCTGTCAATCTTGTTGACCGAACTTGACGGGTCAACATTTGCTACGTCGTTCCAGGCAAAGGGTGCACTGCGCTGGGCAGCTCCCGAGTTACTTGACCTCAAGGTGCCTGAGGACGGAATGGGTGATGATGAATCGCCAAACGGAGGGCCAACAACGCACAGCGACGTGTATTCATTTGGGGGGGGGTCACGCTGCAGGTCCGTGACTGCCAATATGCATTCTCTTTCGCGTGCTAAATGTTCCTTGGACAGATTCTGAGCGGAAAGGTCCCGTACCATTACTTCAGGCGTGATGTCCAGATCGTGCATGCGATCTCGAAGGGAATCGTACCAAGACGACCAAGAGGCGATATGGTTACGAACGGCCAATGGGCATTCATAGAACGGTGTTGGGCTATCGTCGACGAACCTCAGCGGCGCCCTTCGAGCAATGAAATCGTTGAATTTACTAAGCAAGAGTGCGCGAAAATTATAGCTTGTCCGCCTCAGGACGAGCGAGAGCTTTCGCGGGTCGCGCTTGCTCAGTGCGGATGGACTTCGCAGGGGAGTCAAGACATTTGTGGCTCGTTTGTCCAGGTTGCCGAATTTTCCGACCACATCCGCAATTACCATGGAATTGGTGGTCTGGAAAAGTCACAAGTTGAATGCTCCTGGGAAGGTTGCTCTGCCATAATGAAGAAAGAGAGCTTGATAAGGCATATTCAAGAGAAGCATCTCGAGTTGAAGCATGCTGTATGCCCATTTTGTTTCGAACGATTCTCCCGCAGCTATACGCTGCATGCTCATGTGCGAAGAAAACACTCCAGCATGGAGGCTGGTCTGTGAGTACTTGTGAGTACTTGTTTTGGCATTTTTATTAGTAACATATCTGACATGTTGACATAGCACTACGGCATCTGCAGTACATAGTCATCCTGGACGTGTATGTAGTGCTTGGTTGTTGTAAACATCAGTAAATTCACAACGCTTTTTCAGGCACTTTTGAGCTTTCAAATACCGGCCTTTTTTTTTTTTGTAAAAACTAGATTATATGTCAACTAGGAAACATGGAGAGTACCTTGTTGTATGTGTAAAGTAACTTATCTGCTTTGATCTTGAACATGAAGGATGAGGACGACGAAGCTATGACGTTGGGGACTGCGCTTACGATCCGGTTCAAAGATGATGACACCGATAAGATTTTTCGTTGGACGTTCGTTGTTGACGTTTAAAGGTTACGCGTCGCATACTGCCCGAGACTTACTTCGATCTATCGGTACCACTGGCGAAAAAAAGGGACTCAGTTCTGCCCCTGGAGGGGCACGGTTTGGGATCCATTACAGGACGTTGGGGAACGTGGCGTATTTCATGACTAGCTTGAATACGCCGCAGCGGACGATCGAAGAAGTAGAAGATAGACTTTGGAGGACACTGTCGGAAGCGCACATCGAGTAGAGAATTTTTGCCTTGGAAGTGTTTTAGATCGTATGACTGGAAGCAGAGTTGTAGCGTAGACCACCTAGCGTCGGCGAAGTGCATGTAGGTGTCCTCTCTTGCCATGGGATACGTCTGGTGCTCCTCTCCCTTTCCGTCTCCATCGCTCCCATCGGAGGTACGTCCGTTGAATTATCGGGCGAGCGGCGGGTATATGGGAAAGAAAGCGTTTGAAACATTCCTTGTCCTTGAAATGAAGCACAAGCAGTGGCAAGTTCAACTTTGAAATACTACGTGGACGAGCATTGGCAAAACGTAATCACAAATGTACGAACTAGTAATTCCCATCGCGGTCCGTTCTAAGGTCTTTTTCCTTGAATTGACTTTAACTCAGGTGAGAGCACTATGTCCTTTTATAAACTTCACAAGTATTTTTCATATGTCTCTGAAGAGAGTCGCTGCGGGCAAACGACGTTCCACAAGCCTCGCACGTCGAGTGGACGCGTAGGTGTACCGTCAGGACATGCCGCACGATGCTTTCCCGTTTGACTTGTTTCTTGCATCCGACCCACTGACACCTTTGTATCGATTTCCCAGCTAATGCAAAGAGTCCGTGCGCTTTGCTCAGGTGCAGTGAAACGGAACGCTTCACGTTGTCGCTCGCGGGGTAGTCTGCATTGCACGGCGATCCGTCGACACACCATTCGCACCTGCGAGGTGAATCGGTCGACTGCAACCCGTCGTCAATTATCCGATCGTTCTTCTCGAGAAAAAAAAACAGACTTACGTCTCTACCAGTAACTGAATAGGAGCTCCGAGTCTCAGAGCCAGCATCAAGAGAACCTGGCCTTGGCACGAGGATATCGGACGTCCCAAAATACAGATTCGGATATTTTATACACGAATCGCTAGCGTTCGTGAATAGCGACGAATCCGTGAAGTTGGGGAAAGACATAATCCCTCCGCAGTGCAAATTCAGGGTACAGTCGATCGTCCGAAATGGAAATACTTGAAACGAACTGGGTTGCTGCGGTCCTGTCGTCATCGTCATCAGTAAGACAATGAGCTGGCCTTGGGAACCCATTGCTCACTGTCCGTGGGAGCATACTGGAAATAAAAGTTATCATCACATATATCCTCGGCAGCACATGGCATCCAGTTTGTTTCTGTCTCCTGGTGTCTGTGGACGATTCGTATTAGGCTGTTGAACTTCAGCTCCTAAGATACAGAGAGTTCATTACCCTCCAAAGGTCGGGATGGATGCAGCTGGGACTAGATGTCCCGAAATTTGATCATCTCCGTGGTGCGATAGAGCATGCATACTGGTTATACTTGGCCACAACTTCAGGTTGTCGTCGAAACTGGGGATGTAATCGTTCGAGAGGATCATGAAAAGGAGTCGGAGCAGGGCGCGTAATACCTGAGGAAGATGCAACATGGCACATTTTTATACAGTCTTGCGTCAATCTAACGTTGGTCGAATCAGCTACAGCACCGGCCAAAAGCGGATAAGTCTGGCAGGCCTAAGCGATCATCGCGACTCGAATAAGTTCTTTCCCCTGGAGTCACTCCTCACCGGCCATTGAACCTGATGGAGGGATTCAAGACCTGTTAGCACTAGCTCCGACGTTTGCACCTGGAGGCTCAAAAAGGAGTATTTTCACCAAGGACAAACGCACCTTCAGCTGTCGTCGACCTGAGGCACCTGGCCAGGGCGCCTATGTAGCAACGATGGGAGCTTTCGGTGCCCAGGCGCCATCCAAGCCAAATGGAAGCAAGCCAATATACAGCAAGCCAATGGCACGCGCGTTCGATGAAGCCCTGACGCTGGGAATTTCATAGTAGAAGTGCACAGCTTGCCAAGACCACTCCAACCGGAGTGACTAGTGATCGTTGGCGTGCTCGGCGGCTGATCCGAGGGTTGGCAACGTTCATTAATACCAAGGGTCCCACAAGCTGCCAAGGTCACTTTTACACGAGGCCGATTAGGTTGGATTCACGTTTACAGTAATCGACTCGGGGTACTAAACACTGCAAGCACTACATACGACAAGTCCGGGGATGACAATTACACTGCAGATGGAGGCGCTATTTCAACGTGTCAGATATGTTTCTGATAATAATGCCAAAACGACTACTCACAAGTACTCACAGGCCGTCAGCCTCCGTGCCGGGGTGTTTCCTTCGTACATGAGCATGCAGCGTATGGCTGCGGGTGAACCGTTCGGGACAAAATGGGCATGGATGCTTCAATTCGAGATGCTTCTCTTGGATATGCCTCATCAAGCTCTCCTTCTTCATTCCGGCAAAGCAACCTTCCCAGGAGCATACGACTTGTGACTTTTCCGGACCACCAATGCCATGATAATTGCGCATGTGGTCGGAAAATTCGACAGTCTGGACAAACAAATCACAAATGTGCTGACCCCCCGGTGACATCCATCTGCATTTCTGGCAAAGCGCGATCCGCAAAAGCTCTCGCTCGTCCTGAGGTGGATACGCTTAGTACTCTCTCGTCAATTCAAGTTGTCAACACAAACCGTACCTCGTCCGTAAAGTTATAGTTGAACTGATCGTGGTTCATGATGATAACGGGTTGCATAGAGAATAATGTGTACGACGACAGAGTGAAGTTGGGAGCGTGCTATTGCTGTTTCTCCAGTCTCGAGAGCCTCGATATATACGCGTTCCTGGAGGGCCCTCCAATCTGGAGATGTGATCGGATGGAAGGTTGGAGATCGAAGGAGTATGTCAACATTGGAATTGGAGACCGCAGCCATTGGTGTGTATCATGCCGATAGTCGAGACAACATCCAAAGGGCCCTCCCTACTTGTGCCGTTCCGAGCAAACATGCTTCGAAGAAGAACATCAATGGCTGTGAATTGTGTCAAGCAGTGGTAAGGGACCATCAAGAGCTACCAAAATTGTACACATACCGTTGTAAGCGTTGCACCGTTGGAAAACGCCAACCAAACCATCCAGTGTTCGGAGGCTCCAACACCGACCATTAAGGGTGTGCTGGAACGCCGTCAAAGATGTAATAGACCCTGGAAGGCATTCACATCGTAATGCCACTTACACTGTGAGGACACTCATTACACCAATATGACAAATTTATTAGGCTCAAAGGCCGGAATACCGGCCACCTTCCCAGCCGATTGAGTCGTAGGCAAATTGTTAAAATCATATTCTCCAACCTCGAGAACGTACTTTAGAACGCACCGCGTTGTCCCCGAAATCTGGTCGAATGATATGTCCTTGCTTATGCCCAGGCCTGTGTATTGCTCAGCATGGTAGAGAAAAGGACGCACACATCACTGAATTTTCCTCGCGATCGTAGATCGTGGACTCGGACCGCATTACATAGAGACCGGTAATCATACCATCTCCCGGTTACGGGTACTAGACGCTGTTCCAATGCGAATCCTTCGACGATCGATCGGTAACCAATGTCAACGTGTCAGCTGGCATCGTTCCGACCCACTTGGAAAAGATATGAAGTATTGGACGAACAACAAGATCCGTACCCGCATTCGCCAAACCAACAGCCTGGCAAAATAGACTCCGAGGGGTGTTCCGGGGTACTTCTTTGTCCCAAAGGGTCGAAAAATCCTATCTGCTCGGGTCAAAGAAACCCGGGCAGAGAGGCACTGTTCCGTCACCTTACCGTTAATTTACGGTTCGGGGGCGACTTCCACGGTCGGAACGCCCCCAGTGCTGTTGCTATTTTTTTTTTCTCATCCTACCAAATTACCCAACTGGAAAAGGCTGAGAAGCGACGGAGTTTCAAATACTGGCGGCCACCCATATCAGTACTACTCTGATGGAACGGCTCAATCCCAATGCCGTTTTCATTTACAGCTCGAAGTATTCTTTGAGTTGATATCCTCGGAATCTGTAGTCATTGACAAGTGGCTGAGTTCCTGTTCTACTACTTACTACCGCCACTGCGCCCTCCACCACGGCAACGACCATGTCGGATGTATTCTGGCCCCGTATCTGCGATGACTTCAATCTCGAAATAATTGGCTTTGTACCGCAGGTTAATTATCTGGTCCGAACTGGTCTAGGAGATGACGCCTGCAGAGTCTTTGATCTAGTGGGACGCGTCAACCGCAAGGACAAAGAGGTAAGATCATCATCATCCAATGATATGTGCCACACATGACCAGAAAAAATAATAGTACGCTATTCTCCCCAAACGCTACGAAGTCCACCTCCAGAGGTTCTTCTGGAGGCAATACGTCATTCATATCCTTTTAGCAAAGCTCGACCCAGACGAAATATATCTCAAAAAAGCGTTCAGATCCTTCCTTAAATCACTCCTGGAGCTGATGGACACCGTTCTAGAGCAACTTCTGCGCCACTACCATGACGGAAGATCCGTCTCTCCTCCTGTCCCTTACTTCGAATACTACCTGGCTACAGAATACCTGGTCGGAAGGCACGACCCCGAAAGTGTTGGTAAATGGAGAGCCGACCCGGAGAATTTCCACGAGGAGCTGGAGCAGATTGACCCCTTTCAATTAGGTATGTTGCCTAAGATTAGATTCACGTTGTGCTCATACCGCGTCCATTTTAAAGATTGGGAGTGTTACGACAATGCTCTAGGTGATTTTCTAGGGGGACGATCTCTCGGTTACTCCGTTGACAGAATTCAACCCCAATCCTCTCGACATTTGATCAAATATGTACTAGCATTGAAAGACTGGTATGGTTTGAAGAAAGAGGAAGTGCTGACATCACGTGCTAGTAAAGAGTTTACCACAGGTGCGTAAAAAGTCCCAATTTACTTGCTCTTGATCTCACCAGTGTTCAGACCACATTACAGGAGTCATCGGGCAAGCCGGAAATATTGGCAGTGAGAAACAGTATGATGAGCTAGAAGAAGGAGAGATAGAAGAGCAACTAATGAAAATGGAAGAGTGACGAAATGTCCATATAGCCTGAATGCCGTGTAATCCAATACCAACTCCTTGGGACAGATATGCAAAGACTCCTGTTGTGTGGATATTATGCACCGCGACGGATCAACTCCTCCAATACTGCGCCAAATCATGAATCCGATCAAGCACGACCGTGAAGTACGAAGTCTCATTCAACAACGCCTCAAAGTGCTTTATGGCCTCTTCTTCCGTGAGATCGAGGCGGAACTTGTCCTGGATCTGCTCGTGCACATCACGATGCTTGATATCAGGGATATTGGCATCAATCATGAGGGCAACCAAATTTAAAATGAGGTTGGCACTCTTGCGCAGGATGGTGAATGCCGTAAAGCAAAAGTTCTTAAAGCGTGCATAGTGCGTGGATTGCGCACCACCCATTCCATCTACCATTTCTTTGCATACCTTGACGGGAGGTGGAAATGGCTTTGGGTCACGCCCCAAGATATAGCCAAAGTCAACTGCGAGTGAATGCCGATTAGTGGCGCGTTACAAGAGAGCACGCCGAGTAGTACCGTGAAAGAAATGACCTGGGTACGAAAAACATGAGTACAATGCTAAAGATAACCGTGAGAACCAACCATCAGATGTGAGCAACAAGTTGTCCAAGTGGCGGTCCCCGACGCCAAGTAGATACGTAACAACGCAATACCCAGCTACAGCTTGGTGAATCCCTGTTCGCGAACCTTACGGGCAAGCCACACATACCGCAACTGCGGACGAACGTATCCACGACACTCGGCTCCACTCCATACGTCCCAACACTGCCCTCATCTGGATGGCTTGCACGAAGATAGTTGAGTAGTGCTCCGTGTTCGCTAACTATGGCAGCTATCGTCTTGCTCGGAATAAACTGGGCCATTCCCTGTAATGGCCCGGTAGCTAAGACGTCATATGGTATCAGTTTCAGGTCCAAATTCTCCTTCCGTAGTAGCTGGTCCATGAGCGTAAAAAGCTGCAATACCAGTTGGTCCTGTCGCATGTCGTCTCCATCTTTGAACATGACAGGATATTCCGAGCCATCCACACATTGGAAATAAAGCAAGAACGGAAACTGGTTGGATTTGAACACCGAGGACTTCTCCGCGTTGATGCCTGTAATCTCGATTCGGGCATTTAGGGGCAGGGGGAGTGGTTGGATATTGATGAGACCATTCTTAGAGTCGTTAATGAACGACCGCAGCTTTTCGATCTTTTTGGGCCGAGGATCTTTTGAAGTCCTGATGTCGCGTGCCTTCTTTGCCAACGACTCAACCATGATTCCTTGCCTCCGCATGAGCTCGCGGCGCTCACTACCACCCTCGGACTGCTTCAAGCATGAGCACTCAGCGAGCCACCACGACGAAGATATACGCACCTCGAGTATTTTGCTCAAAAACTTGAATACAACTCTGCCATACATTTTGGCCACCGTCCTATCCTCCAAAGCAACCTCAACCATGAGGTACCAGTACAGTCGGTTGCCCAGTACATGATTCTTCACTCCACGAGTGATCAGGAAGTCGGACAGTCCACTATCGTCGTATGAGATAGCACTCGTCGTCGACCGTGACGATCGTTGGTCACTCGCGGCGCTCTCGAACTTGAGTGCTTGAACGAGTTGAAGTAGATATAACAAGAGCTCCTAAAGCATCGTCAATAGGACCAGAATAGCAATAAAACGTGGAATAGTCACGTCGTCGTCCGCACGATTGAGCTGTCTGACCGCAAACGCTCTCACACGCGAGTCCACCGTGCCAGGGCCCAATAATTCGAGGGCGTCATCAGTGTCGACCTCGGTCCACATAGGCAATAATTCTTCGACCGCCTGCTTGACTTCCGACGGATCCCTCCAAGTTACGGATTTGAGGAATTTGGTCAGCCCACGCTTGTCTCTCGCAAGATAAAAGCGGAACTTCCAGATCAAATCTTTCTCCTCCGAAGTGAGGGGTCGTGATGGAGGGTAGCTTAGAATTTCCTACAGCAATCACGTCAATAAGCTGTGGACGAAGGTCGGGCCACTTACACCTAGTTCATCTCTTATTTTGGCATTTGGTTTCAGCTCTCTGTCATATGGACTGCTTCGATGGCTTCGGACCAAACGACGGTGTTTATCCTCTACAGGATTTTCACGAGCCATCTCAGGGTCTAGGACCGCCCAAACGTGAGGGTCCGAAGAAAACGAGGGTGGAAGAACGGGTGCAGCCGGTGTCGGAGTAACCGTTGCCGGCGCAGTGGAAGTTGATGGTGCATTTAGAGTTTCCTATCCAGCCTTCCATCAGTTTTAATAAACCCACCAAGTTTCGGGCTACTCACGGTTTCGCTGAAGATCACAGGAAAGTCGAAGCGAGGAAGATCAATGTACAGGAACATGTTTTCGGACTTGGCTGTCTCCGTCTGCGTCCATTAGTCATGCCCAACATGTCCGACTGGGTACTCACAGCATGTATCTCCTCCATCCTACGAAACACCATCTTGTCGAGCCAGTCTGATTTTGGAAGATCTCCCCGCTCGTACTTCTTTACGAGCTAATGTGTGCATTGAAGTGTTTGTCAGAAATAAGGGGGGTCGACACACACCTTTTCTAACCGACCCATCTCGTCCTTCGTACTCAGTTTGCTGGGGGTGGTGCTGTCCACTGATCCATCTGCCTCCATACCGGGCCACAATAGAAGCCTGTGTTTGCCTCTTCGCAGCGTGCTAGATCACGATGAACGGCAGACACATGTACATGGATCATAACCTCCTTACCATTTCTTTCCAAACAGTCTAAAAGTGGTACCACCGACAGGGACGGCCGACCGTGGGCCTCCGATATCCCACACAGTAAAGGTGATCTGCGAACTCAGCGAGAGATCGCAATATCGTATAGGGAGCGACACCCATTCATTCCACCTGTACCTTGGTGATTACGAACGGGCAGGAAGGGTGTCGAGGCAGAACATACGTGTAGTTGGCCTTGAATGCCTTGAATGATGTCCTGAACGGAATGGTCAAGGGTTTGTTGTCAGCTATTAGCTGACAGGTAACATAGAGATCTGAGAGCGACCTGTTCTGCGTGTTAATCCCGTCCCCAGGAGAGAGGACATAAGAACGTCGTACGAAGATTGAGCGCCATGAAATCTCAGTTCCGGGTTCTCCAGCACCTCTGAGATAGACTTTCGTGGCCTTGATCCTTCGAGTTGTGAACTGGAATGCGTTGGATGCGTGGGCCATTTGAGATGACAGCCAGAATTAGTGCGTACATTCGAAAGGTCAGTGGTAGCTTTAAGTCGGAGAGCTTGGCGAACGTGAAATCGTCGCGATTGTCTTTGTCCATGATGACCGTTCTTCGAGACTCGAGTTCAGTCACGCCAGCTACAGCGGCAGAGGGTGGGACTTAAGGTACACTTGGCAGCAGTGACACTACTTGTTTAGCATACGCAGTATGATCCGAGATGTCACGGAACAGGAGCCCTTTCCGATTCATATAGATGTCTCAACGCTGAGTGTAGAATCTCGAGACAGCTAGAATACATGCAATAGAGTAATCCTACAACTCAGCTGCACCACCCAAGGTGCTTTTGATCGAGCACAAACCAACCCTGCCCGAAGAGTAAGTAGAAACGAAGGCTTGGGTATCACGTCGTAAATTGTTCATAAGCCGCCTATTCAGTCTTGTAATCGGGGCGCAAAGAACGAACGACTTTGCCTAGACCGCAAATTGAACATTTGTGCTAATTCCACGAAAGAAAAGCTTACCGGCTCTCCAGATCTCTTGATCATCAATCTCCTTCAATTCTTTGGCAAGGTCTTGACGATACGTCGCACGGCCATTGAACTCCAAGGATTTGCGAGTCTCGGTGCCGTTCTTAACACTCTGGTAGAGCTGCTCGAAGACGGGAAGGTTCGTCTTTTCAAAGATGGGAGCCCAATCGAGCGCTCCCCGACGAGCAGTGGTGGAGCAGGCATTGTACATGTAGTCCATACTGTTCACAGGAAAACGATTTGTTTGTTATTCGACAGATGGGGTATGATCGCAAGTACTCACCCTTTCTGACCAATCAGAGGGTAAAGAGACTGAGTAGCCTCCTCGACGGTCTCATTGAATGCCTCCGAAGGGGAGTGACCGTTAGCACGGAGAACCTTGTATTGAGCACAGAACAAGCCCTCTTTTTTTTTTTGCCATTTTAGAGATTTTCCTACAGGATCAAATGGTAGACTTACGAATTGCACCCATAAGCTGTACAAACCAGTGAGCACATCAGAGTGAAGAACTAGAAGCGGAGACATACCACGCCTCGTTCACCATACAAGTCCGAGTACACCTCCTTCTCGAAGGTAGTTTCGTACATGTAACCAGAGCCAATGGCGACACCGAGAGCAACAGCTTTCTCTTTTGCATTGCCTGTGACATCTTGGAAGACGGCAATGCTGGAGTTGATGCCTCTACCCTCCTTGAACAGAGTGCGGACGGTGCGACCGGATCCCTTGGGAGCGACAAGAATGACATCGACGTCAGGAGGTGGGACGATATGGGTGTCATCCTTGTAGACGACGGAGAAACCATGCGAGAAGTACAACGTCTTTCCTTTTGTGATGAGGGGTGCGACCGTGGGCCAAGTTTGCGATTGAGCCGCATCAGAGAGAAGGTTCATGATGATCGTTCCGCGGTTTATGGCCTCTTCTATGGGGAAGAGGGTTTTACCCGGTATCTACAGGGTGGATAAGGAATGAATCGAAGAAGGAAACCGAGAGGACAAACCCAACCATCCTCGAGAGCCTGTTTCCAGCTCTCACCATTCTCGCGGACACCGACAATGACATTGAGACCATTGTCACGAGCATTCAAACCTTGGCCGTGACCTTGAGAGCCATAGCCAATGAGGGCAAGGGTATCGTTTTTGAAGTAGTCGTGCAGTTTGGCGAGGGGCCAATCACTGCGCTCGTAGACGACCTCGTCGGTGCCCGCAAAGTTGAGGGTCTTGATGCCACGGATGGGAAGAGTCTTTTGGCACCACGTGTCAGTGGCAATGATCGAGATTTATTTAGATGAAAAAATACCTGGACGGTGGAACGTGGGACCTCCTGCGGGCGGGCGAGGAGAGAGAAGGACGCGGCTTGCAAACCCGTCGGAAGACGAGATGCACGGCGACCAAGGGCGCGGAGAGAGCGCGAAGAGAGACGTGAAGCAATCGAGGCCATCGTTCAAGGTCAAACGTATTCAAGTTTTTTCGCGCCTTTATGTACGTTTACAGTCTCGGCCGACAAAACATCCGATTACCCCGAAAATAACTAAGTACGAAAATGACTCATTCGACCTTCTTCAACGCCTTCTGGCCGTACACGACTTCATCTACCGCCTGCCTTTTTCCCTGCACGTCCAGTAACGCACCCCGCACCAGAGTGAACAGGGGAATGAACATCCCAACACGCTGTTGATACGCCTTGTACGCGTCTGGATACTTGGACGCCGAAATCGACTCCGTGTACAGGGTCGACGAGAAAAAGAGTGTGCACAATACGACGCTTGGAACCAAGGGTACCAGCGACATAAGCGACGATGGCCATTCTTTGACCCACGGTCCGTCCTCGCACACCAGCGGAATCAGGTTGATGATGATCTAGTCACACCACCCATCAGCAAACCATCTCCGTTATCTATCGCATGGCGTACCCAGAAACTTTGTTCGCAGAGAAAGTTGGGGTGTCTCGACCACGCCCAAAGCCCCCTCGTCGCAAACCCCCTTTCAGCATCGCGCTTCGTCCAGGAAATACGTGCACCGAACCATTCATTCGGATTCAGTTTACCTGAATGCTTGAAGGTCTGATACGAGTATTGTTGGTTGTCCGCGATGAATTCGGTCACAAGGGTGATGAGCCCAAGGGCTCCAAGAACATAATCAGATAGGCCCAAGCTCGTATGAGGCTGCGAAACTGCAATCTTGGTCGGGACTCCGAGAAGAAAGAGAATGACATTTTGAGTCATAGCTGGTGACATGGTGAGAGGGCATTCATCTAGCGATCGATCGACTTACCGACAAAAGTAAGGTTCACGACTTGGAAAAACCAGGGAGGAATCTTCTCGCGAAGAATCTTCCAGCGATAATCTTCTTCATTTCTAATCAAAATGTATCATGAGGTGCTCATAAAATCGCAAGAAAACACGTACAATTGAAATAGTCCTCGTCGCCATGTGTTGTATGAAAGCCTGTAAGTCGTACAGCATCAAAGACATTCAATTACATAAATAGAAGCCTTCAAATACCTCAACATCCAAGCAACCTGAAAATTTGCGCATCAATTTTTGATTTCTCACGAATACAAAAACGACTTACAACCAAAACGAACATGAGTAACGCCCGAGGGCTGAAGCTTTCCACGAGAGACTCGTGGACTTTTTCGGGGGTATACGGAAGAAAGCCCAACAGGGGAGATCGGGGCCAGAGTGGAAGGAGGGCAAAATAGCCAGTATAAATGGCGGGAAGGAACGTCCAAACTCTGTCCACCTGCGAGACATTTCCGGTGAGGAGCGAGAGCACATACGTGACCGCTGTGACTCCAAGGCAGAACTGGACCGGCCAGACGAAAAGGGGAGCTTGTTGGTTGAGTACGTTGAACATGGTTGTTACAGATCAAGTTACGATAGGCTCCTCACGGCCGCCGCCGGACACTGGTTGGCGTCAGCCAAATGCGGTGTGCGTTTCGCTATGACGATCATATCAGCACGTGACTGATTTCCTTTGTTGACGTGTGTTATTTTCCAAAGCTCTTGGTCTTGTTAGCCTTCCGTCATGTCCACCAGCGTCCTCTTTTCCACATTCCCGCCTTTTCCCACCCTATCTCTCAGCGTCCCTTCAGAGACTTGCATAAATGAATTATACGATCTTCTCCACACGCGTTACCCTGATCTGCCCTCGTCGGATTCATTGTATATCTCACGACACCGCGGGCCGCTCGCTTCAGACACCTGTGTCTCAGAGCTGCATGATGATTCCTCGAATTTCGTCAGTCTACGGATAGTTCCGCGCCTCCTTGGTGGGAAAGGTGGTTTTGGCTCGCAACTTCGTGCTGCGGGAGGTCGCATGAGTAGCCAGAAGACGAATAATAATGACTCGTGCAGAGACCTCAACGGGCGCAGACTCAGCACCATCAAGACTGCCAAACGGTAAGTATACCCTTGCATTGCTTATGTTTCTTTCTAACCTGTGCGCAAGCCTGGTGGATTATATGGAAAACGAAGATGAACGAAAGAAAGCCGCAGCCGAAGCCAAAAAGGCCAAGTTAGAAGCCCTCGAAAGGAAAATAGCTTCAGTTTCGACAGATTCGGAATCAATTGCTGGGAAAAAGCATCGTTTTGATGATACCGAATACTTGGAAGAGAGTCAGGAAATTATTGACAATGTAAAATCCGCGGTTTCTGCAGGTTAGTGTCTTCTTTCGAGGAAGCTTGGAACTATCACTCAGTATTTATCAGGCTTGCTCAAGAAGAAGAAAAAGGCCAAGACCAATCACTCTTCAAATTCTCCGGAAGGTTCGAGAGCACCGCCGGAAGACTGCCCTGGCTCTGCGGTCGTCCGTCCTGTAGAGGCTGCGGCTTCCTCTGTCCCCGTTCCAGTGACTGCATCGGCGTAGCATTGTCTCTACGTAATCATGTAGGGTAGTAGCTTTTTATGTACTGTATTTGATATCCAAATTAGTTGCAAAGTTCAGGGAACCTGCGCTTGTTGCCGCGTTCTGAAGGCTTGATGCGTTTTACCACTTCAGGTCTGCTGCCTTTGTGGGCTCGACCTCGCCAGCGTGCATATGTTCGTTTCCTGACCGCCTCATCAATCCCACAAACTATCATCGAAAAGGTCGTACAGAAATACGCAGTTGATGTACCGAACGGAAAAGTGGTCAAGGCAGGCGACTATGTCATGATTCGTCCTGAACATGTCATGACACACGACAACACAGGCCCGGTCATCTCCAAGTATGTATTAGCTTTCGCTCCAGATCCTAGTTATGAGCTCATCGTCCGAATGGCAGGTTCAAATCCATAGGAGCTACCAAGATCACAGACCCAAAACAGCTCGTCTTCACCCTTGATCATGACGTCCAAAACAAATCCGAGAAAAACCTGGCGAAATATTTTGCCATCGAGTCATTTGCTCGCCAGCAAGGCGTCGACTTCTTCCCTGCTGGTCGGGGTATCGGGCACCAAATTCTCATTGAAGAAGGATACGCATTTCCATATACCCTCACGGTTGCCAGCGACAGTCACAGCAACATGTATGGTGGTGTTGGTTGCGTCGGTACTCCAATCGTGCGCACAGACGCTGCAGCGCTCTGGGCGACTGGAAAGACCTGGTGGCAGGTCCCTCGGATGGTCAAGGTGGAGCTCAAAGGTAAACTGGCTCCTGGAGTGACAGGGAAAGACGTCATCGTTGCTCTCTGTGGTTCTTTCAACAAGGACGAGGTTTTGAATGCTGCCATCGAATTTACTGGCGAAGGCGTTGCTTCTCTCTCCGTCGACGAACGTCTCACAATCGCAAACATGACGACAGAATGGGGTGCCCTCGTCGGCGTTTTTCCCGTTGACCAGACGCTTCTTGATTGGTACGAACAAACGCTCATGCGGGTCGAATTGCGCTCCTTTAGCTCAGGTACTTCTGGTATCCCCGCTCTTCCGGAACATCCTCGTATCAATCGACAGCGTCTCGACGCGCTCAAGGCTACCCTCCTCACGTCTGATACTGGCGCTTCATATTCGTCGCACCTCATCCTCGACCTTTCTACCCTCGTTCCGCATGTCTCGGGCCCGAACAGCGTCAAAATATCTACTCCACTTCCAAAACTTGAAGAAGCTCGCATACCCATCCAGAAGGCCTACCTCGTTAGCTGCACCAATTCGCGTGTTTCGGACATCAAGGAGGCGGCAGCAGTCATGGAAGGACGTAGGGTTGCAGAGGGAGTCGAGTTTTATATTGCTGCAGCAAGTTCTTTGGTTCAGCAAGAGTCCGAACGACTTGGATATTGGAGCACACTCGTCGCTTCTGGCGCAAAAGTTCTTCCCGCTGGATGTGGGCCCTGCATCGGTCTTGGCACGGGTCTTCTCCGGGAGGGAGAGACCGGAATTAGCGCGACGAACAGGAATTACAAGGGTCGCATGGGTCATCCCAAAGCACAAGCATACCTAGCAAGCCCTGCGGTGGTCGCTGCCAGCGCTATCAATGGGTATATCTGCAGTCCCGACTCTGTCGACTCCAGCAGGCTACCCCAGCCCGGCGCACCTACATTTTACGTAGCCCCATCAGAGTCGCAGACTGCTTCGTCTAACGCCTCGGCGCAAACAACAGAAGAACCTCTCTTTGATGGTTTCCCTTCCGCCTTCTCTGGTCGTCTATTGTTTGCACCCCAAGACAATCTGAACACGGACGCTCTTTACCCCGGAAAATACACCTATCAAGACGATATCACCCTGGAACGACAAGCTCAGGTCGTCATGGAAAACTACGATCCTACATTTGCAGGCACGGTGGCATCACTAATCACAGCCCAGAAGTCTACGCCTGCATCGGCTGATGGCTGCGATATCACGAAAGAGGGCGTGGTGCTTGTCTCTGGGTACAATTTCGGCACAGGATCATCCCGCGAGCAGGCAGCGACCGCGCTCAAAGCCGCGGGTGTTCCTGTCGTCGTTGCAGGCTCGTTCGGGGACATTTTCAAACGGAACGCGATCAACAATGGGCTCGTGTGCCTCGAGTGCCCTGGGCTCGTCCAGGATCTCACAGACGCGTATGCCAAGGACGGCAAACGCGGTAGTGGGGGTAACAAGGACGAGCTCACCGTGAACGAAGGTCACGAAATACGCATCAATATGCGAGACGGATCTGTCGTCGTCAAGGGATCCGGAGGTGAAAAACGGTACGCCGTCGGCACAGTCGGCGCTAGCGTGCAGGAGCTCTGGGTCTGCGGAGGGCTGGAAGGGTATATTCTGAAATCTATTCAAGCACAGTCATGACGCGTCGAATGTATATTCACACATATGTATAGATGTACGCTGAACACGTTTACAGGAAAACAATTGCATGTGGATATCGCTTAAAGGAGAGTTGTCGCTTTGGACCTGTCGAGATTCATCGAGATCGGCAACACGTTAACGAACCGAAATTGAACCACATTGAGTAGTGATCCAATCAAATCGGCTCCTTGATCAATATAATATTTGCGAAAGATGCAAAACCTTCTATACAGTTGCTACCGCATTCACTTTCGGTCCTTCGAGAGCTCGATATTGCTTCATGCGAAGGTCAAGTAAATAAGAGACGTCCCTTCCAGGAGCATCTCGTTCATACGACGTCGGCTCATCGTAGATGATACCCGCAACACAAATCTGCAGCGAAGATCAGTCATCCGTCAAAAAAAAAGAAACTCTTTCGACTGTAAAAATCTCACGAGAATGTCAGCCGTCAGCCCTTTGACGGCAGACGCACAGGAACGGAAACGATGATAGCGATACAGTACGCTCTCCGTCTCGTCGATCTCGATGATTTGGTCGTTCACGTTCTGGAAGGTGCGTAACGTCAGCATCTTCGCGAACACAAAGAGGTGGGGGGGAACTTGCGTGGAACTCTTCCGAGTACGGCCAGTCTTCGCTTCCGCTCGGTACCAACGGCTCCTTGCTAGACAGGGACGGGACAAGGATAGCCTCTAGCGGGTGGGTGAAGATACGGTCCACTTCTCCGACGCAGGGTTTCAACGTAGACAGGATGGCAGGATTTGTGAGGAACGCGACGACGGGCGTGACGACGAGTTGGGCATGAGACAGAAACGGTCGAAGAACACAGAGCGTATGCACGTCGGGCGAACCGAGAGCTTGAAGTCCGACTTCCTCTTCAGCTTCTCTAAACTGTTCGAAGCAAAAAAAAAAAAAAAAAGCAAAAAGAAACGGGGACCAAAAAAAAAAAAAGAGGTCGAGGTGATATGTATCGGCGAACCGGTCGACGGAGGAAATAGCGAAGGATGGGAGTCTTACAGCCGTGTAGACGAGATCTGCGTCGGTCTCGTCTGCTTTGCCGCCTGGTAGAGCCGTCTGTCCAGGATGGGCACGAAGAAGCTTGGAACGCGTGGTGAGGAGGACCCGGAGTTCGCTTGCTTGCTCGTACAGCAGGACCAAGACAGCGGCCAGTTTCTCTCTCGGAATGCCTGATCTGCGAACGGTCGGTCAGTTTGATGCCCCTGACAACTGATGCAAGTACTTGCAAATCTGGTCGCTGTTGAACGCCATGCGCACGGAGTCGTTCGAACCCACGCCTAGTTCTCTCGGATAGCGCTTGCAGGTCCATAGTTCGAGTACGACACTTTGCAACGTGCGGTTCAAATTGACATGAACATTATTCCCAATCGTAGCGGCGCAAGCGCCACATATATAGGCTAACATACATATATATTCACTTCACAAAGAACATCGTTGAACACTGTTTCTGGTAGCAACATATTTTCGCAGCATTGGATCCTATGCTCATGAAAATGTTAAGTGCCTGGACATGAATCCAAAAGATAACTCTTCAACGGAGTTCAAAACAACAGACCCTACAGGAATATCGCTAAAATACTTCCAATCAAGGGCAGTTTGGTAGCTAGCGCAAGCCAGTTGGGCAGTACGCCCATCCCAGCTGCCTGGAGTATCGCAAACCAACTTCCAGGGGCTACTCTGGCTCCCCAGAAAATTCTTTGTAGGAAAGGCGCAGCCATGCCTACGGTACATGTTCAAGTTTAGCTCGAAGTTCGAACGACGGGGAGAAAGGGAGACGCACCTTTAATAGGGCCCGAAGGTCCGAAGCCAAACAAACTCAAGAGAGGCCGGAGGATCCATAACTGCGGAATGAGGAGAATGACGATGATAAATGCAAGTATGAAAAAAAGATTGGGATATCGATCGTTGATATGGCCTGAACGGGGCACGGTCAGCAGGTATGAATCATTCCCCGTATTCAACTTACCGATCGCAATTGTGAGTTTGCGCACTTGCGGTCTCAAAACGGCGAGGTATGTTGTAACGGCCTCCTCGTCCATCCCATAACGGCGAGCGATGTTCATCAGCGCCTCAGCCACATCATCCAAAACCTTGTCTACCAGTGCTGTCCTTTCCGCGTGGCTAGGCGCCCCGTCAAGGGCAGGAACTTTATTCTCCAGGCCGTGCGCGATTTCCATGAAAACGCGTTCAAGCTCTTCCGTGAATGTGTTTAAAGTGATATTTTGAGCATTCAGAGTGCCTTGTATGCGGTCGCGGAACATGGCGCTGGCTGTGACGATATGGTGCATGGAAGACGAAATATCGGCGAAATTGGCGGACTTGAAGGACGCAGCCGCGCCTTCAAGTAGTCGAGGAACGTAATCTTGTAGGATCTCTTCGTATTCCTTCACCGTGTCCCAGAAGTCAAAGTCAGGTGGCGGGTCGGGTGCTGACGGGAATGCACCTGTCGTTTAGATGAGAATAATGGAAAATTCGATTGTACTTATAAGTACAGCTACTTTTTATGCCATCGAGAATGTAAGTTGGGTTCAGGAATGCTTCATGATATATTGAGTATAACCACCATGAGTAAATGCCTGTTGGTACTCACACGAGATTGAACCCAATCTGTTCTGTTCTGGTGAAAAAAGTGTAACGAGGAGTTCGCGGACCTGAAAGCAAGGCAATGAGCTTACCACTAGTACTGTCGACCTTGACCTCGTTTACATCTTTGCCCTTGTTCCCATTGTCATATGCAACGACAGTGATGGGCAAAGCCAGGCAAAAAAGGTGAGTGAAGACCAACAGGAATAGCCGCATGGTACTTAAACGAGAGAAAGAGAAGAGACCGAAATGACGCCAGCGAATAGGGTTCTCCACGTGGCACAAAATCCCAAACCCGTAGCGGGCCTTGAGCTTGACATGCTTCCCGTAGCAAATAAACACAAAGTACCTTCCATTAAATGATTCGGCACATTTGCACTCGACAAAACCCTCCTCCACTTTGTGGGAGTCGGCCTTTTAATCAAACTTTTGCTGGTGAAATCGAAACCGAATAAAATTTTGAAACGCTACAAGCAAGGGGTACATTCAGAAATACAAATAAATAGCAAGATATCAAAGCTGCAGTATCCAAGGCATTGTCTCTCTTCGATCTAGTACTATCATCTCCTGGCTTTCGGTCGCGGGAGCAAAGTGGGTCGGCTTGTTGACTTGAGCGTCCCGGTGGACCTGTCCTCGTCCCCGTCGCTATCCAGCGTTGCTCCCTGTACGCAACCCACGCCCATAAACACAGGAACTCCCCCAGCACCACCATGCGCAAGAAACCCTCTCTGACTGCTCTTCGTCCCAGTGGCAGTAAACACGTCGTCGTCCTTCGCTTGTGGCTCTAGCTCGTCGTTGCATTGGTCGCTGTCTGAGAAACGAGCCTCTGCACTGCGGAGTTCTTCGTCGAGTGTCTGACGTCGTTTGTGACCCTTCTTCCGCTTGCTCTGTGCACCTGATCCCGAACCTGAAGAAGTGGAGGGGTGATCGCTCTGTTTTTGCAACACAGTTCGGGGTCGACCCTTTCCCGTCAGGGTGGGTTTGGCTTTCGTCTTCGCCTGTTTGGACTTGGCGACAGGTATGAGTGAAATAAACGGTACGGGCCCAGGTGCCTCGTCCCCATCCTCGTCCTCGACATCCGATTCCAAAGATAGACGAGATTTGGGCCTAGGAGTTGCTCCTCGCTTGGTACGAGCTGGCGCCGAAGGTCTACGAGGGGTTGGTATTGGTATCGGTGAAGTAGGAGGACGCTTTCTGAATAAATCAGACGTGCGACGGGATACGGAATTGGTGACGGCTCTGGAATCTGGAATTGAAATTTCTTCCATGTCAACATCAACGATGTCTATCTGAGTATTCGCACTCGAGGCCTTTTGTGTTGCGGCGCGAGGTCCAGGGGGAGTCGATGGGACTCGGTCTTCAATGCTATTCTCATCTCGGTCGTTGTCTGAGCACAGCGAAGGGGTAGTTACATCTGTTTCATTGGCTTGCAGTGGGCCATGCGGAAGAGAAAGATTCGACGATGCGGAAATCTCTGAAGATGACGCAGTGGTATTCTGCCTGGTTCCCGTTGAAGATTGGAAAGTTGACTCTGTCATACGGCGCTTCGCTATGCATGCCAAGCCTAGTCAGAGAAGGCGACGCCCAAGAAAATAGAATGTCACGTACGTGGTGCACCATCCAGCTCATCTAAGCCAAGCGCATCCGCCTTGCGCTTCTGATTTACCCGAGCTTCGGGCTCTTTCCATGTTGCTAACACTGATGACGGTACGGATGCAGCCAAGGAAGAACCGATCGGAACGCGAAGGCTTGCTAATGAACGCCGTCGCAACAATTCTTTAGCAGAGAGTTTACCAGGACCCGTCGAAGCCGAACTTGTTACATTGACGCTCTTACTGAGGCCAGACGGGCCAGCCACGCCATCACCGCCCATCGCGTTTATACCAGAAGCAACTTTTCTTAGCTTGGCTGTCTTGATCTCGTGCAAGAAAGCGGCCATCTTCTCAGATGGAACATTGACAGTGGGTCTGCCTCGTCTCTTGGTCCTGTTAAGTACAGGTTCATTGATAGGTGCTTCGACCGGCGTCATTGCATGTCGCAGAGAGGCACGAGCGGATGCAAACATAGATGTAGGAGTGCAAGGCGCCGTGTCGATGCGCAACGGAAGAGGTGGTGGCGGAGGCGGAGGCGGCGGAGGAGGCATCGAAAGAGAGGGAGGAGGAGAATACCGGATTTGACTTCTGGATAGCTATGAAGACCATTGAGTCCGACTTTACCAGGATATCACTTGAGAAAGTACGCACTTCTTCCTTCAGCCATCTAACCTCTTCCTCCAGAGCTAATATCCGCCGTTTATCTCGCTCCCGTTCATCTGAAGCTCGCCTGCTCTGGTCCCCACCAAGACGTCTCTCATGCTCGCGCTGTTCCTCCCGTGCGACATCCAACTCACGCTCCTTGGCATGCACAGTCCCGTCGTTCGCTGAGCTCCCACGGACAATGAAATCCAAATCGGTGTCATTCCCAACGTCAACTACGCGCTCTTTGCCTTTGCTGGATGATGATAGTGGGGTGGTGCTCGAAGTTGGGTGACGCGGGGATACCTCTTCGACAGGACGAGTCCTGGGGGCGGGTTTGGCCGGAGACGAATGAGGGCTCGGCAGCATCAGAGAAAAATCCGCTTCGGCACCTTCTGTTGCGCTAAACCGTTTCACTGCGTCCTTTACTGAAGCAACGGAGCGGGTGCGCCAAGGAGAGACATATTGGTCGAGGGAAGGATCAGCTAGGTTGTCCGTGTAACGGGGAGGACAAGACTCTGAGGCCGTATGATGGTCCGGCAAAAGTGAGGGAGACCGAGGGAAGAGAGAGCCAGGCATGGTGATCGATGGCTGTTTTTTCAGCTTTGGCGGCGCAGGAACTAGGAAAACGGGCGGTGCTTTGGGAGTAGGAGATTTTGAGCGTTCACGATCACTAGCTGAGAGCACTGCAGACGCCCGCTCAACGACATGCAAAGTAAGGGGGGAAAAAAATAGGCCTACCTCGGCCGTCGTCGTCATCCTCGGGCTGTACATGGTCGTGGCGGTATCTCCTCGCCGACTCTGTTGACTTGGACCGTGGTTTTGGACGAGACTGTGTGGAACGTCCTTCGCGTTTTCGTTGTATCCTCGACCGCAACCTGGCCTCGTCGTCGCTCACGTTCCCGTCCTGGTCGTGGCCACGCCTCCTCCCCGAGCTCTTGACGCGTCTGGTCGATGTGTGTTGATTGGCCTGAGGTGGTATCAGCATCGGGGGAACCGGTACGATAGGACGTGACTGACTGGACCGCCCGTGGCGTTGACAAGGAAGGACTCGAATTCACGAGAGACGAAGCTGAGGACATGCGAGAAAAGTCCGTTGGGATTGTCGGGTATACGCTTGCGATGATGACGGTGAGCCATGGTGATATGTGCGTGCGACTGAAACGCAAACTGAACCAACCCGTTCAACGTGGGACTAGCTCGGCCGCAATAGGCAAGGCCACATCAACAATCGTCTCTAAGATACATCGTGCAGTAATAAAATTATAGAATGTGAAAACTCCGCGCACTAAGCGTCGGCCAAGAGGGTTGTCCTTCATTATCGTCAAAGTAAAAAAGAGTATAGCAACCATCGGCGAGATGTGTGCATACAAGTGAAATTGTCCGACTCCACGACAAACAGCACGACGCAATCCTTCATCAGTATCCTGAATAGGTCTCATAACTCGGCGGTGGGACGTGTCCGCTCGCAGCTAGGGATGCCCGAACGGCTGCGTATGGATCAGCATACTGCATCGTTCGACTGACTCGCGGATTTGCGCCACCAAACCCTGAAGGCGCAGGGTCCGAGAACGCGCCATACGCGTCTAAAGACGGGCGCGGAACGGCTGCAGGAGGCGTCGCATACCCGGTGCTCCGTGATGCATTGGCCGAGTACGCATTGGTGCTCGGCGCAGTCGTGGTCGTGGTAACCGCAGACCAGCGGTTAGAGTCAGCAAAAGGTGAGTTGGCTGGGTCCGAATTATCATACGTGGATCGTCGAGGGGCTACGTCAGCTGGTGGGAGGTTCGTAATAGTTTGGCTGGTCTGTTCAGGAGGCGGTGCCTCAGAGCCGACAGGTTGGTACGCGGTGCTTTCAGTTTCCTCAACCTCGTCCGCCTCCTCAATATCTGGGCGGGAAAATGGCGGGTCCAATGGACGGGTAATAAAATTGCCTGATCGCCAGTCCATGATGAGAAGCACCAGCGATGCGAGCCAAAAGCCTATATCATATGTGAGCGATAGAACGACGAGCCATACATAGTAACGTTACCAAAAGCCAACCAAAAGAATATGCACCCGGCTTTCTTCGTACTGCACCACGAAGGCAAGGCATTGGTAAAGTCCTTGCCGAGAGATGCATGGGGATCGTCACTAGCGTTCTTGCAGCCTGCTTCTGTCCATGCCGAGATGGTCGTCACGAAGCTAGGGATGAACGTGTGTGAGAAACGGAGACAAGACGGGCCAAGAGAGCAACGCACGCAATCAAAAGACTGAGTGTAGAACCGGTGCCCGTGAGAACAAAACCGACGCGTATCTCCTGGAGGGCTCGTGCAAGGCGGGCAAATTTATCATACTTTTCGTAGATGACCGGGACAAACATTAAAAAAAGCGAGAGAAAAATGCCGGAAATGGATACAAATAGAGCGAAACCAGTGAGGCCAGCTGTTCGTGAGAGTGTCAGCCACGGACGCGTGGGGAAGGAGGAGATGTTGTTCACAAGGGCCAACGTTCCACTTGGCTTGAAAACTAGCAACGCTGGCGAAACAAGCCATGGCGAGGAAATTGAAAAACGCTTGGGAGGTGTGGAAGATGATGGCGGGCTTGGATATTATCATCTACGAGGGTGAAGAGACCGCGTGAGTAGGGCAGCTATGCAATGGACAGAGACAGGAATGACCGCGAGCCATACGACCCATAGTAGGGGAACGAAGAGGAGAAAGACCAGTGTGCCGGACTGGTCCATCCAGGCATCTGCAGAGAGCAGGAGAGAAGGTAGAATTACGTAACAGTGTTGGAAAGGAGGTCGAGATTAAGATGCAACACGACGACCAACCCAGACTGCAACGCGGCACCACAGGAGAACAACGAGGGAATGAAAGAAGCTCACATCATCCTGATATCTAACAATTCCAGTACTTGCTAGGCCACCGGATATCGACTTTGGAAACAGAGTGCCCCTTCGGTTGGGCAGGACACGATCGAGCCCATCCTTGAGGGTTTCCACGAACGTCATGGGTTCAGAGAATGGAGAGACAGAACAAAGTGGGGGCTAGCGGAATGTGTAAGTATATGTACTGGGACAATTTTCGGCTATGCCAGTGCGCAGACAGAATGCGCAGTCGACGTGTCGAGCGATGTCTCCACACATTTACTTGCCCAGACCACGTGATATCGATTACGTCATCATAGGGGGAATACAAGTCCTAGGTAGTGTCCTCAAAAGATCGCCCTCACCAGTCCTCCGCCGATCGCAGCACCTAGCACGACACGTCAGACTAACCGTGACACTGACGGTCGTGATAGAAAACCTACCAGCACCAAACCCAACACCGCCAGCAGCAGAGTTCGCCATCTGCACGTTGTTGTCAGCGGAAATAACATCGCGAGTGCGCTCATCAATTACCGTGTTCCCGAGTGAACCGAATTTGCCCTTCTTCTCAGCTTGCCCCGTCGCCTGCTGTAAGCCCACCGAATTCACGCCAGTCCCGTTCACAGGCGGCGTGTCCATCCCGTGTAGTGCCGCTCCAAACGGACGGTACGGCTTCGCAGTCGTCGCCGGCGCTGTCGTAGGTGTAGCTGACGCTACTTTCTCAACGTGGTTCGAAGGGAAGAGTCCCTCTTTCCCGCGTGCCCTGCCCAGCCACCAGTCTTCATTCTTCTCTGAAATGACTTCGATCGTCTCGCCCGTAGCAAAGGACAGATCGTTTGTCTCCTGTCCCATGAGAAACGGTCAGCTGAAGATTTAGAGCTAGCCAGATGCACGTACAGTTCCGTGCTCATTGTAGCCCCAGAGAGCGCGGGCATACACAGTTGCGACTTGTGATGGGGCCGCTGCCACCTGCCTTGGAGCAGGAGGTATGCTGCGTCCAACCGGAGTTGGAGCCACGGCGACCTTGACCTGGGTGGTAACGACGCTGGACTGGGTTTGCACGGGAAGACGCCCGATGATCTCCTTCATGGTGGCTGCATCCTGGGGGGAGAGATAGTTCTGAGACTCTAGAAAGGCAACGTTCAGCTGTATCTGGGTTGCGACGTGCCCCAGAAGAGCTGCAGTTTGGAGTTCATACGGAGTGGACATAAGTATGTAGCAGATCGTGGGCAGAGTAGCAGACGGGAGAAGGATGAAGCCAGTGTTCGCTGATGCCAAGTGTATAAATACCCACCAGGGCTGTGTTTATCATCACTTTCAAAGAAAGAATCACTCTAGAGACCGAAACGATGACTTCAGAATCGACGCTGGCTATCATCACCGCTCTGCCCGGTTTCATATCTCCAGAGGAGCACAGAAATATCGTCGCATCGACCCCGTCCTCCTTTGGCGAGATACGTCCTGTCCTCCGTCACAAAGAAGAAAACGTCACCGTAACCCTCGATCCTCCCCTCGAAGGATTTTCGTCAGAGGACACCGCCAACGGCGTGCTATATATCATCGAAAGGTTCGCCGATCGCTACCCAGACTCGTATCTTGCCTCGTTCACATTCGATCCAGTGCGCTCGTGTTCATGTCATCCACCGGCCGTGGTTTGCAGGTCGCCTATCCCGCGATCACCCTTCACGCGATATCGCGCGCCGATGGTAACGCGCCATCCATATACTGTCAGCTGATCAAGACGGACGGTAGCACTCCGCCCGAGGAGACAGCCGAGGACGTGACGGACATGCGAGAACTGATGATCGTGCCCCGAAACCCGAATTCGCGTGCGTCCTCATACCCCTCACTTCCGAGACTTTGCTAGTGACCTCTGTCTTTGCAGTGGAATCCATCTTCGAAGCCATGTCTCTTTGTGCATCCTTGCATCCAGATCCAGACATGTCGGAAGAGGACGAGTTTGACGGTGATATCGAAGAAGGCGAAGATGGGCTGAGTGAAGTCGGGCGGGTGCGCAGTGATTTCGTCAACGACAACCGTTTCGCACCATACTAGACATCCCTGCAGGCTGCTCTCGCCCATCTAGAGTCGATCATTTATGATCCAGAAGCCGAGGTGAATGGCAAACTGGACGAAGCCGAGGAAGTCTCGAGCGGACAAGACGATACTGAAAATTAGCAAAGTAGTGTAGTAAGAGAAGGTCCTTTCGTGAACCTTGGGTAGATTTGTACTGTGTTCGCATCCTTCAGAGTATCTTGCGAATGTTAGTTCGTACGTGAGACTGCAGCATTATGCCACAAAGCGACGGAGTCCACAAACACTTCTAGTTCCGCGACCATTATGATCTTTAATTACACGGAAAAACTTCTAGCATAGTAAGTATCCATGTTAAACGTACACAGTTTCTTCTGCATCTGTCTATTATTCTTCATGCCCCAGACTTCCAGTAAGCAATATCTCCATCAACCACTATTTGATGATGTCAGATCAACCAAATCAGACATCACAGAGCCACTCACTTTCATACGGTTTACCCTGCTGTCGTAATTTCCCTGCAGCTTTGACAGCAGTCTCACTACCATGTTCTTTCAGGTCCTCGTAGGACATAATTTCACCACAAACAAATTTGTTCTCAAAGTCAGAGCTGAACAGAATTAGATGATACTAAAAATATTGTCATCGAACAAAGAAACATACTGAATAACACCAGCAGCCTGAGGTGCCTTTGTGCCCCGTCTGATTGTCCACGCCCTGACTTCATCAGGTCCACAAGTAAAGTAGCGAATAAGCTGAGCGGAAGGAGTAATGAATATGGTTTGAGGAATGATGCAGCAGATCACGTACATCCAAAGACGCATAGCCTGCTTGAGTTATTTTGCCTAAGCCGCTCTGGGCCCCGTCTTTCTGAGCCTCCGTTTTTTCTTCGTCGCTAAGCGCAGAAAGACGCTCCTCTAGTGCAACAGAGAATGGTATCAAGGGATCACCAGGGTTGTTAGTATCGATCCATGCCTTGATCTTTGGTAACCTGAGAGAGCATTCAGCAAACTTGATACAATCTTGTAGTTATGGCATACCATTTGTTCTTTTTCCGAGTATAATCCGCTTCGCTGAGATTGACAAGATAAGTGACAGGCTTTGCAGTCAAGAGGGAGAGACTGTTAACGACTTCGATCTGCAACCTGTGTCAGTTCTGGACAAAAGCGAGTGCGATAAAGTAAGATTTGGCAAGTGAGGCATAACTTCCATCCCATAGGTCGTGGTACTTTCATACGGGAAACGAAATACAAAATAGATAAGCACCTAAAGAGAGCGTCAGAATGCTCCAAACAGGTATGTAAAGAATCAGATGGAACGTCATTTCACAAGAATATGGGGCGTTACTCCCACTTCAATGAGCTGGGTTATTCGAGCACAAGGCTCTTTTTCATCAAAGAAAAAAAAACCGAATGGGTCAAATTTTGGATACGCACCTCTTTGTTTGACCAATCCCCTTTGCGTACATCCTTGCTGTCAACGGTCAAGGTCTTCAACACTTTTTCAACTATGGCCTAGTAGATTTAGTCCGCATGCACTCGAGCCAACCAGTCGGTAAAGAAAACATACGATTTCCTCTTTTTTAGCCCTGTCGGCCAAGCTATTGTTTCCGAGGGCCCGTCCGCCTCTCTTTAGATTTTCCAACTGTTTCTCCACCCACTCTATATCCTTCAAGCGCAGTTCCGTTTGAATGATTTCCATATCACGTAGTGGATTAACATCGCCCTCGACGTGAATGACTTCTGCATCGTCAAAGGCGCGGACCACCTGAAAGATGCCGTCGACGGCACGGACGTGTGATAAGAAGGCATTGCCTAGACCTGCACCAGTAGACGCGCCCTGATTTGAGTCAGATGAGATTAAACGGTGCACGATAGATCACGCACGGCGGTCAGACCAGCGATATCGATGCAGGTGAGGAAAGCGGGAACACGAGAAGCAGGTTTGTAGAAATCGCAGAGCCAGTCAAACCGCACGTCAGGGACAGGGATACGCGCTTCCTCAGGGTTTATTGTCGCGTAAGGAAAGTTGGCAGCCTTCCCGAGGTCTGAAGCAATCTAAGTGCGATGTACGGAGAGACGAAAGAGGGCGAACCTGTATTAGAGAGTGCATTAAAGAAGGACGACTTCCCAACGTTGGGAAGACCTAGCACGATGGGCTTAGATTTCGCAGTGTACATGAAGGAGCAACGTATGATTCGCACCGACGATGCCGACTTTGAGGTTGTTGCTTGGACGACCTAACAAAACCTTTTTTTCTTGAGCGGCGGCCTTTTTGGGAGGCATTCTTCTCGACTTTGCCTGTGATGTCGCTGAGACTGAGAATGAGCGCGAAAAGAAGAAGATCAGCGAAGGACGACGAAATCGATCAATCATCTCTAAAAAAAAAGTGGAAAAAGAACGAAAAATAATTTTCGCAGTTAGCTTAGTCACTTTGTGGGGTTATCTGCCGGCGTGCCGAGCTACGGTGTGAGCTATACTAAGGACAACGAGCTCCCACCTTCTCTCATACCCTCCTCGAGCCCATCCTTGGCGCAGGTGCCCGCCATTCCCGACGATGAAAAATCTATACTGCCTAGTCATTTTCCTACTGTTGTCTGTCTTTGCAGACGCTCAGACAGAGACTGTGCTCAACAAGTAAGCCTTGGTATAGCCTTTGGGACCTGTTTTTGCTGATCTTTCGTAGTGCTGGAGTCACGGTCGTCGAAGTCATCACCATAAATGCTGCTGGAGTCCCAACTACACAGGTCATGTAAGTGTTGAAGCGTAATCCACCTTACTTTGCGCCAACGAAACTGCAGCCAAACACTCGGCGCCGCGACGACGTCGCAGACTGCCCTCACGACGTCCACGACGGCTACCTCACTCACGCGGACCACTGCGGCAATTCAGACTACGTCTACAACGCAACCAGTCGGCCCAGTGGAACAGACTACGTCTGCGCCTGGCACACCAGGCGGCCCAACGCCTTACCAATACACTACGACCGACGCAAACGGCAACCAAGTCGTAGAAACGGGCATATTTACTCCCACTGGCCCTCAGACCGTACTTCCCCAGGCGACAACTACGGGCACCATACTCCCATACTCCCAGTGGCTATCGATGATCGGAACATATACGGTGCCAGCCAACGCTGCGCGCCGCGTGTCAACGTCAATAGCGACCGGGTGGTACTATTTTGCAGCCACCGGATTTGCTGGACTCGCTGGAGGTGTCTGGCTAGTCTTTCTATGATAGACAAAGATCTTGGGTTACATATGGCACTACGGACACTTTCATCAGCCGCTTGGTTGATAGTATTGACTCCATTGCTATGGCTATAGCATATCTACATACCATCACTATTTTATCCTTAGCGTTGTGGACTTTTATCCATACACTGTTTACCGACCAATGAGAGGCGGTGTGGCGCGTGGCTGGAGTGGATATATTTAATTCGAGATGGACCTAGTATTCTGTTACCGGACCACCATGTCAGCGGCCCCGGAGCAGAGCGCCGACCTCATCGCTGTCGCTTGCGTCGTCGAGGGCTCTGCTGTTCTCGCCAATGAGTGGAATCGCGTCCTGATAGACTATGTCTTTCCGCTCCTCAAGCGTTTGAACGAGTTGCACCCTTCCCATCAGGTATGTGCTGTGTTAGACACCAGACGACTTCTGACAGCCTCTCTGTAGTTCCGTCTAGCATTCGTGGCTTATGGAGCGGCCGACACCAGGCCAAAGCCCCTTCTCTCCACGAGGTTCTTTGCTCCTCTGTCTCAGGTCACCAAGGAACTTCGTGAAGAACCCTCGAAGCTTGGTATCGGCCAAACGAACTCGGGAAGCGGCCGAGGATTGTCTGCACTGGAAGGACTAGTGGCAGCCATAGAAGTATGTCGCCATTTCTCTAGTACACCGTTCGTTCCGGCTCATGTCAACGTCGCAAAAGCTGTTCGACACCTTGATGACGTGCCCTATGCTGCCACAGAAGGAGAACAGGTCATTGGTTTCTCACCTGCTCCATATTGCGGCGTCGCCACCCGACAATGCTCAGAGACCTCAGCACAACGCCCGGGAATACCTAGATTTTGTCAACTGGGATTCCATCCCTGCAGAACTAAAGAAGGTGAGAAATGTCTCGTGGAATTGCCCTGCTGTGGAAGAGGACGAACGTTTTGACAGAGGAAGATCAACTTGAGTCTCATCAGCCTAAGAAAAATAACTCAGTTCCAAGACCTACAGTCCTCGGTTCGTGTCGTTTCAATCGCCTGTGTCTAGTTTTTACGTATTCTTGTTCTTCTGATAGGTAGCAGGGCCCACAGCTCAAACCCCATGGTTTAATGTGCGTGCCCCTCATGTCCTGCTGCTGTCAGGTTTCCCTCCACCGCAGCAAAAGACTGGTAAGCACGAGCATATATCTAACCTTGCTGGCAGTTATCTCACTGAGATAAAGGTGCCAAGCGTCTGCCAGACCCTACGCCATCCGATCAAAGTCCGGATGCGAAGCGACAGAAAGTTGCTGCCGAACCTATCTCGAAAACGTCATCTGCATCTCCTGCTCTTCCCCCTGCTCGCATACCACCTAGCCAACGTGTCCAACAACCAATGCCAGTGTCCTTACAAGCCCAACAACCACAACCCGCACCCGCACCCACACCCACACCCAATCCGAATCCGTCTTCGACTCAACCCGCACAGGTTACAACGTCTGCTCCTGCATCTACGTCTGCAACTGCCACACCTTCTGTTTCAGTGCCACCTTCTGGCCCCTCTATGCCAGTCATGAATGCCGAGGTTCTCGAACAAGTAGTAAACCCGACAGGACTCAAATTTGGACAAATGATGGAGCGTCTTAAGGCCCTGGAGAGAGAGATCATTGCTATGGAATCGCAGTTGTCCAATGCACAAAACGCTGGACAGGCAGCAATCGTCGCTGGACTCCGGAAAGACCTAGCACCCAAGGTTCACATCAAAGAGCAGATTAAAACGTTGCTTAGGCAACATTATCAGAAGATGCTCATTGCGAAAGAAGCTCTGAGTGCACAAGCCGGAAACGCTGGACCAGTTCCCGGACTGGCAGAGGCGGGGCCGTCTACTCGGTCTCAGCCACCGGTGCCAAGTACATCGGGTGAGCGGCCAACAGGCCCCACGATGGAGGAGCACAAACCCACGGTTTCTGATTCGCAAATTGTGACGCAATTTTGGCAGTCACGCGGTGGTATGCTACAGAACGCCAGCAACCCTCAAATGGGTAATCAAACACAATCGAACCCAGCCATGACTCCTGAAGTAGCTGCTCAGATTCAAAAACTGGCCGAAAAGAAAGGTATACGACCACCAAGTTTCGGACCATCCGCGACAATGTCTCATGAAACAAATGCTACGAACTCGAATGCTCAGCAGCTTACCCGGGCTTATGCATGGCAAGGGATGTTCTCGTGGACCTTCCCTAAGCTCAGTGGCCCAGTAGTGAACGAAGTACAAATACATGTGGCTGGGATGTTTACTCAGGCCACGATTAACGTGTACGTTATTCGCACCATTCGAGAGTGTAGCCTCAGGAATCTTTCCAGTCGCACAGACACCTGGCCCAAGAGCTTGATTTTAAATCCTTGCAAGGAACCCTTGAAAGACAAAGCGGAGCTCTCAATCTGGCTTAAACGCCACAAACCTCAGACTCATTTGATGCAATTCAGATCCGACCCCCGTGCTCCCGATGGGGCCGCGAACGAGCAAAAGTTTCGTGCGCTCAATAAATTTATGGATGATCGCCATATTGTGTGTATCTGTATCTTTGATCTATGTGTTATTTTTACTTCATTTCACTTGCGTTGTAGTACGTTTATGCAGGATGGAAGTTACCATCGGGGAAATTCTCGTACAACATCGTCATTTTTCCGATGAGTAATTTTTTTGCAGGGGCCGTGTTCCCCGATGGCCTCCCTGATCTTCCAGGAAGCGGAAACACTTTGGATATCCAACCCTCGGTTGATGAAGCGAAGCCTTCACCAGTAGCTGGCATAAGCATCCCTCCACTGCTTATGGCGCGTATTCAAGGCCTTGATCCAGCCAAAAAAAAGCAGATTATCATGCATTTTCTGCGGATGCAACAAGAACAGGCACGGCAACAACAATCGCAACAGCAGCAGTCGGTTCCATCCGCAAGTCAAAATTTAGGAATACCGTTACCGTCTAATCCGTACAATATGGCCACAAATATGTCAACGGGCTTACTTGTAGGCATCTTATAAGTGGATAGGAGTATTGTACTGACGATACCCATATGAAGGCAAATCCAAACGCTGCTGGGCCTGCTAACTCTGGAGCGTACAACGCGGGCGGTGGGAATGTGAACTTCGAGATGATGCAATCCTTTATGCAACGCAATGCCGAGGGACAAGGAATGAATATGAATTCGGGTCAGATGTCATGATATCATGTGTCTTTCCACTTTTTTTCGATTGGACGTGCTTCCATGAAGTTGTTGTAGCTGTATAGTTTCGTTACTTTACACTCGCATTGCTTATCGAACATCCTACGCTCTGTAAACTAATAACATGTTACATTTGGGGTGTGCTGAAAGCCCCATCCGTCCCTTGAATTTTGTCGTGGTCTGCTAAATTGGCCTGTGCCTCGTATACCGTTATGACAGGATTAGTCTTCCGCTAGACACTTATAAGAGTTTGTCAGTTCAACAACGAAGTTCTACATACTTGACTCCAATGTCCAAAGAATCCGATATAGTACACTCGCGTCGAATCAGCCCCTTGGCTCGACGGGATAAACAGGGTCACCGATGTTACGTTGGTAAATTTTGTGGCCCTACAAGTGACGGCTATCGGCGATACGAATCTGTTTAAAGGACGAACGGAAAGATACCTGACAGCGTATTCGCCAACTTCTCGACCGACTGGGACATCAAACTCTTGTGTAGGCTTTTTATCCGCAACGTCGTCAAAGTCCAGGCTCAGATCGTTCGCATACTTGGGTTCAGTTGGGGTAGCGTGTCACTGAATGATATCATGACCGAGCCTACGAGATCTACATACCAAGGAAATTTTCTGAGGAGTCTGATCGCCTGGGCCGGCTTTGAAAAGGAGAGACCGCAGTTTAACTGAACCAGTGAACGGAACGCGAATGATCCTGGAAAAAATACAACTCAGAGTAGGTTTGCGAGGTAGTAGAGACAAAGTCTCACAATTGTTCGTCTGCATCGGATTCCAGATACTAGAATCGACCTCAACGGATGAGCACAATGGGGCTTTCTTTCCGCGTACCACTTGTTCGTCCGTTCGCTCGTGCCACGGCTTGATGACGCTAGAGCCTGGTCCTGTCCCGTTCAGTACGACGACATGTTGGCGATCGATATAAGGGAACAAGTTGTCGTTAGGGCCAACATCTCCGTTGTCGTGATCGTGGTCATGGCTTTCGTGACCGCAGCCTTCGCCGTGATGGTGATGGTTATTGGACATACGTATGTACGAGTTCCAGGCACGCGAGATTACCCAAATCAAGTCTATATAGAAAAACAGTAACAAATAGACGCTTACTCACTACCATCATCTTCAAATCGATCGAAACGCCTCTTTCTGTGAGTATTGAACCCGTTCATGTTGTCTTTTATGCTATGCAAATGATGCACTCATGTAATTTGCGTTCGACCCACGGGCCTTGTTCCAAAAGGTGTACTTGCCTGTTCGCCCTGAGAACCGTGGTCTGAGACAATTTAGACACTTCCTGATTATTATTTTACTTCTTGAATTCTTTCTTGTTCATAGTGCTCACGTTATTCTTTTCCTCAGCTCTCTACAACGCAGGCTGCAAATTGGCGCATCTGACGGATTTCACATAACGAGACTCGGTACCCGTTCGTGTGGTGTTCAATCCCGTAGCAATAAGATATTGTTGATCAGTCGTTCCATAGCTCTAATACACAGCACAAATCATTTCCATGTCTGATACCCCTGGATCACCGTCTACCGGAATCGGCGCTACTCCTGTGGTCGAACCGTCGGATTTCAAGGTGTACAAGGCGCCCGGTTCCTCTATTGACTACCGGAGTGCGTGTGTGGGTCATAAATGGCATCTTCTTGCACTCATCCCGTTGGTCTGAAGTAGGAGAACTTCCCGATTCATACTTCGCTCCAACTGCGGGTGATCTCAAGGCCGCGCAAGCCACTCTGACTGCGCGAACACAGGCACTCGTCAATGCCCCTTTACAATTACGAGCCAGGAGGGAAGCAGCAGACAACGAGAAAAGAGATAGATGGCCAAACGTTAGTAATTGCCTCTTGTCCTGTTGATTGAACTGAGAAGCAGCAGACAACGATTCGTGTCAGATTTAGCGATCGTACCCAACTAGAGAAAACCTTTCTGTCCTCAGATAAGATCCGTTCTGTGTATGCTTTCGTTCGCTCGTCACTCCGTGACGATGTGAAACCAATTAAATTCATCCTATGTTTGTAAAATTTTGGCGATGCTGGGATATCACCTGATGATAATATTCCTTCTAGATCAGTCCCCACCTAAACGTGATCTTAAAGTTTCTGATCCAAAGGTCAAAGACCTGACTTTGGCTGAACTTCAGTTAGCACCATCGTCTGTGCTCCTACTCAGATTCGAAAACGAATCTCTAAATAGTTTGTCTCCGTTTTCGTTTCTGCGCAGTTGTGTTCACCAAAAAAAGAGAGCGATTCTCCAGCGCCGTTAATGTCATCGATTGTCGCGCAAGCAGTAGATCTACCAAAACCACCCAGCTTCGAGGAACCTAAGCCACCTCCGGAGTCAAAGGCATCGTCAAGTTCAGCAGGAACTAGGTCTGAGCAAAAGAAGATACCAAAGTGGTTCAAAGCTGGTCTAAGTAAGCATACACTACCTTGCCGTCACATTGCAATTATTCAAAAATGACCTTTAGGGAAGTGAAAGATACTTCTCCGATTCGTATAGCATTTTTACAATCCAGACTTGTAACACCGTTGTTCAATACCTATGTACATTGCTTCTTCGATCCGTCTAATACACCGGAAATTGTGAATCAACATCCTTTGCCCATGCACGTAATCCTCCGATGACATCGCTCACATCCAGCAATGAGTTCAATTCACGCATCGCCTCCGCTGCGATTTGCGAATCATTTCCAAGTCTACACAAGACAACAATTTTTGAATCAACATTGGGCGGTACGTAGGCCGAAGGATTCGCGAGCAGCTGCGGCAGTGGGATGCCTATATAGAACATTTTGTTAAAAACAGTGTGAGGATCAAATGATCGATCTTACTCAGTGAACCAGGCAAATGGCGTATTCCAAATTCGATCTTGGGACGAACGTCAAGCAACAAGCATCGTTCCTGCGAATGCAATCTTTTCTGTAGTTCCTAAGAGTAGCTGAGATCATTATCATTCTTCTAGGGACAGAGCCGAGCATCTTACTTCAGCAGAGATGCGGTCACCAGACTTTCCTGAGACCAAACCCCTAGCTTGCCAGTCAGGGCGGGGTCCCCCACAGAACGCGACGTAGTCCGTCTCCTGAATAGCCCCAAGCTTTTGCCCATCTACGCCACAAGCTGCACAAGTCGGTTTTCTAGCCCTTAGCTTGATGGTTCGGAACGGTGGCATCGACAGAGCAGAAAATAACATCAGGGAAGCATTTCCATCTGTGCTGAAAACCTTGTCTCAGGGGAGGGAGTATAAAACACACAGGACACACCATGCAAACCGACGAGGATCTTGATGGCCTCCAAAGCTTGCATGACACCAATGACACCGGTGACTGCACCCAGAATGCCCAGTTCGGCACAGCTTCCAGATATCTCTGGAGCAGGAGGTTTGGGGAATATGCAACGATAACAGGGTCCCGATTCGCCGAGGTTGTATATACAGAGTTGACCTTCGTATTTTTGGGCTGCACCACTGACCAAAGGTCTTCGGAGTCGAACGGCAGTGTCGGACAAAAGGTACCTCGTTGGCACGTTGTCGGTGCAGTCCAAAATTATATCATATGGCTGCAAGAGCACCATCGCGTTGCAGGAAGTGATCGCCTCATCTATGGGATCCACCCGAATCGTCGAGTTGGTTCTATGGGAAAGATTGGATCATAGAGAATCGAACTTGTCATATCACTCACTTTTTGATAGCAGCAGCGGCTGAAAGTACCTTGGACATGCCGATCGTTTCTTCGTTATGGATCACCTGCCTCTGTAGATTGGAAAGTTCGACTACGTCATGATCGATGATAGCCACCCGTCCTAGCAGTTTCGGCTGGTAATTAAGTCGATCACAAGACGAAGAAAAACACTTGCCAACGCCAGCTGCAGCAAGGTACTGGAGTGCAGGGGATCCGAGACCTCCCGCGCCGATCACGGCCACCGATGCGCGTTGTAGCTTTAATTGACCTAAGAACGTCTGAATGTAAAAACAATAAGGTGGGGGTAGAGAGGACCTTGGAGGCCGAAGTTGTCCAGGATCATTTGCCGGCCATAGCGCGGGTAGTCGTCGATACCAGCCAGTTTCGGCCAGTTTGTGTCGTCCAGCATTGTCCCGCTGGACGAGTCTGGTTCTCCCATGGTGACGGCTAAGTCGAAACTGTCCACATATGGTTCTTGGCTCCTGACCAAACTCTACCCACTGATATTATGGCCACACCGCCAACTCAGGCTGGTGCACGTAACGAAGCACAGAATGCCACCAATCCTGCGCCGTCTGCCGCAGCCAATATACCCAAGGACGGTCTGCCCATCATGCACCAAAGTTTGCACTCGTCTCGTTATCACGATCGCCTCGGTGCAGAAAGCTGAGATCGGAATTAAACTTCCAGGCCACCTCCCACCCAGTCTTCCATGGCCAGACATCGGTCGTATTGCCAAGTGGTCCGTTTCCTCGTACAAGTTCGGCTTTGGGGCCGAGTGTTTGAGGGACGGTGACCCGGACACATTCTGGCAGTCAGTCCTCTTCCCTCCTGGTTCCATCGCTGCACGTTCGAGCTTGGAGAAAGTTCTGACGGTCCCCAGCCTCATTTTATCACTATAGAATTCCCTCGCAAGGTTGAAATCCAGGTCGATTTTTGATACTTTTGTTTGCGTTCTGAAAGACCTGATCTACAGCCCACGCAGAAAATTAGCATATTTCTCAGCTGGCCGCAGGACGACTCGTACACGCCATCGACGCTGGCAATTCGTGCTGGTACTGGTCCGAGTGATCTTCAGGACGTCCGTGTAGCTACCCTGGACAAACCAGATGGCTGGATCACCTTCGACGTGTCTTCAGAATTAAGTGAAGACGGAACCACCTAGTGAGCCGCTCTGTCAGGTTTTTTTGTTTTGTTTTTACATTGATTCCCGTTTTCCAGCAAGCCAGTCCATGCCTACGTGCTTCAAATTATCGTCATGACGAATTACATGAGTGGTAAAGACACGCACATCCGTGGGCTAAAGATCCTTGGACCTCTAGAGTGCGTGAATGTCTCGTGTGGAATTGGAGGTATGATCGTTTCATCTAACTTTGACAGGGACAATACCACGGATGACGATCCGTTTCCCTTCACGTCCCCTGCATTCAAAATGTACGCGACAATTCGATAATTATCCCTCTCTACATTATACGAGCTCTACATTGTGAAAGTGTCCCACACAATTCATTCGCTTGGTCTCATACATCAAAAGTAAGGACAGTAATAAACCAACAGCAGTCAACCACAGAGTCAACCGTTATTTACCGTGTTGGTAAGATGGTACATGCTGCAGCCCTGCATATTGTCCCAGCACAGTCGAGTTAGTTGTCCCACGCATGTGAGAGTATGACGCTTGAGCATGTCCATTGTAGTACGGTTGAGCACCCTGCGCATGGAGGGATGGACCACCATTCATTGGATATGAGTTGGTAGTGCGAGGGTACGACGAGGGGCTGAGCCGTTGCTCGTGGACATGAGTGGGTGAGCGAGTTATAGGCTGAGTCTTCAAACAGATATGTAAGCTGCGCGATAAAGAAAATTTAGTTCCATACTCACGTGGAAGGTAGATGGATACGAAGTGATCCCTGTCGCTGAGGCCGCATTGGGCGTAAGAGTATATCGTGAGTGTGGAGGGTCGACGTCCTGGACTGAGTACGTTGGTCGAGATGTCGAGAACCCGCCTTGCTGGGGCTGATAATGTGCAAATGTAACGCCTGTCGAGTGGGTTTGCGAATTGTACGAGTGAGACGAAGGAGAAGGAGCCGCTGCTTGGACGTCGGAGCGTTCGTACGGGTATCTTGCATCGGGTGACGAGTTTGGGTAACCAGTGCGGCTATAGCTTCTAGGATGATTCGACGATTGTCCGTAATAAGCCTGTCCACTGGAAGCTTGCCCTGTCTTGCCGTTCACTCCGAGAGAATGGAAGGTGGCAGAGCTACCGGGTGTGGACATCCTGGAAGTTCTCAGACCACATTGTCGACAAATGAACTCCTCAGCGTCCCAGTTACGCTTTGGGCGTCCGGCCATTGTATCTTGATTATCATGGCAAACAATGTGTTGCCACTTCGCGCATACACCGCAACACAGCAGAGGAACACCATCGTCCTATCAGGGCATGGCATCAGGAGTGAATATGGGCTCCACAGGTGAAAGCTTGCCTGATTCAAGCCCTTCCGTCCACATATTTCGCAATCAAGTTCCCAATTCTCAACCGGACTACGAGACCCACTGCCTGTACCATTCATTGGTACGGCGCTCCAAGCGACATGTATCTTATTTGGTTCGGTTTCTATAGAGCCAGATCCCGTCTCGTCCTGTACGCCGTCTACAGAACCGTCGGTCCTGCAGATAGCGGTTAGAGTATGGAACGCGAAACATAAATCATGACCAAACTTTGAATCTTCGCACATCTCGCCTGATTGCTGCTCCCGAAGATTGCGCTCCTTCTGACGCTGTTCTCGCGCAGTTTCCCGTTTCAATCTTTCCATCTGTTCTCTCTGCTGACGAGCTTCCAGTCTTCGTGCTCGGCTCATTTTTTCATCTGCTTCTACGCGTTTCCTCGTCGCTGCACGCTCCTCTTCCTTCTCGATCTCTTTCATGGCAATCCTGGAGGAACGCTTGCGATGCACGACAGCATCTTCCATCTGTCGTTTCCTCTCAACTTCCTTTGGAAATATAAGAAAGGGATATCGAGTCAACAAAAAACAAACAAACACACCCTCAGTTCAGTAGTAACCATAGGCACGATACTTCGCGTCAGCACCTTATGAAGTGCCTTTTCTGCATAATGCGTTGCTTTTTCAAACCGCTGCCCGATACATTCCCATTCCCCTAGCGTCACACATATCTGTTGGAACGGGTTGGTGAGTAAATGTTCCAAAATCAGAGAAATTCACAAACTGTCTCCCACTCAACAAAATCATCAGGAAGGGGCGGTGTAATTGGAGCATCAATTGATTTTGCTTCTGCATCCTGCTCATCCTCAGATTTCACCACTGCATCTTCATCTGCCCAGGTTCGGTTGGTTTCCTCCGCATCAGTCGCCGGTTCATCAAAATCGTGTTCCGGTCCTGTTGCACCATTGTCTTCGCCGTCACTAAGTTCAGTGAGCTCACTGATCGAACTGATGTCGCTTTCCAATCCCGTCGTGGTCTTTTTCTTTTTCTCGTCGAGCGGCAGAGAACTAGGAGGTGGATCCTTGGCACGACCTCTATGAGTATTGCTCACGGCCAGCCATTCTTCCGGAACCTCTTGCCACTCGTCATCTTCAACTACAGTACCTCGCAAACGTGCGCTGACCCGTATACCGACGTGTCTGCGAGAGGTTACCGATGTGGCCGTAAGACGAGAGCTTCCCATTAGGCGACGAAATTCGGCAAGATCCTTTGCTTGCGCATCTAATCTTTGGTTCGCCCGAGTCTTTGCAATACGACCTTCTCGAACTGGAGAAGATTGTGGTTGTGCCTTGCCACGAGTAGGACGTGTCACAGATGATTGTCCAGCGAATCCCGAGCTCGGATCGGTCCGCTGACGTTTTGCTGTCGAATGTTGCAATTGTTTCTTCGTACTATTTCCACCCGGTTTCCGCTTCCGCTTCAGGTTTAGTCTAGGTGGTTCTCGTTGAATCCAAAGCCGGTCACCTGCACGGAGTATTAGCTGGCATCGTCGATGATGTCGTTTCCACTCACCACCGATAAGCCAGTACGCATTTCTCCTGGCATCATATCCAACGGGTTCAATGCGCTGTAGGATGGATCAGAGACGTAAGGAGGAAAGTACTTGGCCTCCACGTACCCATGTTGCTTGCTCGTCGTCCGTCTTCATCTGTTGGCGGAGTCTGTGTGGATTCTGAAACTGCCATTCTGCCAAGATGTGCAGAGAATCGAGCTTCGCAAGCATGGACAGGCCTAACCAATCGACCTGTTTCTCTAGTACTTCAGAAGAGGTGTCCTCTTCCTCAGTCTTTGTGATGGAAATGTGCTCTGGATCTTCGGATAAAATTTCGACAGTAGGTTCGTTGTCAGAAGGAAGAGGAGTAAGAGACTGGTCACGCTCCAGCGAATCATTCTGGCGTTCCTGCCCGCGATGCGAATCTTCCGAGATGGCGGCAGGGGGTGTGGTAGATACCCGAGAGGACTCGATACGTTGTGAACGAGCTATGAGACCAATGGGACTAGCGCCTGGATCCCTTCTCTGGTATTGGCGTCGCAATGTATTTTGCCAGCTATCCGAACTGAACATGGATACGTTGAGGGGGAAAGGAAAGTAGGAGATGGAGAGGATCCTCACGTTATCTTTCTGTCCTGAGTGAGAGTGATGAGCAAACGCTGCATGATGCGGGGCAGAACTCGGTTTGTTGAGTGAACGAGATCGTTTTCGACGTCCTGGGTACAGACGGTGAAAATGTCGAGCATGTGGGACGAGAACGAACTTACGACGAGAGTGACGTCAGTCATGGCGAGGAGAGGGCTGAACGTGAAGAAGAATTGGGAAAAGGCGGCCCATTTCCAATGGCGGCGAAGCTGGCGGATGTTGGAGTCGTAAGGGGTCTCTAGTTGTCGGGGAGGGGCGGGGGCTTGGGGGGTCGTGAAAGACGAAACTGTGCGGGCAGAGGCGCGGCGAGGCATACGCGCAGCCAAGCAACCCGTTATAAATCGAAGGTCGGAGATCTACCCGGCAGGTTTGAGCCAACTTGGCTGGGCTTGCAGGACACAACTATCCGTGCAGCTGCGATAACACAAGAAAATGCAGCAAATCAATATGGAGCTCTGGAGGTCTTTCAGTGCAGAAACTCGACCAGAACCACTGAGACGGGTTCGCTGAGGTACCGTAGGGCTAGTTGTTCGACCGGCCTAACAAATCCAGTTCAACTGGTCACCCTTTGCATTATTTCCTACCAATCTTACGTCATACAGCTGCCATATCTGCCCAGGATTCGTGACGAAACTACTCTCCAGCCTTTCCCTTTCTCCTTCTCCGCATCCTCGCCTTTGCTGTCTTGGACATGCGGCGGATCGCCGGTGCTTGGTACCTGCTCGCCCTCAGCACCAGCACCAGCGCACACCAGTACGACTTACGTCTCTCGTCGCTCCGGTATCGGATTCGTAGATAGTGTGATCTTCATGTGCGGCGAGAACGACTGCTTCGCGCTAGAATACGTTTATCGACGGATCTGCAACTGCATCATGTCACGCACTGCGAACTACCACCGAGCGCGAGCTGAATCGCGTCCCTTCGTTCTTCCCCGTCCTCGGTCGGAACCGTACCTTGCCGCTCGAATAGCAGCTGGTTGTATTGATGCAGCCCAGACACGTCGCCCTCGGACACGTCTCGCGTTTTCAAGTACTCGCGTTTGATGATCTCCACAACGGAGACCAAACGCGCAATAGTGGAAGCCGAGACATCCGCTGGTGCCGAATAAAGAACGAGTGGCCTGTCTGGATGGCTCTGAGCCCGCGTTGGATGCTTGCCGTTTGCTGAACAATGAAACGCACTTCGAAAAAGTCCAGCGCCTTCTTGACCCAAACGCGCATCTTCCCGTGTCTGGTGACACGGATCGAATCCGTCACCCCATCCTCCTGGCTGGGCGTCGGGTCGGTCTCACCACCGTGTTCGACGTCCATGGTGGGCTCGGTTGCCATGGCGTGAGAAATTACACATGTCACATTGATTATCAAGCCAAGTAAGCTACTTATCGAACTACCATAGTTCTGCCGCTGCAATCATCGTCAGGAAAGTTCAACTTGTCTCAGTGCACGGACTTACGTGACCGTCCTCCTTTCAGTGGCGGCTACCTCCGTCTTTGCACGGTTCAGGATCTTCTGGAACTCTGCTACACGGTGACGCATCCGGGAGTGCATGTAAGCTTTGCAGCACTTGATGTGGTAGTGCAAGTAGTCACGGAACAACTGAATGTGCGAGATCGTGTTGTACGATGCATCAGGCTTCGAAAAGTGGCGGGGAAAGAGTACGAAGGTGACATATCCAATGTCTTCAGAATCACGGAGACCAGGAACATCTCTGATTTCGAGAGGTGGTTCACGATTAGTATACAGAACTTGCGGAGCGTTCTGAATGCTGGGTTGACGTCGAGCATCGACAAATTCCTGCCGACAGCGTTACGGAAACTGCATTCGAGTCCAGCTTTTTCGACTCACCTGCAAAAATACTTTTCCGAAAATTCTATCCGTTTCTTCTCGGAAAACGGTCGAGAAGATGACTGTCACTCGATCAGGAGATGCACGAATGTATATAGCTTCCTCGTCACGATAGTGGATCTGCATCAGGTCCCCCAGACCGCTTCCCGAGGCCTCCAGTTCCTTCTGCTGATGAAAAGCTAGCTCAAAAGGGGCTGCGAGTGCGTTTCGCTTGATGAGGGCGATAGATTTAATGAATGCATCTCGACCCGCTACAGCTTGTTGGTCTGAGTCCGCAATTGATATAGAACGCGCACCTTCATCACCGGGGAGTTGCTCGAGGTCGATCTCGAGACTGATATGGTATTCTGGTTCCGTTTGCGCCTTGATAAGGGTGCCGTATTCCCGTCTGAGCACGTCTAATGCGCCATATGCTACAAGCTCGTCCCAACAGCGGATGTTCATCGAAAGTTGCACCGCCGTCTTTTTTTCTGGCGTTGACAAGTGGAATCTAACTCCGTCGAAATCAACGAACAGGACGTCCAGCGACGAGGGCCTTGCGAGTGATCAATGAACTAGATGGTCGTCGTGCATGCGGAATAAGGACCCACTTAGCGGCCTTGTCTGCTAAAGTTGTTTGTATGATAACATTGTGTGACTTTTGCCATGTTAGCTTGTGCTGAATAGACGATGAACGTCGCCCTACCTCGAGGAGGATCATGGTCGCAGTACTTAGATATGTGGTGATGACAAATGTAGATGCGTGGGAATAGATCTGTACACTGGCCACAAAATAAGTCAATTCCCTCGACAGCTTTTCAGGCTACTCCATATACAACAGCGTGCCGGATTCATTGCAAAGTTCCGAAAAAAAAAGCCTTAGCTTGCAACCATGGGTAAGCTTTTAGATTTCTCCACCATCATGTGTCTCATTCCGTCCCAAAGCGCCAAAAAAATCCAAGGCGTCCAAGATGTCTCTCAACGAGTTCCTCGGTGATAGTGGTGCGCATAAATTTTCGTGTACCTCTCTGTTTCCCGGTTGATCCAGAATCTAGCCCTTGGCTCATGGGCAGATGAAATGGACGCTCTTCCCTCAGCCCGTAAGGTTCCCATACACCTTTGGGTGCCTGTCTTATCTTGCAACTTTGTCCAGCATCCATTAAGACAGACGAAGATAGGCTATCGCGTTCTACTGATCGCTTCAACAGGCGCGACGACTCTGCACTATCTCGACGTACGTTCGGTCTTGGATTTGTCGGTATCCTGCCGATTTATATACACCTTGCACAGCCGATCGTCCGTTTCTTTCCGTAAGGGAAGAGGTCCCAATACCGTCCCAACCACCGTTCACTGCATTCATCGGAAACCTCGCTTTTGATATCGCTGAAGACGAATTGTCTAATTTCTTCAGTCCTCACCAGGTTCGTCGTTTACTACTTCCGAACTTGCGATATCCAACATGCCTATAGGTCAAGTCTGTCAAGATAATCAAGGATCGCGATGAGAAACCCAAAGGTTTTGGTTATATTGAATTTGTGGAATTAGATTCCCTGAAGGATGCGCTGTCGAGGTCAGGTCAGGTCAGTTGTCCCGGATTACCTCTGAATAAATAGATTTATTAACGGTTCTACCAGGTTCTATCAGGTCGTACTATTCGAGTGAGCGTTGCCGAGCCCCGTAAGGAACGTTGTTTGTATTTGAACGTAAATTTAATCCCACCTTAGCGAAGGAAAAATCCGGATTTAGTGGCTCTGTCGCCGATGAGGAGTCCAAATTTTCTGGAAATTGGCGTAGGGAAGGACCTCTTCCGTCTTTCGGAGAGTCTCGTGAACCATCGCGGCGTCGCGTTGAAGGGCAGCCTGGTGAACGTCCACCACCGCCACCACCAAGTGTTTCCGACGAAGTCAATGACTGGAGATCATCACGCCCTCTGTCGAAAATTGCTGAACCAGAGGTGTCATCAGCTCGTCGGAGGGGTTCGGGGTTCTCCGCTACGGAGGGTCAACCCGGCACTGCGGATAAAGAAGAACACTGGGCGATAGGGAGTAGATTCAAACCTTCAGGACCCGAAGAGTCCACCCATAGCAAGTTTGGAAGCGTTAAGGGCAAACTTGACTCGACTCATGCACGGGATATCCCTGAGGAAGGCGGCTGGCGTGCTTCCCGTGAGTATTCATGTCAACGTTTGAGCAACGTTTGGTTGCAGCTGATTCGCTCGCATGTAGCAAGCAGCTCCACTCCCCCCACCCCTCAAACCACACGTAGAAAACTTGAGTTACTACCTCGTACTTCCACAGGTTCCACCAGTCCATCTCCCTTGTCCTCTCCAAAGTTGGCCTCCAATGCTCCGAGACCGAATCCCTTTGGTGCTGCCAGGTCAATTCGTCGTCGTAATGTAGAACCTCATGCTGACAACTTGCAGGCCAGTTGACGTCACAACAAAGGAACGCGAAATTTCTGCCCGCTTGGAGCTTACCAAGGACCGGTCTTCCCAGCATTCGATGTCGCGCACAAATTCTCGACAAGCTACTGAACGAGGACCTGCACATCCTATTAAAGCCCCGGTGACACCTCCCTCCATTGTCCCTGCCTCTTCAACTGTCAGGCCATCATTTAGTTTTGCGAAGGCAGCCGGTACGAAAACATCCGCCGTCGAAAGGATGGATGACCAAAAGGCCACTAAGGATGTGACTACTGTGATAGATGATGCTATTGAGCAGGGGGTCGAAATGTCTGTCTAATATTGACTTTTTCCCTTCATCATGTCGCAAATGTTATGACTCTTAAAATGATAGGTATAAACACCCGAGGTCTGAATTCAATTGGGGGATATCATAGCTTTTACGTGCGACGTCCCTTCATGACTACCGCCGATGATGCAACTCCGGATCAACAAATTTCATGCGTCCACGACCTGCAACGAGATATAAAGTATTTATTACCTAAAACATGCAATCGGCGTACCTTTGAAACGGACACCTTGTGTTGCATTCGTGTTTTCACGCGTTCGCTGGATGCGCTCCAGCTCCCTACGTTTAACTACCGCCATTCGCTCTTGTTCCTCACGTTCCAAACGTGCATCATATTCTTCTTCTGTCTCTTGTAGAATACCATGTTTTTCTGATTCTTGAGAAGTCGTAGGTAGGGGATTTGGTTTGGAAACCTGCGTCTTCGTTTTCGGCTTCTTACGGCGATCCTCTTGGTCTAAACTATATGACCGGGACCGAGTATCACGGCGCTTCTGCTTTCCGACACTTTCACCTGCATTAAAGTAGACATGACTTGTTTGGCCCGAAAAAAAAAAACAGACCTACGCTTCGTTTGATCTACTGGTTGTGGTCGTCGCAGTTCGAGTTCGCCACAGTTTGAAATCGTGATTGGCATTTGCGGTCGGTCTTTTGCATCTACAGGCACTTGCGCTAGCCGTTCTACCACGTCTTCGTAACCTCTGATCACTTTTCCAAACACGACATGTTTACCTAGCATTCTTGAGTGGGTTTCACGCCTTAATAGGGTTCTGAAGCTTACCGTTCAAATGGGGACACTCTCGCAGGGTAATAAAGAATTGCGACCCATTGGTATCAGGCCCCCGATTGGCCATGCACAACAGTCTAACATAGTTCAGTTGTTCTCATCGATAACAATAACAATAATTTGGAAAACGATGGACGCACCCTTCTGAGTCGAGGGGCCGAGACAGATCTTCGTCAGGAAAGTGACCCTCATATATGGATTCCCCTCCGGTGCCATTGTGCTTTGTGAAGTCTGGTGATGGTGAGTTGCGAATAACCCGGCTGACAGTGGACAGACCTCCTCCTTGAATCATGAAATCTTCGATAGACCGATGTATGATGCTATTCTTGTAATACAGTGGCCGCTCTGAGACGACTGATAGCCCCTTTTCCCCTGTGCATAGAGCTCGGAAGCTAAAAACATTATTATCCGTCTTGAACTCGCAGAAGGTGACTTACTTTTCGGCAGTTTTGGGGGCTGTGTCGTTGTATAGCTCGAAGACGACTCTGGAACGATGTAAATGGCATGCATGGTAACTTCTGTATGTAATACCATACCTTCCCGCAGATTCAGAGCTGATTGAAAAGTCGAAGAAGACACGTGGACGAGGCATTGACAATGACCGTTCTAGTGAGTCTGAGATCTGAAACGGCTTTGTCAAGTTGGGTTTATTACATAATTGGCGGTTGGGTCTCGACACTTGCTGTAGCACTCTGAGACTTCCTTTAAAGTGCTTCTGCGCTCACAGTGCGGGCACCTCATTAGTAGTTGTAGGCACCCCGCATAACTGATTTTGTTAGCAATCATTTCTGATTCAGACATTTCAGACATTGCACGTCAATCAATCGCTACTTGGTGACCGACCACGGAGAGCTCAGTTTCAACCGGGAGTATTACAGGTCAGTTTGACATTGGACATTGTCATAATACCTGTTAATGTACTTCATTGAAGCCTAGCCGCCTTCTGTACCGCTTGTGGGGATTAATAGCCCACACTCGTGCATACCATTGCTTGTATAGTTCTCACACGCGGTCACTCTTATCCGTTCCTTCTCCCACTCACCATTTGTCGACGTCGACCAATATGCGACATTATAATGTTGTTGTTCTTGGTGGTGAGTATATTAGTTTCTTCGTGCGATAGAAGTTAGTTTCAACATCTTTAATTCAGCTGGTGGAGTAGGGAAGTCGGCGCTGACTGTGCGATTTGTGCAGGATGTCTTTCTTGAGAATTATGACCCAACGATCGAGGGTGGGTTTTCCGTGACATACCGACCTTAGGAGTATACTAACAACCGGTGTAGAGGCTTACAGACGTGTAGTCGATGTCGATGGTGTTAAGGTTTCGGTGAGCTCGTGTGTGCTCCACTCAAACCATATTCGGCCTTCCATGGGAATCTCGCTTCTTACGTTTGTTGTCTAGCTTGAAGTGTTGGATACGGCAGGGGCTGAGCAATTTATCGCGCTCAAAGAACTCTACATCAAGGTAGCGAATCTCTTTATTGAAGCAGACACGTTACTCATGGCTGTATATCATTAGTCTGGCGAGGGCTTTGTTTTGGTTTTTAGGTATGATATCCGGCCTTTCCTTGACGTGATAATTTACCTGTATCAAAGTCTTACTCAAGAAGCAAGCCTTCGTGAGGTGGACAATCTCCGCCAACAGATTTACCGCGTGAAGGGTGGTGACACTGTGAGTTATCTTTTTTTTCTTCTCATTTTGTTGTTTAGATTGGTATACTAAACTTGATGGCGTTTAGACTATTCCTATCGTCGTCGTGGGGACCAAGATGGATTTAGTCATTGAACGGGAAGTACCCCGTAACACGATTCAATCCCTAGTTGCACGCTGGGGTATTCCATTCTACGAGACATCTGCCAAGCGTAACTGGCATATTTCAGACGTGTTTCAAGACCTTGTGAAGCAAATGCTTGCACGATTTCCTAATGATCCTTCCAAGAGAAAAACCCGGCTTCGCAAGCCATGTACGGTTATGTGAGGTCATGTTCTCATCCTGTTTGTATATCACTCAGTCCCGCACCGTTCCATATGCAATATATTATACCCCGGCCATTACCTTGGTCGCACCTGGTGGCTTCGAAAGCCCCTATGTAAATTCGTACATAACTTGAAATGTAAATAGACCAAAAATGTGACGCACATGGAGTAGCAACGTGGCCGCCGCCCACCATGACAAAGTATCTATTTTCGGCCGCTTAAAAGTCTCCCGAACACCCTCCTGCCCACCCCGGGCCAGGAAGGTCTTTATTCCACGCACGCAGTGTCGTCCGCTGCCCCCAAGCCCCCCGCTCGAGCCGCGCCTCGCGGGCACGTGACGCGTGACGTGACACGCCTGCCTTATCGGGCAATTTACCTGCACCGCCACGCGTAAATTCCTCGAGTCAGGTACCCTTTTCCTTGAAGTTCGGTAGCTCTTGTCTGAACTTTCAAATGAATCATTGATTGTATCCTCCAACGCATTAAAAGAGGCATACAATGGCTGCAACCCAGGCTCGAGGTAGGGAGACTCAGCAACGATAAACGAATAGTCAAAACGTACATGCTAGAGTGAGCTGCCTACAGAGCACGCCACCAACTTGAATAATAACATCAAATGACGTGCCTCGTGAGCTTTTCGGTGTCGATGTAAGCCATCTCGCTAGTGCCGTACGGGCTCGATCGCCCGAGGTCCTAACGAACTCAAGAAACCACAAGCTCTGACAAAAGCAAGCTCTCACAGTTTCTTGTCTCGTAAATGCTTTCTGCATTTACTTTGTAGGCACGGTAGTGTTCTGACAGGCCGTTATAGCCAAATTCTAGGATCATGCTGAGTAAAGAGACTGTAGAGTCGGGGATGCACTTCTCACCGAGATTGCCGGTAGTCGGGTTCATGATGACGGGCTGATGGCGAGAGCTATTCAAAAGTCCTACGCAGTTGGAAGACCAAACCCAAGACTGCGGCTGACAGAATACTTATCTGAATTCCAACTTCAGAACACGCGCAATGTTCGCAGTGACTTACATGGGATTGACATACATACATATAGATTTAGGGAGCTTTCTGACCATGCTATTTCGTTTTCGCAGCCGCTTCTTTCGGTGACGACAGAATATTTGCTCTGTGGATTTTGTCGATCGTATACCAATAGACGAGTTGATGAGGCGACGGGTGCTTTTATTTTTGGGGAGAAGGGGTGCAATTTCTAATTCCCGTTACGCCGTGCTGTTCCCTCAGTGTTTGATAGTCCCTAATCCGATATCTGCGACCACCGCATCGACATCCACCCTCCACGTACCTTCATCCACCTAACAAAATCAAGACATCACCTGGTTCGACACTTGATGACGCGGGATCTCGTGCTTCTCAGATTTCTAGAAAACCAACCAAGTCCTCCGTCGGCGCGGTTTCGTGTGAAAGTCTGAGCGATGTGAAGAAACTATAGCCTACTTCGGTGAGGTGAGATTACGGCAAGACACAAGAGACGATGCGAACCATTGAAGACAAGAATTCGCCGCTCCCTGAGACCAAAGTTCTACATCACTCGAAGGAGAATGGATGCTTGTGTAATTTAGGAACAGACGCCGGAACCTAGCCCCAGCACCTCGTGAAACCCTGTAATCAGTACATGAAACGACTCTTCACTATACCGGTGGGCAGCGTTATTACGTCTGCCGCCATCGTATATAGGATAAGAAGCTGGTAACTTGTCGGACGCGGAAGCAATGATATATAGTATTGGACATTCTTGCCTTTCGGACATGCATAGATGCCGAGTCCCGACTAGCTGTTATGTAAAATATTTATGTGTATTTATCTTTTCTCTTTTTTTCTTCCTGTGGCTCTGTCAGACTTGACTTGTTCCACGACTCAACACTTGTTGTTCAGCACCTTGTCCATATCACCCTTCTTCTAAATCTTTCTGAACAATGGTTCGTTACAATTATATTTTCGCGCGTAATCATGCTGATTTTGTGGACTCTTAGAGCCACAGCAATGGTTATGGAGGTGGCTACGGCGGGGGTTATGGTGGAGGCCATGGTGGTCATGGCGGCGGAAATTGGGGAGGATACGACGACCGGATGGGTAACTTGGGCGGTGGCTTACGCTCTATCGATTGGTCTTCGCAAAAGTTGGAGCGCTTCGAGAAGAATTTCTATGTGGAAGATAAACGAATTTCGACTCTCAGTGAGCGGGAGATCGAAGAGTTTAGAAGAAGCAAAGACATAAAGGTATAATATTTAAGGGATGATTGTTTGTTTTAATAACCATTCATTTTAGGTCCAAGGGCGCGGTGTCCCAAGACCAGTGCGCGCCTTCGATGAAGCTGGCTTCCCAGAGTATATCATGGCTTCTATTCGTGCCCAAGGCTTTACGGCGCCGACACCGATCCAGTGCCAAGCATGGCCAATGGCATTGAGCGGTAGAGATGTTGTCGCGATCGCGCAAACTGGGAGCGGAAAGACAATCTCTTTTGCCCTTCCAGCTATGCTTCACATCAATGCGTGAGTACGGATACTTAGGCTATCATATTTTGCTCATCCGCTGTTCAGTCAGCCCTTGTTGGCTCCTGGCGATGGGCCCATCGCACTTGTCTTGGCACCCACACGCGAACTCGCAGTGCAAATTCAACAAGAATGTACCAAGTTCGGGTGAGTAATGTGATAATCGTATATGGTGTCGTATAAAAACTAGTACAGATCGAGTTCCCGCATTCGCAACACTGCTATTTACGGAGGCGCTCCCAAGGGCCCCCAAATTCGTGATTTGCAGCGTGGCGTCGAAGTCGTGATTGCAACTCCTGGTCGGCTTATCGATATGCTCGAAACTCAGAAGACGAATCTTAGGCGTGTTACCTATCTGGTAATGGACGAGGCGGATCGCATGCTTGACATGGGTTTTGAACCCCAAATCAGGAAGATCGTTTCTCAAATCCGCCCAGATCGTCAAACCCTAATGTTCAGCGCAACATGGCCGAAGGACGTGCAGAAGTTGGCAAACGTATTTGTTTTTTAACAAGTATGCGGCAGTTTTTGCCTAACGTGTCTTTGCATAGGATTTCTTAAAGGACATGATCCAGGTTAACATTGGTTCCATGGAGCTGACCGCCAACCACAATATTCAGCAGATCGTTGAGGTCTGCAGTGATTTCGAGAAACGAGCAAAGTTGATCAAGCACTTGGATCAAATTAGTTCGGAAAATGCAAAGGTCCTTATCTTCGTAGGGACCAAGAGGGTTGCTGACGATATCACGAAATATTTGAGGCAAGATGGCTGGCCCGCCTTAGCAATTCATGGAGATAAAGAACAGTAAGTGCGAGCTCGTGGATTGGTGATCAAAATAACGAATGTTTATAGACGTGAGCGTGATTGGGTTCTTGGGGAATTCAAAGCAGGTCGCTCCCCAATTTTGATTGCCACGGACGTAGCTTCGCGTGGTTTAGGTACGTTTCTTTTCTTCACAAGCGCTCCGACAGGGACTACGCGCGTGTGAACGCGAGCAACCTGCAAGGTTTGGTAGTGATTTCGAATGCTTCTCTAACCGAGGGCATGGTTAAATTGCTAACGGGATCCAACTTGCTGCTCGCGATTACCACCCACAGAACATTGGCCTTAAAACGAAACGGAAACTTTGGTTCCAAGCTGCCACCTAAAGGTTTCCTAGTCGTCTATGGTCCGCTCGCTGTGTCCTGTTCGCTGAAGCGCTTGTTTTTATTTTAATCTTTTGCTTATTGATGTGTGTGCTATGTCGATTCCGTGGTTCTTCCGTCGCCGCTTTCACGTTCGCTCATTAACAATGATAATTATCTACTCCGCACAAAGATGTCAAGGACGTTGGTTATGTCATCGTACGTTCATCATCATTGGATATTCGTGACCTGACGAGGATACTTTCATAGAACTATGATTTCCCGAACAATTGTGAAGATTATATACATCGTATTGGCCGCACAGGGGTAGGACCCTTCTCTTTTCTGTTTATCTGTTGCTTATCTATTGTCAGCGTGCGGGAATGAAGGGCACGTCGTACACATACTTTACTACCGACAACTCAAAGTCTGCCCGGGAGTTGATTAGCATCTTGCGAGAAGCGAAGGCACATGTACCTCCTCAATTAGAGGAGATGGCAATGTACAGTGGAGGTGGTGGTCGAAGTGCGTGCCGTTTTGTTAAAACACTTTCATGTTGAACATTTTTTGAATAGGCCGCTATGGAGGAGGACGTGGGCGAGGTGGTGGTGGTGGTGGTAATAGCTCACGGTATGGAGGTGGAGGTCATGATAATTATAGCAGCGGTAATGGCAGAGATCGGTGGTAAAGGCAAGGATGGCATTATTTGCATTGATAGCATAGATTGTTGCTGCAGTGGTGTATACCATGTGTAGAATTTGTTCTTGTTTTACATAATTATCTTGCTACAATTCCTTGACTACTGAAAGTATGGGGGACAAGTGTATTTGAGTTTCAGTTGTCTAGTAGTCTAGATTAGGCTTGTAGAAGGGCGCTTTGTCTTGTTTATTGCAACACAACACGTTGGTGCGAGTCGGCCATGTCGGGGCGGACCAAACTCTCGACGACGGCCGCGAGCCGGAAAACAGACACTTTTTTCATCGACGCGTCCCACATCGCTGCGGCCCACACGTACCTAGCCTATTCTGCGTTCGTCTCCGCCCTCTTTCTCGGTTGCGCCCTCCACTACAAGAAAATTGTAAAGAACGGTATTGCGGGATATCCAGAAGAATGGTTCCCTTCCGTTTCTGCAACGTTGGTGTCCCTTGACTCTGGAATGATTTTACTTTGTTCATCGTTCGCTGCAGCATCGGTGACTGGTACCCGGAACGCAACATCTTCCAAATCATCATTGCAATAACGAGCGGTCCGCGTTTTGCTCTTGTATTTTTTCAATACTTTGTCTCTTGCGCGTCCCATTCAATCTCGTCACGTTGGGTGTTTCTGGCTGGCATCATACGCACACTCGCATGTGGTGGTTGGGTGTATATCACATCAACGGACGACCACGATGCCCATGACGTGCTCATGGTGTTGTATATTGTATCCAATCTTCCGTGGATGTTTGGGGGGATCATGAATACCCCTTTGAATCATAGCCGAGTGAGAAAGAGAAGGTTTGTGTCATTATTCTGCACTGTCAACTTTTTCTCACATTATCTCCCTCGCAGGCAATTCGTCGCAATAGCGTAAGCAGTTCCGCGTGTCAGTATGGATCATGACCAACGTCCACACCTAGTTTCTTTGCGACAATTATCCCTCTGGTATACTTTTTCATACAACATAAAGTACATAGAATACCTGGGGGTAGGTTCTTAATTTCCTTTTTATTTGGCTGTGCTCATTACTGTAGCATATACGCGCTATGCGTTTTTTGAGTGGGGTCTCATCTTCTTGGACGTGCTCTACGACTCAGTCTCTGGAGCTGACTTTAAATACTACAATTTGCAGGTGAGGAAATTTGGAAATTTGACTCTTTTTCTACTTGCTTACTCGATTCCCAGATTGCCGTGGGCTTTTCCCTAGCCTCTGCCGCAGAGCATAAAAATAACATGTATAATCGACTGCATCATCTTGTCTAACTGTAATCTGACGTTTCTGAATAAATAGACCCCTTTCTCCCGACGATAAAATGACGTCTCTTCAGAATAATACCTCGTCGAAGCAGAGTAACAAGGTCTCTTCTCCGGCTGCCGATGTCAAGGAAGTATCAATCGCCTCGGTCGAGTCTAAATCCGACGCCCAGGTTGCAAAACCCACGCTTTCTCTATCAAACAGCGCGCTAAGACCTTGGCTAAGCCTCGCAGCCGACGTTTACTTGTGTGAGTGATGGCTTTATCTCCTTTCAATGAGAATCTGAGCTGTCCTACCCATCTGCACGTCCCACTCTTTGAACCTTACTAGCATACCTTTTCTGGTCTATCGTGACCTCCCTGCTCACGACGCTGTTTTATTTCTCTGTCTGGGAACTCGGTCTCTCGGGTGCAGAAGCAGCGTTGTTTATATATCTCAGCCCTACCTTGCTTGGGATAACATTCATCCGCAACTTTGCAGTAACAAAATGGGGTAGAGTAATATTGAGGGTGCTTTCCTTGATCGGGCTAGCAGCATATAAGATTGATGATCCCATGGAACGGCTTTGGGCTGTTTCAGGGGCCACCGTAGCCATCACCCTGAGCCAAGTGGCAGATTGGACTGCGGGAGATGGCACTTACCAGGGATCCCGTGAGCTTTCCGTTGCTTGTGCAAGAGGGAGGAGTTGTGCTGAGATGAATGTCTAGTCTTGGGTGCAGGATTGATATTGTCATCTCTGTCAAAGCACGCCAACCATTCAAATAATCCTGGTACGATGATCCGAAATGGGATCTCGCATCTTATAGATTGACTTCTTCGTTCACAGTCTGGCCGATGTTGAACGAAGAAACTGGAGGCTACAATAAAACCGGAATCGTGATCGCTCTCTTTGCCATTCTCGAACTAGCCACCCGCCCGTCTCCTCGTCTTACTGAAGAAGCCAAGTCCAGCGGGCCGAAGAATGCCTCGAACAACGCCAAGGCTCCTCAAGGAAGTTGGATAGCTTCGTCGATTGCTCTGGGATCATTGTTCTTCACTTTGCACTGCCTATTCGCTGACTCGAGTACTATCATCGCTTGGTCATGGACGGGATACCTGGATGGAAAGCCCAAAGGACCACTGCCGCATCTACATGGTTCTCTCACGTTAATCGCACAATCCTTTGGCGTAATTATTCCAGCCATCCTTTCGACTTCAGCATCTGCGTTTCTCGAGCATCCCTTGTGGTTTGCTTACGGTTGCACAAGTGCATTTACCATGTATTGCTTCCGAGATTGGCCAGGTTTTATCGGTGGACTAAATTTTGCAATCTTTTGCATGTCGATCCTTCCTTCATTTGTGTCACAACATTCCGCGTGGCAGGGTGATAAAGCTGGTAGGAGGTACTTTGTGACGTTTTTTGTCGCCATTCTATTATATCTCGCGAATGCGTGGACTGTCGCTTATGCCTTTGTTCCTGGGGGCATCTACCTACGGGAGAGAACCGACTTGTATGTATCCTTTGCATCCCTTTCGCCTCGTTCTCAAGACAGTATTTGTCAGGGTCCTCGGGGTGCAACTGGCTGCCATGTCGCTTGCGTTCCGCTCGCCATTGGGAGCGTCAACCAAGCACAAGACCTTCCTCCGTACCCCGAGTTCAATACGTGCACGAATCCCCGCCATCCTGTTTATTTTCTCTGTCATTTCGGTTGTAGCTACACTCCTCCGCTGGCCAACTGTAGGCCCGAGACCGTTCAAACCCGAGACAAGGGTTTTCAATGCTGGTATTTGGACCGTCCATTTCGGGATCGATAACGCAGGACATGATAGCCAGCGTCGTATACGAGACCTGATCAGGTACTTATTATTCTTCCGATTTGTGCACAAACAACTCTGATTCCTTTTTTTTGTTTTTTTGACAGGGACATGCAACTTGATGTCGTCGGCTTGCTGGAGACGGACCTACATGTGAGTGCTGACGCTCCTGTTGTATAACTACAAACAGAGGATGTGCGAATAGCGGACGTTCTATGGCAATCGCGATCTGTGAGTTGTTACAGTGTCTGTTGAATGGATGGCAAAGATGACACGTCTTTTAGAACTCGTGTTGCAGCTGAAGAGTTGGGCTATGTGAGTAAGATGCTTTATGCGGCGATGATTGACCTGGACGCTTTTCGTAGTATGTGGACTTGGGTCCAGGTCCCAATATGCATACATGGGGAGCGGTGCTATTGTCCAAGGCAGGTGCCTATACTCGACAAGGAGACTTGACTAACCCGAATGATTCCAGTTCCCAATCATCCATTCGCATCATCATCTGCTTCCATCACCTCATGGCGAACTTGCTCCTGCCATTGAAGCTGTTCTCGATGTATACGGCACAGAAATCACGGTAGTTGTCTCACATAACGGGCAGGGTGCGTCGATCCCTCAAATATCAAAACCCCGTTCGTTCCAAAAATGTTTCGCCTTGTTTCGTTGTTTTTAGAGGAAGACCCCTTGGATAGAGAGTTACAGAGCAAAGAGCTCGCACGCATTATGGCTGCATCTTACCCTAGACCGGTGGTGTTCTTGGGATACGTAGTCAGTAAGCCTCTGGCACCCAGACGTATGTGTTTCTCGGTGACTCGTCTTCGACCGGAGGCTGAAAACCCACAAAGCTGCTCCGTACGAGATCCTCGTCGACGATGGGCTTGTGTACGACATTGATCCAGAAGATACGGACAGGTGGTGCGTAAGCTTGACGTTCACCGAATTTATCTTAATGAGGCTCTGGCCATAGGTGCGAGTACATCTTATACCGAGGCTTGTATCGCACTGCCTACGCGAGGGTGTCTCGTGGCATCGTCACCGATACGGAGCTCCAAATTGGACAATTTGTCCTCCCAAAGCACGGCTTTATCCCTACAAATCAGACACAGGAATCGCGTCTTTCCCGTGCATGGAAGGAAGAGCTTCCGGAATATCATGTATGTCGTTCTTGTTTTATGCATTGTTCTCTCTCCACTTACCTTTCGGCAGTGGTTTCCGATGGAATATTATGGCAATGAACACAAGGGGGGCGTAAATGGTCATTTCTACCATGTATTTGACACCGTGAGTACCCGACGTCATGAATTCTGCAAGATACTAACGAAAATTTCTAGCCACTATATTATCGGCTTCCCGAGGGCGCTGTGTTGTAGTATAATCTTGATCTACGACAGTTTTTGTACCTCTGCGCTACTTCCATCTGTTCCCTTGTGCTCATCCTCTTCACTGCTCTCGTTATCCGTAGCATCGTCCTGACTCTCTTCGCTGTCGTGTGCCCTATCGTCTTCTTCCACATTCTCTTCGCTGTCCTCTTCAGAACTGTTGCTTTCAGGCTCTTTTTTATCACTGTCGCTCGCATAAAATTTATCCAAGTCCTTCCATACTTCTTTTGCTTCGCGTATCGGTGTTGAGCTGCCTGTAGGGGTGAGTACAACAGGTGTGACGCCCGCCGATCCCAATGCCTTGGGCACTACGGGACTTGATGAGCTGATCGCTTGAGGAGGCGGAGCTACAGGCAGCTCTTCTTCGCTCTGCCGAAGAGCTGAGTCTATTCCTCCTTCCAGCCATTCGGGGAGAGTACTATCACCAAACGACACCCTCCCTGTGATTATCCCAAGGGAACCAATCGGTAGGTTGTGATGGCCTGACCGGGGGAAACGTTGTGTGTATGCATTAAAAAAATCGGTCGACAACGACATACCAAAGGCATCCTCACTCTCTTCAATAACGCCAGCTTTCCCATCGAACAAGACTTTGATGACTTGTTCTCGTCGGAGCTTAACGCCACTTTGTTCTTCGGTCCCTCCGCCGTTCATTGTCGGTGATACGCCAGCAAGAAGTGCGTTGAGCATACGAGTTCGGTCGCGAACATCGTAGTTTAAGTCATATCTACCGAGGGACAACACATGGCGGCAAAGCAGACCTAGTCTTTCGTCCGTTGGGCAGAGCAGGAATAGTTTGGTCGCTAGAGTGAGAGTTTGTAGCTTTACAAGTGGACCCTGACGACAATGGTACTTCTTGTGAGAGTCAGGAGGACACGAGGGGACCTTACATACCTCAGTATTAAAAGACTTTGTCGTCTTCCGTAACACGTCGGGTGCCCAATCGGCGATACCTTCTATTACGGTTGTTGTCCCCGGCGCAGCACTATACTGACCTACTAGCCAGAGAACGCAAGCACGCGCTTGAGGGTGTTTAATGTCGTCTACCCGTCGTGCAAGAAGCGAGATGATGGAAAGTGGCGTTTGGGACGACGCAGGAACAGAGGGACTGCTGAGAAGCTGATTTTGGATGAGAGATTTCAAGACTAATACGGCGTTGCTGACGACAACATCTGGTACTGGCTTGGTAGAGATCATGATGAGACAGATGGCAGACATACCATGTCTGTTCTTGATCATGTTCATTAGGGCTGAAAGGCATTGTTGCGTACACGATGGAACCATTCTTGCACATCGACCAAGGGCATGGATCGCGTCTCCCACAACAGCATCGTCCACATCTTCAGCATAGTCCTGGAAAACGATACAAAAGGTTAAATATATGTCCAGGAAGACATTGACACGTACAATAAATTCACGGAGGAGATGTTGGTGATTATCCGCGTCACAAAGGTTCAACATCACTTTGATCTTATCTCTTTTGACCTGCACAGGATCGTTGGCGCGCGCTATAAATTGTTGGTGATGCATAGAAAACAATTGCTATTGTAACAATGAGGAGCTCTGTCGCAAAAATCAAATAGGACTACTTACCGGATGTGCACGCGTGATAATTATTATATACGCGAGAACAACACGTTGGACTTCTTGCGATGTGTGCATAATGCGAAGTAAGGGATTCACAGTCTTACTGGTGGATGATGGAGGGCCAGCATAATAAAAGACGCGCACGACGGCAAGAACTACCTGAAGACATGTCAGCAAAACACGCTACTAAGAACAATGAGAAGCAAACCGCGGGGTTCTTGGAATGGAAGAGGGGTTCCGACGATGCAAGGAGGAGCTGAAGGTCAGAGTCAACTTCTTCCTCCGCGGAGTCGCTTTGTTGCGAAACAGTGGGTTTGGGCAACATCGTGCGCGCGTATCTGAGCAGAAGATTGAGGAGATAGACTTGCCCCCATTCATCTACGTCTATGAGAATCTTGCACAACCGTCTATATTGCTGATGCAAGAGATCCAGCCGTGTTGGGCAGACGGACTCAAATGCAACGACCGCGCTGCCTATAGAAAGCGGGGATCGGTCGCGCAGAAGGGAAGTTATGACAGATATAAGTGCAGGTTGTTGCGCAGCATCTAATCTAAAATAGATTAATTGAATGGATTGGAGAAAACGACACAATACATACTGAAAGGCTTTTGGTATAGCGAGAGCGGCTGCCTTGCGAACGTACGGACTGAGGTCTGCCGCGCATTTTTTTATTGCGAGAACTACCAAACCGCATATCATTGGAACCTTGATACCACTCAATACACGTAGTGCCATAGCGCGTATAAGTGGACTGGAGTCAGCGAGGTCCTTCTGGAAGGTGTTGATTGAGAGTAAGGAAAGATCGGGTTCGTGTTCGGCATAACGCAAGAGGTAGATGTAGACGAGTTTCCTGACTTCAAGGTTCTGCGAAGCGACGTTCTTGACGACTTGAGGGAAGTAGTTGGACACGTTGCGCCCTTTGGAAATGAGCTATAGCATGATAACACTGTTGGCGTTAATAGTGATTTTCTAGGTATCCACTTACAGCTATAAGACGCTTCATGGCATCAAGCTTTTCCCTGTCGCTGCTGGACTCGAGTTGTTTACTAATGTTCTTGTCATCTGGCATGTCGAAGATGGACGCTCCACTGCGTGTTATGGAAAGATCGCGGGTGTGTTCGCTGAGAGTCTCTTGGATGCGCATACCAAGTCTCGCTGCATTTTCAGTAAGAGCGTTGAGATTGACGTTGTCCATCATGTATCGAGTCCGGATGAGTGAACAGAGCCTAGAGGGGAAGCTAAGTTCCAGGAGTTATAGACTTGTATGATTCATGTATATGATGGCGTTCCGCCGATGGAAGAGTCCGAGAATGGATCAAATTTCCATCTACGCTCAACGAGTAAATAATATTTTTCAAAAACATTCTATTATTGCACGGCAGCGAACCAGACGAGGTGATACATGTATCTATCAAGGCTCCAAGGATGCAGGGAACGTCCCGTTCTCTCTTTGATCATCGAATCTGCCTATCTGTGGAAAGTACTCAGCGGTGGAATAGCTGAACAAATATTTACACCATACCCATTCATCTGTAAAAGAATGAGAACCCGTCGAATACCCTAGGGCAAGTCAAGTCACTTACTGGGGCAGAGGGAGTTGTATGCCCTCTTGAACTGTTTGCACGGGGCGAAATCTTCTCCTTTAGCAGTGATGCACTTGAAGTAATCCGTGTAGTTTTGGAAACTATGCCAACACATGAACAACGGGTCCGTAGTCAGCATGAAGCCCAGTCATACCAATGATAGGTCTGGTTGGTGTTGGGAAAACGGGCTACATGGGTGTCAGGCGTAGGAAGCTCGGCGAAGACAACAACTCGCCGTCGAAACCTGCAGTCTGAAGAACGTATTTGCTGTAATAATAATAAAATCAGGCTTAGGACAATCGAATAACAGAGTAATGACCTGGTCAAGTCGGACATTTTAGCTGCTTGCAGACGTTGATGGTGGAAGTGTTCAACTCGGAGTAGCTCGGAGACTTCGGTGCATTACATAATCAGCTACCGTGGTTATTCCACGCTCGTCACATCGAAATCAGAGTCAACAACATACTTAAATGGACGTGCTCAAGGCTGAAATTGCACAAAAACGCAAGACTTTAGAAGTCGGCATCAATTCCCGGCCCACAAAGTACTTGCGACGAGGAGACATTGAGAGGATCAAGCAAGAGGAGGAGAGGGCTAAGGAAGTGCGAGCCCGAGTTGTGCAAGAAGAAGCGCGAAGCCAGCCTGATGTTAACGCTGCCGAGCAGGAAAATGTGAGTTTCTACCCCTCGCGTCGTACAGTTTAGTGCTTACATGTACATGGAGCACAGAAACCATCTCGGTCGACTTCCCTTACGCCTGCTATTGAATCACGAGATTCAAGCTCGCCGATCCCCGAATCGTCCTTTAATATCTCAAACGAGGAGACCGTCCGCAGACTTCGCACGAAAGGGCAACCTATCCGGCTGTTTGCCGAGTCTGACAGAGACCGAAGGTTGCGTTTACGTGCTCTAGAGCTTATCGAAGAGAAAGGAAATGATCGTCAAAGTGGCCAAAATGACTTCAAAAAGGCTTTGGAAGATGTTGAAAATGTTGAACGAGAGCTCAGGAATAAGAGTAAAGGGAAAAAGAAGGGTGACGCTGACGAATCGAGTGTAGGCATTCTGGATTTGAACCTGATCAAAACCGACCCGGACAAGCTATACCCACTTATTTACTATGCGCTGAAGCGTACTCTTAAAGAGTGGGAAGAGGCCATGGACGAAAGACCGGGTAGGAAGAAACCAAGTCGTCGGGTTCATCAAACTCACTCCCTCTTGCAGAGCACGTCAAGCAGACCACGCAAGGAAAGCTAGCGGCTGCGACCCAAGTTCAATCTGCGGAATATCTTAAGCCGCTCTTCAAGACTTTGCGTTCAAGAGTACGTCACCTTTTAGGCGAACTGGTTCCATTTCGTTGCTCAGCCGACATTAGTTGCTACCTCCAGACATGTTGGCTCGCATAGCTGAGATTGTCCATTACATGCAAAAACGACAATATCAGAAGGCAAATGATGCATATCTCAGATTGTCAATAGGCAATGCGCCATGGCCCATTGGTGTGACCATGGTTGGGTATGTGTTTTCATAACACTTTCGTCGACTTCCCGACTTATGTTCGTATTTAGTATCCACGAACGTTCAGCGCGAGAGAAAATTTCAACGGATCAAGTGGCACATGTGCTCAATGATGAAGTCAGCCGGAAATACATCCAGAGTTTAAAACGGTACCCCAATCTCCAGACACCTCTGAACAGTGGTTGATAAATCTTATAGGCTTTTGACTTTTTCTCAAACGAAGTACCCACCAGACGATGTTTCACAATTGATGGGTTAGATATATGATTAGTTGGTACGTGCTTTCTAGCGCTAGGTCCTATGTATTATTTCTTGTCTTTCGTACTCTTTCTAATTTGTGGTGGTTCGTCATCTGAATGAGCAAGTGCATGTCGTGTTTCCCGGATATGACTAAACAATTTAGTCCGACTTTCGAAAGTCATTTTGCAAACATTGCAGATCTGACCGGAACCAACGGATGAACGAATTATATAGCTTCCAGCAAGTGATCCAACTAACCTGCGCACTTTTCTCGGTTTTTGCTGCTTCTGCCTTTCGCGCTTCACGTAGTCTTCGCCTTTCCTTCTTGCATAACTCTGGTAGGGCCGATACGGCTTCCGGGCTCTGCACATCCAGTTTTTCCTCGTTGCATGCAGTCGTTTGATCAATTTGAGGTTGATCGCTGCTTTTTGACGGCTCTTCTGAAACTTCTAGTGATGCGATAGTCTTAGAAAGATGCACAGAAACAGTATCTGAACCATCGTCTTGGGTCTCCCCACGTAGTACCGGCGGTGGTGAAGGGATCGTTTTCTCGTCGATTTCAGTTGCACCCCCCTTGTCATCGGTATCCCAACCTTCGCCTGATAGCCCAAGTTCTTCATTCTCTCGCGTAATTTCTCTTTTCAACCTTTCAACCTCTTTCAAGTGCTTCTTGCTCCGCTCGTGACTGTCCCAAGCGGCTTCACTTTTAAACGACTTGCGGCATGCTACACACTCCCACTCTTCGGGTTCTTCACCTTCTGTTGCTGCCCATTCGAGATCGTCGTGCTGGTGGTCTTTACCAACTTTCTGCCATTCTTGTTCAACGTAGGGAATGCTCGTGGTTTGTAGCTTTCGAGACACAGGCTTGGAACCTGATGGCGTCGAATTATTTGCCTTGTAACTAAGTCGTGCCTGGTGAGCCAGATGACTCTTGTAACGCGGATCGCGTTTTCGGACGAACATTGCCAGCAACTTGCAAGATCCAGGTTAGAAAAAAATCACGCATATACAGTGGCTGGGCCCAAGGACGCACCCGAACTATTACATTATATTCCTTGCGTGCGTCATCTCGTGCTTTTTTGTTTTCTTTCTCCATCATCCTGTACATAGATAAGTGTGGCCCTCGAACGATCATACGGATAGCCAACGGACCTTCGTATTCTGCGATCGGGCGCGTCTGCGGTATTATAATGATCCATCCACGTGAACTCTTTCAATGTGGAAAAGTTCAGCCATGCATTGTAGAAATCCCTGAGAGCCCCAGAAGATGGCGTCGTTGTGGTCGTCCAGGACCACGTTGAGTAACCAAACTGCGGGTATTCGATATCAGATAGCATAGTCTCCTCTTGCGCAAGCCTCGTGAACAGATTATGATAAAGAGTGAAAAATCCCTGAGAATGAGATCTGTCAAGCACCCGGACGACGTTACACGAAGCAAGACATACGTTCGGGTCGTCATCAAATCCAGTCCATTTACTGGCATCGAAAAATTGAGACAAGTGTCGCACTGTCAAACCGCGATCGCGGGCGCGAGGGGGTGGGACACCTCTTCGGATGTCTTCGAACACAACTTCGGCATCTGGCTCGGGTGCTAGCGATGCTTTGTGGGAGTCATACCAAGCTCGTTCCTACTTGGCAATGGAATCAGGCTTCCATTTCCATAGGAAGTTTGCCTTCGTATGAAGTGGCGTACCTGATCGTCACTGAGGACCTACAATCAATGATTAAAGCGGGTAAGCGAACAATCCACATAGTCGATCACCGAGGTCGTGTTCGATAACCCACCTCATACGCTTGCTGAATTTGTGCGAAACGTTGCGTGGAGCCCTCGATATCATCCTTGTTTTTGTCGGGATGATGAATGAGAGCGAGTTTCCTGAATGCTTTCTAGAGCAGAATCAGTGATAAACTTGCAAGCAAAGGTAGCCTAGAAGCTGAGACGTGCCTTGATCTCATCGGTGGTCGCAGACTCTTCAACACCAAGGAGTTCATAATAGTCAGGTACAGAGGTGTCCTGGGCTTCATTATTGTTCCCTGCGGAAGACTCCTGAGCACCCATATTCTAGTCGCTGTGATGAAGAGTCAGGAATACGATGGGAATATTCAACGCTAAAGTAACTTACAAGCGGCCAATTCCCAAAGTGGAAATATTAGCTGAATTTCACTCTTGCTTGATCAACTTCTGCTACTCCCCTCACAAATTTCAAAACCCCACGCCGCTACACAGGCAAGTTTTTAAGCCATGTCCAACTTTTTTAGATCATCGTCTACCAACAAGCCAGGTAAGTTTCAAGTTTCTATCACCTTCCTCGGGTAGCATCCGAAATACTGACAGCCCATGTAGACACGTCCGCGCAAAAGGAAGCCGTCCTAAATGCAATTCGAGCAGAAATAAATCTTGCCACAGCGCAAGAACTCATTAGCGTACGTGTTTTTCCTGCCAGGTCGAACTACATCTTATGCCTCACGATGCAGAAAACGTCGGAGAAATGCTTTGCAAAATGTGTTCCGAAACCGGGAACCTCGCTAACGAGTTCGGAAGAGGTGCGTTCTTATCCATCTTTTTGGAGCACTCCTAATAGTCATGCCTGGCCTCAATAGACATGTCTAGCACGATGCATGGATCGCTACTTGGAGGCATGTAAGTATCCGGAGTATTTCCGAGGTCGATCCCAGATTAAAACCTTTCTTGTAGTCAATATTGTAAGTCGCACACTTACAAACAGAGCAGGTCAGCACGGCAGGGAGAGTACATTATAGCATCAAGAAACTGCATAATTCGCATTATTACTAAGTAACTTTCTGTCCTGTTCACTCCATAGTAGAAGACACGGGATTTTTTAAACCGACTTTATCATAGCGGTAATCCAATGTCTATTATGAAACTAGTTTGAAGCTTGAAATATGATGAGTAAGTATGTCATACAGGATACGGATATCACTAGAGAGCTCTAAAAAGATACGTATGCCAGGTGAGGATATGAGTTGATATGAAGTATTGTAGGGAATAGATGAGTGTGGAATATGTACCATGAAATTGTAATGTTCGTGCTAAGTGGTTGGACAGGGAAAGGTTATTATGACGATTTAGGAGTTGATATCCGAGGCGGCCAAGCCAGTCATACTTGAAATGACGGGTATCAGTGGACCGTAAGGGTTTACCGGGTTTACTGTGCACGTGTTAGGTGCGGAGCCAAGTGGGTAGAATGCGGTGGTCAATAGTGGTGGAGAAGGTGTTTCAAATGGTGTGGGGGCGGCACTTCCAGATGGTTGCAGGTTGTCTGGAAAAGTTAGCATGAGATTATCGTAATCATGCTGCAGTGAATGAATGGAGCTAGCAGAGTATGGTCGCTGATGTGAACCATCAGGAGGAGAGAATGACCGAGATGATCCGCAACTAGTAGGAAGTGAGGAACAAGAGAGATGGCGCGATAGTGTAATTTCCGGGTAGTTTGGATACGAAGTTGATTGACTAACTTCAGTGGGGGGGTGTCGGACGTACTGAGGATACAAGGGAGGTTCAGGTTCGGAAACCACGCCTGAGGGGAGTCGTGCAATGGAAAGATGGATAGATCCATCGGGCGGAGGGGGTTGTTGACCAGAAACGGACAAAGAGGAAGATCGCTTGTATGTAGCAATTGGCCGTTCTACGTGATGTAGGTCCACGTTGTCTTGTGGATGATGGTGATAACGAGAGGGTGCAAAACCGATCAATGGCGGAGAGTGAGTGTCCAATATAGATGAAGACGGTGCTTGTGCGTGGTGGTTTGGTGAATAAAGGCGAATGTCTGAGCCAGACACACGACCATCAAGGTGGCGAAGTAAATGAGCGAGCTGGACAGCAGATCCTACAAGATTGTGTCTCAACACCCTGGTAGCTTGCTGGTCTTCGGTCCAATCTGCGCATATTTTCCAGTGGGGTACTTGACCAGCGCCTCGTATTGGGCGAGAGTGTGAACGTGACTCCAGATAAAACGTGGGTGGTCGAGAGAGAATGAACGAAGCAAGACCTAACCCAGGGGCAGCATTTGTGAATTCGGTATTGGCGATGATATCGAATGATATTTCCATTTTAAACCCGCATCCCGAGGAATGAATGAACCAGGTGAGGCAGCGTTTCGTATCACATAGATACGCCACAAGGTCATGCTTTCTTGAGCTGGAAGTGATTCGGCGCCAAGTCCCAACAGAAAGGTCGATACATGGGATGATGGTGACAGCTGACAATAAACACCGGTCGTCACCAAATGTCCATGTTGAACACTGATCACTCACGTTCATCTTCATGTAGAAGATCATGTAACTCGGCTTCGTACCCGGTGGCTAGCTCTGGCGGTGTATCCGGTGGTATTTCTGCGCTGCTGGCTTGACCTTTCTTACCATCTTGCAGTTTAGCTTTGGCCCGTCTGCAGGTCTGTGAGACACAGGGTTGCACACGAAAGTCGTTAAAACCGACCGATTTTGAAACCAAATTTGTGTCTGACGCTCCTGCATGCCGAGTAGGCCACTAATCTCTTTTCTACGAGCTGCAGTTGGACTTCGATCCATGGCAAAAAATCGTTCTAGATGTACAAGTTGTTCAGGCGTGACACGCGAACGTTTCCGCCTTTCTTTCTCAGTCTTGTCGCCTGTTAGGCTCGCTAGCCGCGTGCGTTGGGGGCCAGACGCAGGTTCTGCCATGATGCAACAACTTAGCTCTGCGGAGGTGAAAAGGTTCAGGAATGGGGGGAGAAAAAAAGTGACGGTGCTTACCGCCCGAAAGGACCGCGTCACAGACTGCAGACATATGTGGTCCGCTGGTCCTTTTCCTGACGCCGCTGACATGGAACGAAAAAGGTTAGCCTGACCGCCCCATCTTGACCATTTGTTCCGAGGCCGCATAGCAACTCCCGGAGAGGACCTGACGGAGTATAAAATATAGAAACCCAGATGTGACGAAAAAAGGGTTCGGGGGGATCTCAACGTAAATCCACTAGTGAATCCACGAAGTTCTGGTACCAAGAAAAACATCATGGCATACTGTACAGCCATTCATGGAAGGCGCCGTGTCTACTACACATTATTGACCTGTACAAGCGTTTCGATATGTTTCTGCCAACTGGCGAACCTGTCATACCTGACGTGGCGGGCTTTTTTTTTTTTTTTGCTGACGTGTTGCCGAACCTGGCTTGAGGCGAGATCCCAATCGATTTTCGTCAGGAAGTACCCTAAATTGCCCATAGTACACACTGTACGGACCCCGTTTCGGAAAAGCTTCGGATGCCAGTATTGCACGGTCCGGGAAATGAGATCGCACCAAAAGTCTAGCTGCAGCATACCAATTCGCAGGCAAAAAAAGTCCTAGCTGATAAAATACTGATATACTTACGCTGGTGGCAGCAGAGCCACAAAAGAGGTAACAGGCACTTACATACCCCGCCTAGCGCAGGGTTGAAACTTGAGGTGACGAATCCGAACCGAGCGGGAATGGGATGAAAACAAGACGAAGAAAAACAAATCTCACCCAACCGCATCTAATATCGCGGTCGTTTGACATCTCTGTCATCATACCCACCAGGTCCTTCTCGTTTGAGATCGCCCCTATGGCTGTTCCCTCCGGGGCCATACCCACCACCAGGCGGTCCATAGCCTTGACCAGGAGGACCATAACCGCCTGGACCACCAGGTCCTCCACCTGCAGGACCATATCCATTAGCATGACCATCACCAAATCCACCTCCCTGATAGCCAATGCCTCCACCGCGACCACCCCTAACAAACGTCAGACGACGTCCCTGCAGCAGGAAGAAAAGATTCAATACCTGTAACCATCGTCACGGCCACCGCGGAATCCTCCTCCTCCTCCACCACCACCACCACCTCCACCTCCACGAAACCCTCCACGATCTCCGAAACCACCCCCCCGGAAACTGCCTCCTCTGCCGCCACGAAAACCGCCACGATCTCCGAAACCACGTCCCCCGAAACCACCTCTGGTACTTTTGGGGGGTATTACGGGTGCAGGTTCGACGGCTTTGGGCCTGCCGCCAAGACCACCACCTAGTCGACGTGGTTTCCAGCCTCGCACTGTTCGTCCACGTTCAACATCCACGAGAATACGCTTGCCCATTATATGGAGACCATCAGATTCCTTGTAGGCGGCTAGAGGAGAGGATGAGCAAATATACTCGGGAATATATGGAAGTGACTGTACCCTTCATGTCCCTCTCGCGCTCATACACGATAAAAGCATAGCCCCTGCTACGATTTTTCTTGTCTCGAACGATTCTCACTCGTTCAATGGTGCCAAAAGTCTCGAACTCGCGCCGTAGATCGGTCTCGGTCGCACTTTTGTGCTGCGCTTGAGCAATCAGAAAAAGCAACACTGCGCCCAAGATGAACTCACTAAGCGAGAGATGAAAAGTGTTTTATACGGATCTCCAATAGCTTCTGGGTCATCTGCCGGCTTGTCTAGAGCAATGTGAAGGGCGAATTTACAGACGTCAGCAAAGACAACACCCACATGTTTCTTTTGCAATTTTAAACTGTTCAGTTTTTTTCTTCTTGCGTTCCTCTCGCCTCATTTGGCGTTTTGTCTCCTCCGCTAGCGTGAAGGTAGGCTCCTCGCCTTCCTCCATTGCATCGCCTTCGCCGCTGAACAGCGTTGCGGTGGACTGCTCCTTGAGTCGCTCGAGAATGTCTGCTACGCCCGAGACATCTTTGCGGTGTACACGGTCAATGTCCTTTCCGACAGGGCGGTAGTAAGGGAGTGGTGGACGAGGGGCGAAGAGTTTGAGAAGGTTTGGGGGTAGGAGATGGGTGCCGGGCATGTTGTCAGCGCAGGCTGTCGGTTGACCGAAGTAGAGGAAGGACCGTGTTTAAACTCCGACAGCTCAGAGACTGTATAGCGGCTTCCTCCAGACTGTCTCTTGCAGTGACGCTGCCGCGATGAGGCTCCTCATGCCGTGCACTCTCTCTCGTCCTCTCGTTGCCGTCCGATCGCTTCACCTGGGCATCCGCCACCAACCCGCTTCTACCCGAAAGGATTTCTCTTCGTATTTCTTTCACAACGACGGCTGGACAGCGCGGCCTCTCTCTCGTCTGGCCAACAAATCAGCCGACCCTCTCCCGACTCTTCGCGAGAGCGCAGTCCTTACACCCAGACGCCTCCTCACCATCTACGCCCAGCTTGCCAAGACAAGACTCACCGTGTTGGTGGTGCTTACGACCACCTCCGTCGTGGCCCTTTCTCCTCTGCCTACCACCCTTCCTATACTCTTGTCCACCGCCCTGGGGACCGCCTTATGTTCTGCCTCCGCAAACACGCTGAATCAGCTGCAGGAGGTCCCGTATGATGCACAGATGGCCCGCACTCGCCAACGCCCCCTGGTCCGGCGCGCAATAAGCCCCCTCCACGCAACCGGCTTTGCCATTGCGACCGGCGTTGCTGGGCCTGCGCTCCTGTGGACCATGACGAACCCTTTGACGGCTCTTATCGGGGCGACGAACATATGTCTCTATGCAGGTCTATACACTTATCTAAAGCGCAAGAGCATCTCGAACACTTGGGTTGGTGCCGTCGTCGGTGGCTTACCTCCGTTGATGGGTTGGACTGCCTGTGGTGGGAAACTGCTTCCGACATCAGACTATCCTATCCAATTCTTCTTTCCTCCTTTCCTCACCGACATTCCTCCCGATGTATCCTTGATCGACAACCCACTCGGCGCCTTTGCGCTGTTCATGCTACTTTATAGCTGGCAATTTCCTCACTTCAACGCATTGTCCCACCTCGTACGAGCATCCTACGCCCAAGCAGGTTACAGAATGCTGTCCGTCCTCTCTCCTGAGAAAAATGCCTTGGTCAGCCTGCGGCACACCCTGTTTTTGGTACCGATATGTTCAGTACTCTTCCCGCTCTCTGGCCTCACCACATGGACGTTTGCTCTCACCTCCCTCTTACCTAACTGCATCTGGGTTAGGTCTGCCGCAGCATTTTGGTACTCGTCTGGGGAGAAACAAGCGAGATCATTGTTTCACACAAGCCTGTGGTACTTGCCGCTCATACTTGCACTCATGATGGTGCACAAACAGGGAGTTAATTGGGTTGACTGGAGCACAGGTAAGGGTGGTGACGGCGAGGTGGACGCGAAGAGCAGTGACGAAAAAAGTTAATGCACATTTAAATTATCATCTCTCCTACCTCAAAATCTATACCCCAAGTGACAAATGTCATCAAGTCGTTAGTGGACGGAGTGTTTAATACAATTTTCGTGACATATGATTGAACAAGACGGCAATCAGAAATCGTTCCTACGACGCCAGGAAGGTCACCGAAGCGAAGACATAAGAGGTGGCGTACTCGCAGATGTCGAGCCCAGAGTCAAACAATGTCCAGGTTCGGTTTTGAGGACCGAGCCACTTCCCGTCTCTTCCTCAGAGCCTCTAACTTGTTTTTCATAACCGTAACCTTCATGTCTGCTTCCTCCTGGGCACGTTCCTCGTCCATTAGGCGATCCAGGATCAACTCCCGTTCCTCCTGCTCTTTTTGCCGCCTGTCGTCCTCTCCCGTTTTGGTTACAGGCTGAACGTGTGCGTCGTCATGGTTGGGGAAACCTTCGGATGGATTGGCAACGAGCTCAGGCTCGGCGACGATGATGGCGTGATCATATGTAGCGACCGCGTCGACGGGAGCATTGATGACAGTTTGTTGGAATCGCATCCACTCCTGCTCTAGTGAAGAGCTTCCATCTGGTGTGGGTTGCGTAACTGGAACCGTATGTCCTGTCTCATCTTCTTCGTCCGAGTCGTCGGGAAGAGAAAGAAGTGCTCGTGAGGGGTCAGAGAAGAAATCTGAAGGTAAGCCGGCCACCGATGCCTGATGTGCTGGAACGCTCCTCGACTTTTTGGCCGTGTTACCGACGTCCTCGTCTGGGGCTTTTCGTTTGAGACGCTGTTCCTCTTCCAACGCAAGTTCTTTCTGCCTCTTCTCCGCCTCCCTGAGGCGGGCGGCATTCGTGCGGTGTCCCTTGCTTCCCAGGTGACCATCCCATGCAGACGGATGTTTAATATTTGTCTCGCAAACGATGCAGCGTAACTGTCCACTAGACGTATAGGATGCCAAGGGGTGGTCAATCCGTATTTCTTGTCGTTTTGCCTTGAGGAGAGTTCGAACGTCTGACATGGGTGGCGATGTGAAATTGTTGACGACTGGACGGAATCATTACACATATTAGCCAATAAAGAGTAGTTGCCAGTGCCGACCGACCTACATTTTCAAATCCCTCTTTAGCTCGCCTCAGATTTGGTGGGAAACTAGCCCAGGCAATCTTCAGCGCTTCAGCACGCTGTCTTATTCACAGTAAGTAAATAAATGACACTATTTGCCCTACGGAAAACATATACTACCGCCCAGGGACCTCAAAAACTAGTTGACCAGAAGGACTGGCAAGCAGCACCTAGCAAAGTGGTCATTTTCTTTGCACGACACTATATTCGATGCCCCTTCCGTACGACCTCTGCGCACGCGTTCAAAATGCTTTCCGTGCGCGGCACCGCTACCTGGCTGTCGACCACTCCAAACAAAATTTGGCCATTCTTTCTATTCTCTTACGCTCTGGCTTTCTGAGCAACATCACCCGAGGCACTATCGCCTCTCCATCCCCCTCCGAATTCCAGCGCGTTGGCGAACCACAGCGCCGAATCTGGGCCGAACTCAAGTACCGTGACGACCTCCCCGTGCTCTCTGACATGAGTCTCATTAGCAAACCGAGCCGGCGCGTGTTCATGGAAGTGGGTGAGATTCGGCGTATCTGTAGTGGCAGGCGAGCGCAGACGGTCAAACCATTGGGCCTGGGCGAGATTGCGGTGGTCAAGACAAAGAACAAGGAAAACGAGTGGTTGGAGGCACGAGAGGCGCTCACGCTAGGGTTGGAAGGGGAGGTCGTCTGCAGAGCGCGGTGACGTTGTGATGGTTACTCGTATGGAGCCTTCTCTTTGCTGTCTTGCTTGGATTAACCAACGTGTCTGACCAGCTTACTGGTCGTGATGATGTTTTTTAAAATAATAATAGACAATGCGCTCATTTTTTAAAATTTACTGGCATATTGGAGGTTTACACTGATTAGCTATCACAGGTGACGGGTTGCTAAGCATACCGAGAATCTCCACAAAAACGTCGGACCACGTCACTGCACTCAAGTACCACAAGAAACAACTTCAAATTATGGGACCATTGAGAGAATCATGATCTAGCAGATAAAAGTAAAGATCTGGACTGTTAAGACAGGGTTTGCGATCCTAGAGCCCAACTGGTTTCTATATACATTGTTGGTAATCCCGATAACTATACATGCCTTGGAGAACCTTTAGTTCGGCAATCCGTAGAAATTCTTCACAAAGTCAACTGATGCTTTCTCTCCCGTATTCTGCAGATCCGAACGTCAGTACCGTAAGGAAGCAAACCGTCGAGCACCACACCTTGGTCAGGTCATCGCTGATTTTGACGCAATCGTTGCCGTCAACCATTGCCAGTTTGATCACCATATTGAGGGCTCTGCTTTTCTCTGTATATCCACTGCTTTTCGTCTTGAAATCGTTCGTAAAGAACGTTCCGATCCCAAAAGAGCCTAGGAATTGCCATGATGACCAGATGATTCTCGAACGATTAAAAATCCGCTCACATTGAAAGCCGATATCGTCACACTGTTTCTTCAAGGAGAGAACCTTATCCAAGGTCAGTGAGTCGGAGTAAAGAATGTCCTTGGTACGGATATCGATCCCAATACTTTCATACATTGCCTTGGCGGCTGGTGCAAATTTAAGTGGATCACCCGAGTCCTGTCTGAGACTAGTCCATTTTTTGGCTCGGGCTGGGTCTTTCGCAAGATCCTGTTTCATTTTTGCTAAGACCTGGAAAATACGGGTCAGAACATGAAGACTTACCTGGAAGAAAACTCGGGTGGAAAATGTGTCTGTGAGCGCAATAAGCTTGAGGTTGTTGCTGTAAATTTCTTCCCAAAGTTCCATGGCCGTCGCATTTGCATTGCCATAACCCTTGAGGGCTGCAACCTGAGCAAATCATAACTCCACTTTTCAGCTGAAACAATATCACACGATACTCACCCCCATAAACCATTCACTGTCATGATCGTAAGCACACTAAATCATTCATCTGGAAAGGACAAACTGTGCGATAGTGCCTATTGGACGAATGCCGTATTTCATTGCAAAGTAGGCCTTTATGAGATAGACATCAACTCATAAATCATAACGAAAGAGTATTAGAGATGAAGCGCACATTGCTCGTTCCAAAAAACGAGCCTGGTCCCGAGGATTTTTCGGCCTCTTGCTTCAAAGTTGCGATAACAATGTCTTGAGCCTCGAATGAACGCCTTCTTCTAGTTCCGAATTCGCTGAAAATACTGCCTGCCTGCAACAATGTTTGCGCCTTCATAACGGCATTTTCTGCGGATAGAGTTTTACCCGTGAAGAATAATATGAATCACCAAGTTTACCTCTCTGGCCATCATAGCTCCAATCAGTGGCGCCGACTCGGAAGTAAAGCTCGCTTAAACAAGCCATCACCGGGACTTCCCATAGTATCGACTCCTTCCATAAACCGCTAGCTTCTATATCGATTCTTCCCTGTTCTCCATCTTTAGACACAGGCGTGAAGGTGATTGATACTTGGCGTGGATCAAACTGAAATTTGGAAAGATACTCGATATACTCGTTGGAAAAATAGGGGCACGTATTTTCCAGCCAGGTCTTCTCCTCAGCTGTCAAACGCAGATCCTGAAAACCTAATTCGGACCCACATACTGAGAAGCAAACAAGGCAAGCAGGGTAGGACATACGTTGAATGGATTTGGATAGAAGATCGGCGCATGCACGAGGGAATAGAACGTCACGATCCCGGTGGGTGAATCTGTAAAGTGCTTGTGCCTCGGGGAAGTGATGCAGGATGGCTTGCTGCATTGTGAACTGCAACAGATACTTTGATCGATTAACTCGATGTCAAAAAAGATGAACGTTTACCTTGTACAAATCAGTGTCCAAAAGCGACGGAGGGGTGAATATAAATTCTTCATTAATGATCGAGTTCTCCATGATGCTACACTGTGACAAGAATGAGATTTTCGAGCTGGTGGCGCGAGTCGAATGATGGTTCGGAAGTCGAGAAATGCTGGAACACTTCTCAGTTGATGTACATATATATATGGCCGGGGCAGATGCCGCACATCATGCGGTACTATTTGGCAGAAGCCTCCGAGTTACAAGCTGGCGAGGTGCAGTAATTACGCTTAGTCACAGATTACAAAGTGCTTTGAGCGTTGACTAATTCTCGGCCGTCCGACGAGTCGGACTACATTCATCACTCGATGGTGAGCATCGACCTATATTACCTACATGTGATACGGAGAAACTGAGTTTCACGTTTTTTCAGGCTTCAAGGATAGAAATCCTCAACGACGGAGGTCTAAGGTCTGATGGAAGAAAACAATACGAATTAAGAGAAATTGGCATCGACTTTTCATTGCAAGGCTCTGCAGATGCGTCCGTCACCATGCGCCATGGATTAACTGAAGTTCTGGTTTCCGTCCTTGGTCCACGAGAAGCAAAAATACGATCTCACACTATCCATGATCGTGCCAACATCAACGTCGAACTCCATATTGCGGCCTTCAGCACAGGCGAGCGTCGGAAACGGAGCAGAGGGGACAAGTAAGTAAAATTTTGATCGACATGATCTTCACTCACCTGTGTGCTATGCGTCGACTTCGCCTGGGTTCAGACGCGTCCTCGAACTTGCATCAATCGTAAAGTCGACATTCGAGCCTGTCGTACAGGCGCATCTCTACCCGAGGTCTCAGATCGACATATTTATTCAAGTCATCCAACAGGACGGAGGTTTACTTTCGGCTTGTATCAACGGGACTACTTTAGCCCTTGCAACTGCCGGCGTAGCAATGTTCGACTTCGTATGTGCAATCTCCGGCGGAGTGCATTCGACCTCTCCATTACTAGACCTTAACACTCTCGAGGAAAACGACGTACCACACATAACTGTTGCTGTTATGCCTCGCACAGGGCGTGTGACGCTTGTGACGATGGACACCAGACTGCACCTCGACCGGTTTGAAGAAATTTTCCGATTAGCAATCGATGCCAGTTTACTCCTTCACAACGAGATGAAAGTCGCACTAGCTAAGCGGACCCAATATCTTGTCGTTGCGATAGGTAGCGGGGAAAAGACAGCGCATGCAAAAGAGGTCGAGATGGAAGAGTTACAGTGATGTGAACAAACGTTTATACCCTCGTTGCTTCCTTCCGTCTGAAACAGGCAAGCCACTTTTCGCCACCATTTCTTTCTACCTTTTTCCCTTCCTCAGTGCTGTGACACACTGCATCCAATATTTGGCCATGTCCTTGTTCCCTGAGCTCGTGTTCGGTTATGCTTTCAAATAGCGGAAACGACTCTAGATGCTCTTTCATCCATCGATGTAAATCATACACGTCAGTTATTGTGTATATGATGCCGCCGGGCCGGAGTACATAAGCGTACTCTGCCAGGAGGGTTGGGGAAATGATGCGAGCTTTGTGTTTGCGTGCCTTGAAATGTGGATCGGGAAATAGGAAGAACAAGGCAGACAAGGAATTCTTGGAAAAGAAATTCGGAAGGAATTTCATGGCGTTAGCGCGGACGACAGACACATTCTGATAGGGTGTTGGGGCGGCGGATGAGCACTGTGCGGGTTCCGCGGATGTTGTGCGCAAAGCGGCGATACGATCTTGAACATATTGTGTGACTTGAACACGGATCTCCATACCTGTGGGAATGAGGGGAGTTGAGGATCGCGCAGCAGAAGAGAAAGATGTACCAAGCATCAATGTTTCCGGAAAGATAGGGGAAAGCGAGACAAGAAGGCCACCAAAACCACATCCGATGTCTGCAAACTCTGGGTTCTTTCCAGATCCTTTGAATTCTGGGTAGTGTTCGCTCCAGTCAATTTTGCAGGGCGATATGGGGTAGTCGAGAGCGTGATCAGAGAATGGATTAGCATGTGCGCGTTGGCGATAATGTTTTTTCTGTTTAACAGAAAAGGACTAAGGGATTGATATAGATATGGGGGAAAAGCTTACCTGGGGTAAAAGGGCGGCCTGGGATTGATCAGACGGTCTCTTTCGTTTCATCATGCTATGAGGAGGATAATTCGGTTGGGTGCAATTCGCATCGGATACGAGACGCGCCAATATTCTCACGTAGGTGCTCTTACATCATAACGCCGTTCCGGAATTTCCCTCGAGTCTCTTTTTTTGCCCGCCTCGGGTTCTTTCTCTTTCTCTCATACCACTTTCTTCCCCCTATGGCTGCATCCCTTCGTTCCATTGTCAAGACTGTACGTGCTCTATTTGGTTCTTCGTAGTAACGGACCTTACTGGGTCTCGCAGTCACGTTCAATTGCCCGCGTAGGCGTTGCTTCGGCCCGGTTTTCTTCCACAGTTCCGAAACAGTCAACGTTGAAAGATAGACTCGCCGAGTTAATTCCTGTGGAAATAGAAAAGGTGCAATCATTTTATGATGTTTCTTTCTGACCTTAGAATTCTTCGTAGGTCAAGGGTATACGTGCTCAGCATGGCAAAAAGTCGTTCGGTCCCGTCTCGGTGGATCAGCTTTATGGGTGTGTTCAATCACTCTTCATTTGAGATTCTTTAAGTAACGTTTTTTTTCAGAGGTATGCGTGGTCTCCCTGCCTTGATCTGGGACGGGTCTGTCCTTGATGCAGGTGAGTTGTTGGTTTGCAAGGGTCCATGTTGTCACTCATAGGTTGCATGGTAGAGGAAGGGATCCGTTTCCGTGGAAAGTCGATCCCTGAGTGCCAAGAGCTTCTTCCCAAGGCTCCTGGTGGCTCTGAACCTTTGCCCGAAGGCCTCTTTTGGTTACTGGTGACTGGCGAAATACCCACTCAGGAGCAAGTCGCTGAACTATCCCGGGATTGGGCAGCTCGTGCTGCTATCCCCGAGTTCGTGGAGGAGATCCTCGATCGATGCCCACCCACTCTGCACCCAATGAGTCAGTTCAGCCTAGCTGTCACTGCGGTACACATATCCTCCTCCTCGATGCTTTGAAATTAATTTTTTTTGTAGCTTAATCACGATTCAGCATTCGCAAAGGCTTACCAAAGCGGTGTTTCCAAAAAGGAGTATTGGGGACCTACGTTCGAGGATTCAATGGATCTGTGTGTCATGCGTTCTATTCTGTTTTCTTTGCTTATGTTCTGTCAGCATCGCCAAACTTCCGAATATTGCGGGTCGGATTTATCGCAATGTTTTCGGTGGTGGCAAGCACCCCGCCATTGACCCTCACAAAGACTATTCTCATAACCTTGCTACCCTGCTCGGTTTTGGTGAAGATGAGGCTTTTGTGGAGCTTCTACGGCTCTATATTACTATACACAGGTAAGAAGGTCGAAGGCACAGTGTGTTGTCTTTCTGAATGCTTTGCCAAGTGATCATGAGGGTGGTAACGTTTCTGCGCATACCGGGAAGCTAGTTGGTTCTGCTCTTTCGGATCCATTCCTAGCGTTTGGTGCTTCCCTCAATGGTCTTGCCGGCCCCTTGCACGGTCTTGCTAACCAGGAAGTCTTGATATGGCTATGCAAGATGCAAGAGAAGATTGGTGTTGATGCTAGTGACGAGGCCGTGAAAGAATATGTATGGTCCACACTGAAAGGAGGTCAGGTTGTGCCAGGTTATGGTCACGCGGTGCTGCGCAAAACGGACCCCCGCTATACTGCACAGCGAGAATTTGCCTTGAAACATCTACCGGATAATAAGCTTTTCAAACTCGTGGGTCAAGTTTATAACATTGTTCCCAACATTCTTCTAGAGGTTTTTGATTCCCTTGTCCTTAATTCGTGCTCTAAATATGTTTGTAGGCTGGTAAAGCCAAGAACCCATGGCCGAATGTTGATGCTCACTCGGGTGTACTGCTTACTCACTATGGTTTAACTCAAATGCAGTTCTACACTGTGTTGTTTGGGGTCTCAAGGGCTTTCGGTGTAGCGGCTCAGCTTATTTGGGACCGAGCTCTTGGTGCACGTAAGTCCAGGTTCTCTGTAATGGATGTAGCCGCTCAATCCACTTGCCTAGCACTTGAACGCCCTAAGTCATACTCCAGTGCAGCCATAGAGAAGATGTTCAAGGATCGGGCATAGAGGGACGGATTAATGGGTAGAACACTAGAGCCTTTTTTGTGTATGGTTATGTGCACTGGCAAAACTATGGTATTATGGAAGTCGTGTTAAGACAGATTATCCTTTATCTACAGTCATCCACCGGCACTTGAGCCACCACCGGTACTTGAGCCAACCCTATACAACACTTGCACAACGCATTTAAAGGTCAATTTTAGTGCAGATATGAAGTGTCTGACATATAAGCATGTATATATTAATGTATGAACAAGTCGGAATTGCACCATCTCTTGCGATCCACAGATTATGGGTTGAATTGAGCTATTTTCCACTTTTCTGAAACTAGTTCAATTTCGTGCATGTTAAAAAAACTCTGGCTTGATAACAACTTGTCTCAGTTACATGTTAACAGTGTAAATATACAAGAAAGGTATCATAGGACTCTGCCAGTGACATGCTGGTGAAAGAGGTTTTTCATGGCTGTTATCAGTATGCTATTCCTAAAATGGTAAAATTACCAAAGCACCAGTCATACTGGTGGGTTACTGGCAAAATGACTACAAACACAAGTATTTGCATTCAGGATGGTTGGCAAAGCTTTCTCTGAGACAAAGAAAAAGCAATAAAGCACAAAGACAGGCATTCAAGGATGAGTTAGCTACTTGGGAAGCAGAGAGAGATGAGGCAAAGCTTACAAGTTGACAGACATGGTGGAATCAGCCAAAGCTGGGAAAAACAGAGCCACCATTGCCCAAACCAGTGTTCAACCAGAGTGAGAGTGAAGCTGGCATGGTATTGGATAGGGATAATGTGATGGTTGATGATGGGGAAGTTTCATCTGTGAGTGGGATCGGTAGTGATGGGGAATGAGCCCAGCAACAAGAATTGATACTGCTTAGACAATAGATAATTACAAAACAGCTTACCGGTTAAATTTGATATACTTGTTTTTGATGGCTCAAGTAATGGGTAAAGCAAGATAGAGCACAAGCAGAGATTTTGCTATTCTACACCAACAACACAAGATATGATATCTAGATGTTCAATGAACATACTTTAAGTATGTACAGATGCATTGGTCCTGCCTGATCCATTAAAATTTTGAATGTGTTGAAATGGGAATGCTGCTCATTTGGATGGCTCAAGTGCTGATGAATGACTGTAGTTACAGTGACTCCATAAACCCTTGCAATAACTAACCCTAATGCAGTGCACGAAGCGCACTGCAAAAACACATGGGAATTAAGCTTAGCTTTAGTGTGGGAAAATGTAGTACTAACCCTTGGCTACAATATTGGTCCCTGAGTCATGTGATAAAAATAAGCTGGGGTAAAGATATGCTTATTCTAAAACAGCTATGTCATTGCAAGAGTTTATGGACTTTTGAAAAAGAAATGGGTATTAAGCAATATCAGTACTTGGTATAGCCACCTTTTGCTTTAAGCACTGCCTGAACCCTTCTAGGCATGCTTTCAATCATTTCTGACACTCTGCAGCTGGTATCTTATTCCACTCCACCTTAACCCTCTCCTATAACTCCAGAATATCATTAGGGGGATGTTCATACTCTGCAAGCCTTCTTTTGATGAAACCCCACAGATGTTCTATGGGGTTAAGATCAGGAGACTGTGCAGGCCATATCATGGTCTCAAAATCTTGCTGATCTAGCCACTTCTTGACCTTCTTGCAGGTATGCTTGGGGTCATTGTCTTGCTGAAAGATGACTTGAGAAGGATTAAGATCATAATGCTGAAGAGAATCTTGAAACTCATCCTTCAAAATTTGAAGATATAAGTCCCCATCCATCCTTCCATCAATTTTGGCAGCATATCCAGTACCCTCCCAAGTCATATACTCCCACATTGTTACGATTCATTGGGTTCCTCTTTTCTTTTCCTTACATTTACTCATTGCGTGTATCAAAGGACCTTGACCCTTGCTGTTTGAGCTCTGCTTGAGTCCCTTTCTTTTACCATTGTCTTTTCATTTCCACTTACCTATTTAGCGTGACTCATCCACAGTTGTATTACCAACCCTTATCTGATGCCATCACATCCACTCCATAGTGACTCAGCTTCTTCACGATTCCATTGCTTTCTATCGCTGACTCACTTTCTTCCTTTGCCTACCCTTAATCATTTGGCTTGCATATATAAACCCTCGATACTCAGGTGTATTCCCTATCTTAGACCTCCTGCAATTTACCTAGTATCTTGGAGTTGCTCTCAGGTCCCCCAGTCCTTGTCCTACTGTTGAGTGGACGCTCCCTTTGAATCCTCGATCCATCGCTAGTCCTGCAATGTTCTTAGACCTGTTGATCCCTCGGTCCTCAACAGTCCCCAGAATCTCTGCCAAGGAAGACCCTTGAGCGGACTCCCCTTCAAACCGATGTTAGTCCTATGCCAGCCCTAGCCTCCCTGTCAAGGAACCCCCTCGTCAGGCCCCCCCTCTTCGTCCTGTCTGCTATATAGCGACAGTAAGCCCTCGAACCTCTGCAGGCCTATGCTTGATCATGTTGAGCATAACAAAAGGTCTAAGATCTCCCTTGATTGGCTATCATTGTATAAGCCTCCATTATTGCCCATCAATGCCCCAGAAATCCTAGACCCTATCCCGACCTTGCATTGAGAAGGGAAACCATTGACTCGTCAGACACCGATGAACCCTCTTCGGAGAACCCCATTGACACTGATGAAGACCTTGTCATTCCTCAACAATCTGAGGACCTAGAACTTGCCCATTGACTCTCTGCAGTGCTTAGTATCCCCAGAGTACCCACCCCACCGTCCCCAGCCCCAGTCAATCGCCAACTGGCATTTACCCTGCCCCCACCCCCAGCCCAGGTCACCATAATGACCAAACCCACTGAATTCTGTCTCAGAGCCCCCAACACCTTTGATGGCTTCTATGCTGATGCCATGTCCTGGCTATCCACTGTCCAAATCTACCTCATCATAAACAAGGCTGTTTACAATGATGACAATAAGAAAATCACCTACGCCTTGTCCTACATGAAAAAGGACTTGGCCACCATCTGGGCCTCTACCTTTCGGAAGAAGGCCATCGCTGCCCAAACCTTCAGAAAATTTGATGACTTCCTTGTCAAATTCAAGAGTGCTTTTGAGTACCAAGACACCAAGAATCAGGCCATCAACTGGCTTCATTCGGAACGCCTCATCCCCAAGAAAAGCAGATCTTATGGTCCTGAACTCTCTCGGCACATCACCGAGTTTAGAAACAATGTCGCCCTCTCTGGCATCACTGATCAGAACATCCTGATCAACTACTTTGCTGCTGGTATTCCCCCTCCCCTCTCCTGCCGCATTCTTTCCATGGATATGGTCCCCACTAAAGTTGATGAGTGATATTCGAAGGCCGTTCACTTCCAAGTCCAGAATGACCATGCCCAGACCATTGTCAACCAACATTGCACCCATTCCACTCCTGCCTACCAGTCCTACCAGATCCCCTCCATCTTCTCATCTTTCCAGAAAACTGCGATCCTGACATCATGGACGTTGATGTGGTCAATGTCCCCAGATCCCCTAAGCTAACTCCCGAGGAGTGGGAGCGATGCTTCAAAGAAGGACGTTGCCTACAATGCAGGCAGAAAGGCCATCAGGCCGACACTTGTATCAAATTCTCAAAGGAACCTCATAAGACTTCAGTCAAACAAGTCGAACAGGTCAATGATGACCTCCCCAAACTCCAGACCTGTGATGATGACAATGATGACAACCCCACTGTTTGTCACATCCAATTCACCCTTTCCCCCAAGAAGGATTTTTAGAATGGAGACCTCGGCCGAGGTGGGACTCTCCTAAAGTACAATGTGTAAATGTATCTACTCTGCCTGGTTCAATGCAAATCCCTGTCCAAGTCATTGTTCCCTCGCACACATTGAAAACCGTTGACACTTGCACCCTCATCAATAGCAGCACTGACATCTCTTGCATTGATTGAGGCTTTGTTTGAAAAAACAAGCTCCCCATCACTTGACTCCTCTCCCCCCTCAATGTCACCAACCTCAACCAGGGACTCACAGACAAAGAAGGAGTTCGATTCACCACCAAACTCTTTGTTCACATTGAAGGACTCACCCACAAAGTCCTCTTCTATGTCATGGATTGTGGTCGACAAAATCTCATCCTTGGTCTTCCCTGGTTGAAGCTGTCAACCCCACCATCAACTGGTTTGGTCAGACTCTCTCCATCAATGAGTCTACCGATCAATCCAAGAAGCTCTATATGCTTCACAAAGTTAACTTGAACCAATACAAAACCCATTTCCAACAGTTCAAACTCTCCCCTTGACCTCCTTGCCACATCCAAGTGGACTTTGTCTATGACGGATGCCTCTATGAATACTTCAATTATGAGACAGAACCCCAGTATCTCTGCCGGGCTTGTGACAACTACACTGTCAACTGCATCATTCGATGTGGTTATCATTTCATTCCCAAAGGTGATCCCCTCATTGCCAAACTCATGAACTCTACTGAGTTGGCCATGGCTACTGAGAAAGCCAAACCCAAGGTCACCCTTCCCTCTGAATACTCCAACTTTGCCTCCATCTTCTCGAAAGACCATAGACCACATACCACTCATACCCCTATGATTATGAGATCAACCTTGATGAATCTTTCACATCAAAAATTGGAAAGATTTACTTCCTCTCTCCAGATGAGCATAAGGTTATGGAAGCCTTCCTCGACGAGAATCTTGCTTTAGGCAAGATACTGTTATGCTTGATGTGGTCAAGTGTAGGCCTGCAGTGGTTCGAGGGCTTACTGTTGCTATACAGCAGACAGGACGAGGGGGCCTGATGAGGGGGTTCCTTGATAGGGAGGCTAAGGCTGGTGTAGGACTAATGTTGGGTCGAAGGGGGTCTGCTCAAGGGTCTTCCTTGGCAGAGGTTCTGGGGACCATTGAGGACTGAGAGATCAATGGGTCTGAGGGCATTGCAGGACTAGTGATGGATCGAGGGTTCAAAGGGAGTGTCCACTCAACAGTAGGACAAGGACTGGGGACCTGAGAGCAATTCCAATATACTAGGTAAATTGCAGGGAGTCTAAGATAGGGAATACACCTGAGTATCAAGGGTTTATATATGCAAGCCAAATGGTTAAGGGTAAAAAAAGGAAGAAGGTGAGTCAGCAAAAGAAAGTGATGGAATTGTGAAGAAGCTGAGTCACTATGGAGTGGATGCAATGGCATCAGATAAGTATGGGTAATACAACTGCAGATGAGTCATGCTAAATAAGTAAGTGGGAATGAGAAAGTAAATGGAAAAAGAAGGGGACTCAAGTGGGGTTCAAACAGCGAGGGTCAAGGTCCTTTGGTACATGCAATGAGTAAATATAGGGAAAAGAAAAGAGGGACCCAACAAATCATAACATTACCCCTGTTGTATGGGTGAGACTGTGATGAAACCTTTAGTAGTCACTGCGACAGGACCCAGTCTCATTGTCATCAGCTTCAGCACTGACAAAGAACTCATAGTCATCTGCTGCCAGCAGAGAGGAAGGGGGAGTGGGGACCCAATGAGGGATCCAAACATTGGGGCATTGTTCTGGTGGGGTAGGATGGCCACGGCACAAGGAGGAGGACCATGAGGAATGAGGGGACTGGTGTATAGATAAGTCTGAAGAGGAGGATGCCAGTGCGCAAGGGGTGTACAGGCAAATGGGACATGCATGTTGGGAATGTCCTGGGGATTGCCTGTGGCAGATGGGACATTGATAGAAAGGGCAAAGGGGATGGCAATGTCCAAGGCAGCGGCATTGGTAACATGCTTCATGATAGTGCAGGTGGTTGGGGGGAAGGGACCAGACTCCTTGGTTACTGGCCCAGTAGTCATCGGCATGATCTAGGGCAGTGACTTCTTGGGCAGAGAGTGGTTCCGAAGACATGGATGGGGTAGAGACATGGTTGTTGCCTATAGCAGCAAGATTTTGGAGATATCAATCAATGCCGATAATAAAGTCAGTCATGTCCAACTGATGCATCAGCTGGACGAGGTCATGCTCCAAGGTCTGATGAAGGCAATGGATATGAAGGTTGGCCAATGCTTGGGTGGTAGAGGCCATGGGGGTGGCAGCAGAGATGGTGATGCAGGAGTTCATCAGGAAGAGACAGTATATGAGGGTGAAGGGGGAGTGGGGTTCCATGTGGGCATCAAGCACCATAGCAAGACTAGAGTCTCAGAGTTTGGTGGCAATGGCAATGGCGAGGTCATCGTTGAGGGGTGTTGGGTGGTTGGGTAGGGCAGTGGGTGGGATGGACAATGGGAGGCATGTGGGATGATTGAAGATCCATTGAGCCAAGGGAATGGTATAGTAGTGGGGATGAGGGGTTCAGTGTGGGTCCAGCTGAAGCCGGGCCATGCAGAGGGAATGCCTTCTGTGTCATTGTGGAGGTATTGGATCAGAGAGGGGGGGGGCACAAGGATGGATGCATCATTGAGCTCAAGAGGGTTGTTGGCAGGGGTGGTCGTAGACCAGCCAGCTTCAGCAACATCAGAGGGAATGTCACTGGGAGCAGGAGAGGGTATGGAGAGGGTGATGGACATGATTGTGAGGGATGTGGTTTGGTTTGAGATTGCGGAAATCGAGTGACAACATTTATAGTTGTTGAGGAGGGAACTGGAGTTTCGTAGATTCCATTTGGATTCCCAGGAGTCTTCCTCAGTGGTGTATCCCTTCCATTGGATCAGGAAGGAATGGGAGGATGGAGGTCCACGATGCTGGATGATTTTCTTGATTTCATATTCTTCATGTCCATCGATAAGATCAGGCAGTGGGAAGAGGTAGTTTGGCCTGTGAATGGGGTTTTTGCAGTAGGGGGAAAAGAGAGACACGTGGAACACTGGGTGGATTTTCCACGATCGTGAGAGGCACAGTTTGTAGGTGATGGGAGTGTACGAGAATGAGTCTCAGACATATGGTAGTAGGTGTGACTATGTTACCTGTACGAGAATGAGTCTATGTGTACAGGTTAGCTATGAGTAGGTAAACAAGTGTGGAATGAACATACCTCAGACACATGGTAGTAGGTGTGACTGAGGAAAAGGGAAAATGTATGACCAAGAAATATCAATGGTATTATGTAAGCTATGTTTGTATGCTAAGCTAAATCTAACAGGGAGATAGCACCTTAACGATGGTAAAGGGGCCTTCATGTTTTGGGGCAAACTTTGGATTGACAATGGAGCATTTGAGGTTTCTGGCCTCAAGTCAGACTTTGGATCCCTTGGTAAAAGGGGCGAAGGAACGGTGGTTTTGGGATGCCATGACTTGGCGAGTGAGTTTGTGGGCAGCAAGGGCTTCATTGCAAGTGGCAACAAGGGATTTGAGGTGATCTTCAATGGCGGGGATGTTGGAGTTGGTGATGACTGAGGGGAGGGCATGGGGTTCATATCCCATCATGAGATAGAATGGGGTCTGTCCAGTGACAGAGTGGGGGTGATGATTGTGGGTGAACTCAGTGTGAGGGATGAGTTCAGACCATGTGGTGGGGTTACTTCTGCAGAAGATGTGGAGGTAGGTCTCGACTTCCTGGTTGACCCATTCAGTTTCACCATCAGTCTGGGGATGGTATGCGATGGAGAGCATGAGGGAATAGTTGAGAGCATGTCCCAACACTTTGGCAAAGGCAGAGGCAAACTGAGGATCTTGATCAGAGATGATTCTGTTGTAAAGGCTGAATCAAAGGAAGACTTTGTGAAAAAAGAGGACTGTGATCCCTTTGGCAGTGATGGTTTTCTTGGTGGGGCAGAGAATTACCCCCTTAGTAAGGCCATGGTCAACCACGACCAAGAGAGTATCAAAGCTTGAGGATTCAGGGAGGTCGGTGATCAGATCGCATGAGATCTGTTGGAAGGGGTGAGTGCAGGTGGAGCGGATGGGGGTAAGCAGAGGGACAGTGGGGTGGGTGTTGGCCTTGTGTTGTTGGCATGAGGCACAACCTTCAATGTACTTGCGTACATATTGAGCGAGGCCTGGCCACCAAAACTCAGTGGCGACAAGCTGGTGAGTTTTGAAATAACCAGGGTGACCAGTGGTTTCATGATCATGGCAGCACTGGAGGATGGAGTGCCAGAGGGATTCATCGGGGGGAATGTAGACACGTCCTTGGAAAGTAAGAATGCTGTCTTTGTACTGCCAATTGGAGAGTTGAGACCGAAAGGCGGGGGGAATGGTTCCATCAAGGGATTGAAGGGCATTGAGGATGAAGGGATCCATCTTGGAATGAGATGAGATGTGCTCCTGGAGCATGGCATCAATGATGTTGACAAACAAGGATGGGGGAAGAAGGGCGACTCCTTTGTTGTCAGTGTCATTAGAGGGAAGGAGATCAGGGCAGTGGGAAAGGGTGTCTGGGCCAGCAAGGAGTTTACCGGGGACATGGATCATGGTCAGATCAAAATCTGTGAGGTTGAGGAGCCAATGGGCTTGTCGGCGATTGAGGTTCTGTGCTGACCAGAAGTAGGTCAGGTTCTTGTGGTCTGTAAAGACTTGGACTGGGTGGGAGTTGCCATGGAGATAATGGCACCAGGATTTCAGGGCTTGCATGATAGCGAGGAGTTTCCAATTGTAGATGTCATAGTTTCATTCTGCTGGTGAGAATGACTGGGAGAGATAAGAACAAGGATGCCAATCCCCATTGATATCTGTCTGAAGGAGGATAGCACCTGAGGTGAACTTGGAGGTGTCCATGGTGATAGCAAACAGAGCAGAGAGGTTGAGGAGTTGGAGGACTGGGCGGACAAGGAAGAGTTCTTTGAGATGATCAAAGGACTTTTGACATTCAGGGGACCAGGCCCAGGGACTGGTTTTCTTGGTGAGATCAATGAGGGGGCAGGTGATGGAGGAGTAGTCTGGGATAAAGTGACAATAGAAGTTGGTGAAGCTGAGGAAGGATCGGACATCGCGAAGCTTTTCAGGGGTAGGCCAGGATGCAATCCCATCAAGTTTGACAGGGTTCATGGTGAGTTGACCAGATTTGACGATCATTCCTAGGAATTCAACTTCTTTGGCAGCAAAGTTGCACTTTTTGAGTTTAAGGTAAAGATCGAGGTCCTTCATATGCTGAAGGACATGCTTACTTTGTTCAGTGTGGGTTTTCTCATCAGGAGAGAAGATGAGAAGATTGTCCATATAGATGATGAGCCATCCTTCGGCAATCATGTCATGAAAGGAGTCATTCATGAACCTTTGAAAGGTGGCGGGGAGTTGGTGAGACTGAAGAACATTATGGTTGGTTTGAAGAGTTCTTTATGGGTAATAAAGGTGGCTTTCCATTGATGTCTTTCTTTGATTTGGACGTTGTTGTAGCCTCATTGAACATCGAACTTTGTGAAGACCTTTGCATCATGGAGTTTGTCGACAAGGTCAGAAACTAGGGGAAGGGGGTAGGCATCACAAACAGTATGTTTGTTGAGATACCTGTAGTCCTGGCATGGATGAAGTCCACCATCCTTCTTTTTGATGATGAAGAATGAGGAGGCTTGGGGGGAGTTTGAGGGGTGTATCTTGCCCAAAGCAAGATTCTTGTCGAGGAAGGTTTCTGTAGCCTTATGCTCGTCAGGAGAGAGAGGGTAGATCTTCCTGACCTTGGGTGTGAAAGATTTGTCAAGGTTGATCTTGTGATCATAGGGGCATGAGGGGAATACATGGTCCATGGCTTCTTTCGAGAAGACAGAGGCGAAGTTGGAATATTCAGGGGGGAGGGTGACTTTGGGTTTGGCTTTCTCGGCAGCCATGGCCAACTCTGTAGAGTTCATGAGTTTGGTAATGAGAGGATTGCCCTTGGGGATAAAATGATAACCGCATCAGATAATGCGGTTGACGATGTAGTTGTCATGAGCATGGCATAGGTACTGTGTGCCCTTATCCAGTTCTGTTGTCCCTAATTTACAAGGGGAGCAGAGCAGAGGTATGGAGTGATGAGAGGTCAGAGGAGAGAACAGAGAATGGAACTAAGTTGATATTCGAACTAAAGAGCTAAGACATATTATAGTGGGTTTATATACAGAGGTCAAAGTCTGAATATAGTAAAGCCAGGGTCAGAGGGATGGAGGAAACTAAGTACCACTACTGTGCCAGTCAGTTGCACAGCCGGAGCTGTGCTCCTTACCCTAAGCACTGCAGTGATGGAATGGTGACTAAACTATGAAGAGAACAAAGGGGAATGTAACATAACATACATGAACCAAAGAGAAAAGCAGATATGGAAGAATGGAGATCATAGAGATGGAATAGCAGAGGTATTACACATGGAGGAGTGGAGAGGACTTAGTGAAAATCTGGGATATGACAGTAGAGTTCTTTGGATTGATTGGTGGATTCATCAATAGAGAGGGTTTGACTAAATCAGTTGATGATGGAATTCATCACTTTCAACCATGGGAGACTGAGGATAAGATTTTGCCTTCCACAGTCCATGACATAAAAGAGGACTTTATGGATGAGTCCTTTGATATGAATGAAGAGTTTGGTGGTAAATTGAACTCCTCCTTTGTCTGTGGGTCCTTGGTTGGGGTTCAATTGAGAGGAGAGGGGAGTCAGGTGATAGGGAGCTTGTTTTTGTGCACAAAGCCCCAATCAATGCAGGATATGTCAGCACCACTATCAATGAGGGCATGAGTGTCAATGATTTTCAACTTGTGTGAGGAAACAATGACTTGAATGGGGATTTGCATTGAACCAGGTAGAGTAGATACATTTACACATTGTATTTTAGAAGAGGCTTGCATCAGTTGAGATCTCCATTCTAAAAACCCTCCTTTGAAAGGGAGAATTGGATGTGACAGATGGTAAAATCATTGTCATTGTTATTGCAGGATTGGAGTTTGGGGAGATCATCATCAATATGTTCTACTCATTTGACTGAAGTCTTACAAGGTTCCTTGGGAAATTTGATACAAGCATTGGCCCAGTGGCCTTTTTACCTGCATCATAGGCAGCATTCTTCTTTGAAGCATTGCTCCCGCTTTTTAGGAGTTAGCTTGGGGGGTTTCAGAGAATTGACTGCATCAATGTCCATGGTGTTGGTATCATGAGTTTTCTGATGGAATGGGGTGGGGGTCAAGTAAGACCAATAGGTCTGAGTGGAGGGGGCACAGTGTTATTAAGTCTGGTTCTGCTGGGGTCTGGGTACATGACTCCAGAATGCTGGAGTTGTACTGTGGTTGAAGTGACATTGGCTTCACCTTATGTGGTGTACCCTTGCCCAAGTCTGATGTCGCTAATTTATGAATGGAGTGGACTAGAGGTCTGGAGGGTCAGAGGATCGGAGGTGAGTCATTAAGACTCAGACAAGAGAATGCCAAGATGAGATCAATGGTGAAGACAAGAGAAGCAGGAACTAAGATGGTATTTGAACTGAGATACTAAGACAGAGTACAGGAGTTTATATACAGAGGAGGGAAGTCCGAAATAAGTATGGTATGAGTTGGAGGAATGGAAGTAGCAAAGTACTGGTGCAGTGCTGATTCATTGCACAGCTGGAGCTGTGCACCCTATCCTGAGCATTGCACAATGGAATGGAGACTAACTAAATGAAATACAAGAGAGCATAGGAAAGTAACATAACATAACATATGCAGAGTAGAAGGAGACGTTGGAGGAGAACATATTGGAGTAAAGTCACCAGAGGTAACCAGATAGTGCCGGAGGGGTCCAGAGTTGACTTAGGGAATTTCTGGGATATGACAGTATCCCCCTCTTAGGCCTGAACCCCTGAAGGCCGTGATATATATATGTCTAAGCAAAAGTACATGGAGGTGACGGTTTAGCTGGGGCTTCCATGTGGGAATCAAAGCAAGGTAGAGCCGGAGTTCGGAAAGGATATATATAAGGCAGGGAGTCTGCCGGATTTGCTCTTTCATCATCCTTTCCATGTCCCCTACTCCATCAGTGACAACACCGGTACCGGTTCCCGACCTCACTTCCTGGTCAGATGACCATATCCAGAAGGACAAGGACAACAATGACGAAGAACTTAGCAAAGTGAAATTCGCTGAGTATTGCCAGTGGGCAAATGAGAGGAAGGAGAAAAAACAGTGTGAGGAGAAGGAGAAGAAGTGGCACGAGGAAGAAGAGTGGAGGAGAGCTGAAGAGGCGGAGAAGGTGAGGCATGAGGCAGAAGAGGCCAAATGCTGAAAGCGTGATGAGGAAGAGACAAAGAGGAGGGCAAAGGAGATCGCGGCACAGCAGTGTGTGAGGGAGCAGGAGGAAACACCAGAGGTAAGTCCTTCCCTTTGTAAGATGAACCAACCTGACTCAGAGCAGGAGCAACTCGGTGCGGAGCCAGCCCGGCCTGTGAACAAGGGCAAAGGCAAGGTGCAGGCTGTCAAAGAACTGGTAGTGCAATCAGAGGATGCATGCCATCAATGTGTTTGCAAGAATATCAAATGCATGCCAGCCCACAGCAAGAAGGCTCGGTCATGCGTCGCATGTTTGACCATCAAGATGCAGTGTGAGTGCCCAGGGAATACCCTGACCAGAGATGACATAGACAAGGAGGCCAAGGTCATTGAGACCATCGAGGAACTGGGGCCCAGAAAACGCAAGGCAGATGTGGAGGTGCTAAGGCCAAAGAAGAAGGCCCAGACCAAGTCAGAGGACAATAGGTCACTGGGGCCAGTCATTGGAGTCCTCAGAGAGATGCTAGGGGTATGGTGAGAGATGGCTGAAACTCAATGCTGGGATTCCCGGAAAAGGGAAGAAGAGGCATCGCGGGTCGCAGCCCAACTCCGGGGCATCATGAGGTCCATGCAGGATATTGACTATGATGTATCAATGTATCTGGCGGCGAAGAAAATGGTTCTGACCCCCAAGATGGATTGGGGAACACAGATGGAAGAGGGTTTGTCGCTGGAGGTGGAGGGTGATGAGTCTGGAGATGATGAGTTCAGAGATGATGTGTCCAGAGATGAGGAGTCTGGAGAAGGAGACGTGGAAATGGGTGGCCAGTAAAGGCCAAGAAACATTGTATAGTAGTATATAGTAGTTCTTTTGTTTTTGTTTTTGTTTTACTGTACATAATAAAGTCATTGTTTTTCAGAGATGAGAGAAAATGAGACGGAGTGAATGGGAACATATACGGAGTCAGAGAAAACAGATCAGAGTACTATGAGAGAAACTAAGTTAAAGGAAATCTAAGTAGGGAAATGGATCAAGTGATGTGAGAACCAGGCTTATCTGGATACTGGACATGAAAATCAGTGACTAGCTTGAAGATGTGATCTAGCTCTGTCGTGAGTAACCAGGATGTTTCTTTGTCGATACCTTCGTGGCCAACCATTGGACTAGGTATAGGATTTTGCAATGCTTTCTCCTGTGGTTGATCTTGAAGTCAAGAATCTCGGAGATCTCATACTCAGGTTCACAGTCAACTTCTACTGGAGGAGGGGGAGGTTGGATGCAATTGGAAATTGTGTTCGGGACCACAGGTTCTAGCTGGGAAATATGGAAGATCAGGTGAATGGACTTCATGGAATTGGGGAGCTGGAGCATGAAGGAAAGGGAGCCAGCTTGAGCGATGATGGGATATGGACCTAAATTCTTCTTGGAGAACTTTTTAGAGGGTCAAGTAGAGTTAAAGTACTTAACCTTGACAAAAACCTGATCTCTGACCTTGAAGTCTGGAGCAAGAGTTCACTTGGCATTGGCCGTTCCTTGGTATCACTTTTGTGCTGCAGCTATTTCCTCATGGAGGAATTGATGAAGGGAGTCAAGATTTACCAAGTACTCTTGGGATGTTTGAATGGTAACCCTTATTGGCAAAGAATGGTGAGATTTCCATTGTAGCATTTGGAGCATTATTATACATGAACTCTGCAAGGGGCAAGAGTTCAGACCAGTTGTTCTGTTGGTAGTTACAATAGATACAGAGGTACTACTCAAGGGTTTGATTCATTCATTCAGTCTGTCTGTCACCCACTGGGTGATAACTGGAGGTGAAGTGAAGCTTGATGTCCAACACCTTGCCTAGAGAGTGGAAGAAGTGGGAGACAAACTTGGAGCCTCTGTGGAAGGTGATGTGGGAGGGAACTCCGTGTTTAGAGAACACATGGAGGAGGAAAAGTTTCACTAGCTCTGAAGATGTTACCTTATCATTGGTCGGGATGAATATGCATTGTTTGGACAGTCAGTCCATGATGATGAGAATGGCAGTATGTTCAGAGGAGTTAGGGAGTTGTTCAATAAAATCCATGGAGATGGTGTTATGCTCGACGTGGTTAAGCGTAGGCCTGCAGAGGTTCGAAGGCTTACTGTCGCTATACAGCAGACAGGACGAGGGGGCCTGATGAGGGGTTTCCTTGACAGGGAGGCTAAGGCCGGTGTAAGACTAACATCGGGTCGAGGGGGGGTCTGTTCGAGGGTCTTCCTCAACAGAGGTTCTGAGGACCATTGAGGACCGAGGGATCAACGGGTCTTGGGGAGGTCGCAGGGCTAGCGACAGATTGAAGGTTCAGAGGGAGCGTCCATTCAACAGCAGGACGAGGACTGGGGGACCCAAGAGCAACTCCAAGATACTAGATAAATTGCAGGAGGTCTAAGATGGCAAATACACCTGAGTATCGAAGGTTTATATATGTGAGCCAAGTGGTTAAGGGTAGGTCAATGGAAGAAGATGAGTCAGTGATAGAAAGCGATGGAATCGCGAAGAAGCTGAGTCACTACGGAGTAGATGCGATGGCATCGGATAAGTATTGGTGATACAACTGCGGATGAGTCACACTAAATAAGTAAGCGGTATTGCAAAGACAATGGTAAAAGAAAGGACCCAAGCAGGGCTCAAACAGTGAGGGTCAAGGTCCTTTGGTATACATGATAAGTGAAGCGAGGAAAAGAAAGAGGGGCCCCATGAATCGTAACAGATGGAGTTTCATGATTTCTCAGAGATGGGGAGTTATTTAAGAAGCTCATAAGGCTTATGTCTTGGAACTTTTGCACGAGAGCAGGCTATGCATGAAAAGACGTACTCCTTGATGAATGTCCAGATGCTGGGCCAGGTGTATTTGTGATGAATAAGTTCAAGGGTGCAGTTTTGGCTGAAGTGGCTGGAGATAGGATGGTCATGCTTGAACCAGAGGACTCGGAGACAAAGGTCATCAATATCAGGGACATAGATGCAGTTATCGAGATGTAAGAAGCCTTCAGAGTCAATGGTTCAATGGAACTCAGAGGTAGAGTCAGATGGGAACAAGTGGATGGCAGTGAGGGGATTGGAGGGAAGACTGGAGAGGATGTCACTGTGGAGGTTCTCAAGGTCGAAGAGCATGCTGGCCTGAAGGATCAGATAAGCTAGGTAGATAGCTCAGAGGAATGCAGTGAGTTGTTCCTGAATGAAAACCGGTCGAAAGTTGTGGGAATTAACATGAGTGTAGTCCTTATCCTCTTTTTTGGGATAGATGTCCCAGCATCTAGTGAGGACATCAGGTTTCTCACTGAGTCGGCTGGGGTGAAACTGGATCACCATGTTGAACTGGGAAAGGTACTCTGACCAGCAGGCTTGCTGCCGGGTCAGGAGTTTAGTCATGGAAAAATATTCCAGGTTTTTGTGATCAGTAACCACATCAACCGGAGTACCGGAATCTTCAAGGTAATAGTACCAGATCTGAAAGGCTTCATGAATAGCCAAGAACTCCTTGTCATGGGTGTCGTAGTTCAGCTCTGGTGCGGTCATCATGTGGGAGTAGTAAGCCACCAGCTGGACTTCATCATCCGGGCAATTTATGGAAAGAATGTTGATGATAGCATAGTTGAAGGTGTCAGTTTCAATGATGATGGGAGCATCAGGAGTCCAATGGGTGAGGATAGAAGTGGAGGTAAAAGCAGTCTTGAGCACTTTGAAGGCAGAGCGACAGGTGTCAGTGAAAGTCCAGGGAATGCCTTTGCAGGTGAGATGGGTAAGAGGAATGATGATATTGGAATAATTGTGGATGAATCTCCGGTAGAAGTTGGTGAACCCTAAAAATGACTGGATATCTTTGACCTTCTGGGGTTCAGGCCAGTTAAGAATTGACTGAACCTTGTCTGAAGACATGGTAAGACTGGCAGGGGACATCCGATATTCGAGGTATTTGGTAGAGTCAGTGTGGAACTCACATTTTTCAGGTTTGGCATATAAGCCATGCTTCCAGAGGTGCTGGAGAACTTCCTTAACATGCTCCTTATGGGAGGTCATGTCTTCAGAGAAGATTAAGATATTGTCAAGGTAGATGATCACGCACTGACATCAAGTAAATCAGCAAAGATAGTATTGACAAACCGCTGGAACACTGCCAGGGTGTTCATGAGACCGAATGGCATGATGAGCCATTCATAAGAGCCATACCAAGTGCAGAAGGTAGTCTTCCATTCATTACCTTCAGCAATGCGGACCAGATGGTACACATGCTGGAGATCAATCTTGGAGTAGATCTTGGCATGACTTGGAGCATCTAGAAGGTCGGAAATGCAGGGAAGTGGGTAGCGGTCTTTCTTTGTGATTTTGTTGAGGTCTTGGAAGTCAATGCAAAGGCGGAGAGAGCCATCCTTTTTGTGGACAAAGAGGACTGGAGCAGTGTGAGTGGAGGAAGAGGGACGAATGAAGCTGATAAATAAATGCTCATCAAGGAAGGCACGGAGGGAGTCAAGCTCAGAAGGGGAGAGAGAGTAGATGGTGCCAAGTGGAGGGGAGGTACCTTCTTCCAGATCGATCTTGAGGTCATGCTCATGGTAAGGGGCTAGAGTATCAGCCCATTGTTTACTGAACATGTCGGAGAAGTCATGATACTCTGGAGAGGTCAATCTGTTCTGGGGGTTGGGTAGCTGCAGCTCAGTGGTCACCTTCTCAGGGGCAGAGTTGAAGACTGAACTGAATGGAGCCTTGAAGGCGGCATGCCAAAGCAAATGCCAGAGTGTTGATAAGCATGATGGGTGAAGCCTTACACTTGGAGAAACGTGGTGTATCAGTGAAGGGGATGACTGGAGGCGGAGGAACCTTAGGCATTGGGGGTAAGCTTGGTGGTGCCAGACTGGACTACTGAGTAGGATGGAAAGAAATACTGCTCAAGACCCAGTCAATCAATGGATTGTAGCAGGTGAGCCAGTTGTGTCCAAGAACTAAGGAGCAGGAGTCATCTAGCAGAGTGACATAAAATGTCATTGGAGTAATATCACCAGTTGAGAAGAGGATAGAGAGGTCAAGAGCTTGAGTAATGGTTGAGTTTGAAGTGCCATCAAAGAGTTGAAAAAGGAGCGGAGGGACCGTATAGGTGGACAGGTTATGTTTATGCATAAAATTTATATATATGAAACAATCAAAGGATCCTGAATCTACAAGCGCAGAGAATGGAGCAATGTCACGTGCAACTAAAGAAATGAAAGGCATAAGCAATCGAGAATCGGAGAGAGCAGACACGTTGAGATGGATCTCCTTGGGTGCATATATGGTGTCAACACGACCATCCAGCTGTGTGGAGCTTTGGAGGTCGTGTTCTATTTTTTTGCCTTAGTGGAGGCCTCTGGTTTAACTTCCAGAGTTGGCTTTGTGGCACATGCTTTGGCTGCCCGGGATGTAGACCAAGGGCAGTCCTTGGTGACATGTTCATCTTGGCCACAGAACATGCGTAACTTGTTGTTGAAGTGTCACTTTTGTTCGGCAGTGATCAGCTTGCTGTCCTTACTGAGCTTTGAGGAGAGGTCAGGTTTTGGGGGAGAGGTGGAGGTACCAGGAGTACTGGAAGCAGGGGTGGTGGATGTGGATTTTTTTTTGGAATCCTTCTGCTTGGATCCGCTGGACTTGTTATCAGACGACTTGTTATCAGAGACTGGTTTCTGTGTGCCGGAATTCTTCTGTTGGCAGTTGACCTCGGACTTTCTCTCCCAGTACCTTACATCAATGGATTGTGTGAGATGTCAGAGTTTGGCGAGAGTGGGTGGTTTGCTGATGCAGGAGATGTTGTCTTTGATCCGATTTGGAAGGCCATTGTAGAAATGGTGCTGGAGTGCACCTTCTCCATAGCTCCAGACTTGTGAAGTGATCTGGTTGAACTCCACAACATACTTATTGATACATTGCATGTCTTTCATCCCTAGGTTTTCGAGCTGGTGCTCGGCATCTCCAACAGGATTATGGGGCCTGAAGTTATTCTTCAACTCGAGGACAAAGTCCCAGTAACTATCCATTCAGTTTGGACGGTATGCAGAATCTTCAGTGTCAAGAAGATCGGGCTCAAACCATTCTAGAGCCATTTCTTTTAAATAGGACTGTGCGAAAGTGACTTTAGTGTGGTTGGTCTGGAATGCCCTAGGCTGGTCTTGAAAATTGAGTTCGCACTGGACAAGGAAAGTCCAGAGCTTGTGAGACTCCATACTGTCGAATTGGTCTGGTTCACAAACTTTTATATGCTGGCTTCCAGAGTTGTTGGGGTGGTGGTTAGAGCACAACAGCCCTCTGATGGCATCAGCCAAATTGGTGAACATATCTTGGGGGTTGTTGTTGTCAGCATCTTTGTTGCTATCCTGATCTCTGGGGCCATTATCTGGATATCCTTCAGGGAACTCATCGTTTCCTTCGCCAGGTAGTCTGAAGTCATCTTGTTCATAGTAGTCCGAACTGTCATTGTCTGGGTCACCATCAGGGCCATCACTGTGATCCAAAGGTGGACACAGAGGCAATGTGTCGAAACCACCAGGGAAAGCTTTTTCTGTTTCATTGTCACATTTGAAGACTTCTTCAATGCATGCACTAAGTGGTGGGGAGCATGTGCAAGAGATAGAGGGAATTGGTTGACAAGTGGAATAGCTTTGGAATTGATTTACAACTTCTGGAGTATGGCATGAACTGGCAAAAAAAGAAAATGGATCTGGCTGAGCAGCTGCTTTGCATTCCTGGGTTCTCCGAGAATGAGAGAGAGTCTGCATAATGTGGGTAGCCATGGGTGATTGTCAAATGATGTGAGGATAGGATGGGAAAGATGGATGAAGGAACTCAAACAAGTGTGAGTTTGAATATACTATTAAGTTTGGTTCTGCTGGAGTCTGGATATGTGACTCCAGAATGCCAGAGTTGTACTGTGGTCAGAGTGACACTGGCTTCACCTTATGTGGTGCACCCTTGCCCAAGTCTGATGTCACTAATTTACAAATGGGGCAGACTAGAGGTCCAGAGGATCAGAGGATTGGAGGTGAGTTGTTAAGACTCAGATGAGAAAACCCCAAGATGAGATCAATGGTGAAGACAGGAGAAGTGGGAACTAAGATGATATTCAAACTGAGGTACTAAGACAGAATACAGGAGTTTATATATGGAGGAGGGAAGTCTGAAATAAGTATGATATGAGTCAGAGGAACAGAAGTAGTGAAGTACTGATGCAGTGCCAGTTCATTGCACAGCCAGAGCTGTGCACTCTACCCTGAGCACCACACAATGGAATGGAGACTAACTAAATGGAATACAAGAGAGCATAGGAAAGTAATATAACATAACATATGTGGAGTAGAAGAAGACATCGGAGGAGAACATATTGGAGTAAAGTCACTGGAGGTGACCAGATATTGCTGGAGGGATCTGGAGTTGACTTAGGGAATTTCTGGGATATGACAGGTGTTGATTAATGATAGCCTGAGCATGATCATTCGGGACTTGGAAGTGAATGGCTTTAGAGTACCATTCATTGACCTTGATGGAGACAGTATCCATGAAAAAGATGCAGTGGGTGAGAGGAGGAGGAATGCCAGTGATGAAGTAGTTGATCAAGACATTCTGATCAGTGATGCCAGACTGGGCAACATTGTTTCTGAACTTAGCAATGTACTTGGTGAGTTTGGGGCCATATGATCTGTTTTTCTTTGTAACAAGATGTTTGGAGTGGAGCCAGTTGATGGCTTGGTTTTTGGTATCTTGGTGCTCAAAGGCACCCTTGAATTTGACAATAAAGTTTCCAAATGTCTAAGCTGTGATGGCTTCTTTCCAAAAGGTGGAAGCCCAGATGGTGGCTGAGTCCTCTTTCATGTAGGACAGGGTGTAAGCAACTTTCTTGTCATCGTTATTATAAATGGACTTATTCACAAGGAGGTACATCTGGATCATGGATAGCCAGGGCATGGCTTTGGCATAGGAGCTGTCAAAGGAATCAGGGGCTTCAAGACAGAGTTCAGTGAATTTGATGATTGACATAGTGGTCTGGGGTGGGAATGGTTACTGGAGTAGTGGCAAGGTAAACACTAGTTGACAATTAACTAGGGTTGGTGATGGTGGGGTGGGTTCTCTGGAGATATTAAGTGCCACAAAAAGTCTGTGGGGGAGATCTAGGTCCTCAGGTTGTTGAGGGATGACAAGGTCTTTGTCAGTGTTGATGGGATTCTCAGAGAATGATTTATCAGTGTCAGATAAGTCAAGGATTTTTCTTTTCAATGCAAAGTCAGGATAGGATCAAGGGTTTCTGGGGCATTGATGGGAAATGGTGGCTTATTTGATGATAGCCTTTCTTTAGGAGAGATCTTAGACCATTTGTTATGCTCAACGTAGTCATGATATGGCCTGTGAAGGTTCAAGGATTTACTATTGCTATAAAGCAGACAGGGGTTGAGGGGACCTGACAAGGTGTTAACCTTATGATTTTGCTTTCCTGCATACATTAGTGAGTCACGCTCTACATGAGTGAGTCATGCTCTACATTAGTGAGTCACGCTTTACACTAGTGAGTCACACCTAGTGACATGGTAGTGTTGTGTAGTATTAGTGTGGCGCTTCAGATGTAGCCCGGAGTTCACTGTCTATGTCCCTTAGTTTCTGACAGTGAGCTCCAGGTATGTTAGCTTGCTATTCTACTCGAATACATAAGTTTCTGACAGTGAGCTCCAGCTGTGTCAATCCAGCTGTTAACAGGTTATGAGCCCCGCACTTTAGAAGCGCTATCTTTGCTGTCCACTACTCTGGTTGGACTTACCAACTCGAACCACCTCTACTCGGTGCCTACTCGCTTTAAACCGACTATCTCTGATCTACATTGCATCAGTATGGTCTCATCCCATCCTAAATCCCATTACACCATCCCTCAGCATCGTCCTGATGTCCCCACCACTGCTCTCACATCCCATGACATCCTGGAACACGCTGGGAACACATCTCTTCGATCCAGTGATCCCTCGGACCCATTCTCCCCACTCCAGCTTGATGCAGACCATGACTGGAATGCTGACACTGGAGCTACATCCCACATGACCCCACATCGCCACTGGTTGTGCAATTATGCGCCCAAATGCGTCCCAATCAAGCTTGCAGACAATACTGTGGTCTACTCTGCTGGTGTTGGATCAGTTGTCTTCCACCCAGTCATTGATGGAAAACCCAGTCATGCTGTCGAGTTCTCCAATGTCCTACATGTTCCCCACCTTCGAACCAACCTCCTGGCAGTCCTCTACTTGACTCAACACAAGTCCTTTCTGGTCAGCATCAACTCGACCCACATGTCCTTCTCTAGGCCATCAGGACCACCTCTTTTCGTCGCCAGCATCAATAGCCACAATGCTGTTAACAGCTGGATTGACACAGCTGGAGCTCACTGTTAGAAACTAATGTATTCGAGTAGAATAGCTAGCTAACATACCTGGAGCTCACTGTTAGAAACTAAGGGACATAGACAGTGAACTCCGGGCTACATCTGAAGCGCCACACTAATACTACACAACACTACCACGCCACTAGGCGTGACTCACTAGTGTAAAGCGTGACTCACTAATGTAGAGCGTGACTCACTAATGTATGCAGGAGAGCGAAATCATAAGGTTAACAAATCTTTCCAACCTTGGGCATGAAAGATTCGTCAAGATTGATCTCGTGATCATAAGGGCGTGAGGGAGATACATGGTCCATGGATTCTTTCGAGAAGACGGAGGCAAAGTCGGAGTATTCTGGGGGGAGGGTGACCTTGGGTTTGGCTTTTTCAGCAGCCATGGCCAATTCGGTAGAGTTCATGAGCTTGGCGATGAGAGGATCACCTTTCGGGATGAAGTGGTATTCGCATTGGATGATGCAGTTGACAGTGTAGTTATCATGAGCACAGTGGAGGTATTGTGGTTCCATCTCGCAATCAAGGTATTCATAAAGGCATCCGTCATAGACAGAGTCTACTTGGACATGGCAAGGGGGTCAAGGGAAGGGCTTGAACTGCTGGAAGCGAGTTTCGTATTGGTTCAAGTCAACTTTGTGGAGCGTGTAGAGCTCCTTGGATTGGTCAGTGAACTCATTGATGGAGAGGGTCTGACCAAACCAGCCGATGGTGGGGTTGATGGCTTTCAACCATGGGAGGCTGAGGATGAGGTTTTGTCGACTGCAATTCATAACATAGAACAGAATTTTGTGAGTGAGTCCTTCAATGTGAACAAAGAGTTCAGTGGTGAAACAAACTCCTCCTTTATCCATGGGTCCTTGGTTGAGATTGGTGACATTGAGGAGGGAGGGGAGTCAGGTGGTAGGGAGCTTGTTTTTTCGGACAAAGCCCCAATTGATGCAAGAGATGTTGGCGCCACTATCAATGAGGGCACAGGTGTCGACGGTTTTTAACGTGTGCGAGGGTACAATGATTTGAACAGGGATTTGCATTGAACCAGGCAGCGTAGGTACAGTTACATGTTGTATTTTAGGAGAGTTCCGCATCGGTCAAGGTCTCCATTCTAAAAATCCTTCTTGGGGGGAAGGGTGAATTGGACGTGACGAACTGTGAGGTCATCGTCATCATTGTCGTCGCAGGTCTGGAGTTTGGGGAGGTCGTCGTCAACCTGTTCAACTCATTTGACCAAAGTCTTACAAGGTTCCTTGGGGTACTTTCCACAAGCATTGGCACAGTGGCCTTTTTGCCTGCAGCGTAAGCAACGTCCTTCTTTGAAGCATTGCTTCCGCTCCTCAGGAGTTAGTTTAGGGGGTCTGGGGACGTTGACCGCATTGACGTCCATGGCGTCAGGATCGTGGTTTTTCTGGGAAGGGGAGGAGGTGGAGGGGGTCTGGTAGGACCGGTATGTGGGGGTAGAATGGGTATGGTGTTGGTTAACGATGGTCTGAGCACGATCGTTCTGGACTTGGAAATGAACGGCTTTTGAGTACCATTCGTCAACCTTAGTGGGGACTGTGTCCATGGAGAGGATGCGGCGGGAGAGGGGAGGGGGAATGCCAGCGGCAAAGTAGTTGATCAGGACATTTTGATCAGTGATGCCCGAGAGGGCGATGTTGTTTCTAAACTCAGCTATGTGCTGAGTGAGTTCAGGACTGTAAGATTCGTTTTTCTTGGGGATGAGGCATTCCGAATGAAGCCAGTTGATGGCTTGATTCTTGATATCCTGGTGCTCGAAAGCACCCTTGAATTTGGTGAGAAAGTCAGTGAATGTTTCGAAGGAGTTGGCAGTGATGGCTTCCTCTCGGAAGATAGAGGCCCAGATGGCGACTAAGCCCTTTTTCATGTAGGACAGGATGTAGGTGATTTTCTTATTGTCGTCATCATAAACGGCTTTGTTTATGATGAGGTAGGTCCAGATAGAGGATAGCCAGGGCATGGCATCGGTGTAAAAGCCATCAAAGGCATCAGGGGCTCCGAGACGGAGTTCAGTGGGTTTGGTCATCATGGCAACTTGGGCTGGGGGTGGGGGCAGGGTAAACGCCAGTTGGCGATTGACTGGGATTGGGGATGGTGGGGTGGGTACTCTGGGGATACTAAGTGCCACAGAGAGTCGATGGGCGAGTTCTAGGTCCTCAGGTTGTTGAGGAATGATGAGGTCTTCATCAGTGTTGGCAGGGTTCTTCAAAAAGGGTTCATCGGTGTCCGACGAGTCAAGGGTTTCCCTCTGCGACGTGAGGTCGGGATAGGGTCTAGGGTTTCTGGGACGTTGGTGGGCAATGGTGGAGGCTTATACGATGATAGCCGATCAAGGGAGATCTTAGACCTTTTGTTACGCTCAACGGGGTCAAGCGTAGGCCTGCAGAGGTTTGAGGGCTTACTGTTGCTATACAGCAGACAGGATGAGGGGGTCTGGCGAGGGGGTTCCTTGACAGGGAGGCTAAGGCCAGCATAAGACTAACGTCGGATCAAAGGGGATCTGCTCAAGGGTCTTCCTTGGCAGAGGTTCTGGGGACCGTTGAGGACTGAGGGATCAACAGGTCTTGGGGACATCGCAGGACTAGCGACGGATCGAGGGTTCAGAGGAAGCATCCACTCAACAGTAGGACGAGGACTGGGGGACCTGAGAGCAACTCCAAGATACCAGGTAAATTGCAGGAGGTCTAAGATAGCGAATACACCTGAGTATCGAAGGTTTATATATGCAAGCCAAATGGTTAAGGGTAGGTCAACAGAAGAAGGTGAGTCAGCAATGAAAAGCGATGGAATCGCGAAGAAGCTGAGTCACTATGGAGTGGATGTGATGGCATCGGATAAGTATTGGTGATACAACTGTGGATGAGTCACGCTAAATAAGTAAGCGGTATTGCAAAGACAATGGTAAAAGAAAGAACCCAAGCAGGGCTCGAACAGCGAGGGTCAAGGTCCTTTGGCGTACAGGGTAAGTGAGGTAAGGAAAAAGAAAGAGGGGCCTTAGCAAATCGTAACAGAAAGTCCAACTTTGTTTCCATCTATGCAAGAGCACATCAAAGGGCACTCACATCAACAAACATCCACACTGCATTTCAGAAAATGGAGGTGTGGCCTTTCAATCCCAATGTTGTAACACCAGAGATGATGGCCTCCAGCTTTGAAACATTATCTGTGGGTGTTATATCCCAAATTCTCGCTAAGTCCCCTCCGCTCCTCCATGTGCATTACTTCTGCTATTCCGCTCCATATGTCCTCCGCTACTCCATGTCTGCTTTACTTCTTGCACTCATGTACGTTATGTTACGTTTCCCTTTGTTCTCTTCGTAGTTAGTCTCCATTTCATCACTGCAGTGCTCAGGGAAAGGTGCACAGCTCTGGCTGTGCGACTGACCAGCACAGCAGCAGTACTCTGTTTCCTCCATCACTCTGACCCTGACTTTACTACATTCAGACTTTGACCTCTGTATATAAACCCGCTGTAATATGTCTTAGCCCCTCAGTTCGAATATCAACTTAGTTCCATCCTCTGCTCTCTCCTCCGTCATTGAGCTTGTCAACGAGTTCTCTCGCTTGAGTCTTGATGACTCTCCTCTGACCTCTGGTTACTCCATACCTCCACTCCGCTCCCCTCATAAATCAGGGACAACGGAACTGGACAAGGGCACACCACATAAGGTGAAGCCGAAGTTCCTACCCCCTCTGACCAACTCCGGCGCTCCGGAGTTCACTGCCCAGTCCCTGACGGACCCGTACTTAACAGTATATTTGAACTCACGCTTGTCTGAGTTCTCATCCCTTCCCTCCAACAATCGACAATCACCCATGGCCACACATACCATGCAAACACGATCCCAATCACGAATGCACCAGGCCTCTGACAACAAGCGCGCTTCGGCCACTCCCCCACTATACCATCTGTTATTGTTTTTTGCCAGTTCACATCATGGACCAGCTGTCATCGACAAGTTCCGCAGTTTCTCCGCCCATCGGACTTTCGCTTCTGCATTGCAGGCACCACGCCAACTGAGGTCTCCAACCCCAGGCGCTCACATCGAAGAAGTCATCGATGAAGGCGAAGAAACAGACAGCTCCCACACTGAACAGCCCCTACCTGGCGGGTTCAACACACCACGGCGTCATCGTCCTCTTCTGCATGACGACGAACTGTCAGACCACGATTCTGACAGGTTTAACCCGGACAAACTCAACCTGCCAGATGATAATGACAATGACTATCCCGCCGGTGGTCCCCCAGGACCCAGCAATGACCCCGATCCTGGCGACGGACATGACAGCGACGAAGACAAAGATGAAAACATTCCGGTCCTGCAGGATGCGCTCACCAATTTGGCTGATGCCATCCGTGGACTGTCGCGTGCCAATCGCCATCCCGCCGAGTCCAGAAGCCAGCGGACCAAGGTTCGTGAGCCTGACCAGTTCGACAGCATGGAGCCTCAGAAACTTCGTACGTTTCTGGTTCAGTGTGAGCTGAACTTTCAAGACTGGCCTAGGGCCTTTAGGATGGACCGCGCCAAAGTTACATTTGTGCAGTCTTACCTCAAGGGCATGGCCCTAGAATGGTTTGAACCTGACCTCCTCGACGCGGAGGACCCTCAACTCCGTCCTCGCTGGATGGACCATTACAGGGACTTTGTGCTCAAGTTGCAAACCAATTTTGGTCCTCACGACCCCGTCGGAGATGCCGAGCACCAGCTCGACAGCCTCGCAATGAAGGACACGCAGCGTATCAACAAGTATGTTGTGGAGTTCAATAGGATCACTTCGCAAGTCTGCGGCTATGGAGAAGGTGCTCTCCGTCACCATTTCTACAATGGCCTCCCGGACAGGATCAAGGACAAAATCTCCCGTGTCAGCAAGCCCGCAACGCTCGCCGCACTCCATCATCTCGTGCAATCAATCAACGTGCGTTACTGGGAGCGTAAGTCTGAGATTAACCATCAGCAGAAGCCATCTGGCAACAAGTCCTCCAATGCCAAATCCGATAACAAGTCCAACAAACCCGGTGGCTCAAAGAGCAACAGCTCCAAGGGCAAGTCCGCCACCACTTCCCCCGCTCCTGGTATCTCTGGTACCTCCATCTCTCCTCCTAAGCCCAACCTCTCTTCGAAGCTCGGCAAAGACAGCAAGCTGACTGCTGCCGAACGCAAACGCCACTTCGACAATAAACTCTGCATGTTCTGTGGTCAAGGCAGCCATGTAGCTAAGGATTGCCCGTGGTCGACTTCAAAGGCATTCAAAGCACGCACTGCCAAGACAACTCCAGAAGCTAAACCGAAAGCCTCCTCCGAGGCAAAAAAATAGAGCACGACCTCCATGGCTCCACACAGCCGGATGGTCGCGTTGACTCTGAATGTGCAACCAAGGAGCTCTGTCTCAACACGTCCACTCTCTCAGATCCCTGATCCCTTATGCCCTCCGTCTCTCTAGTATCGTATGATCTCCGTCCTTTCCCTGTGTTAGTAGACTCTGGCTCCTCCAACTGTTTCATAGACACCACTTTTGTGAATAAGAACAATTTTTCCACCTACACTGTTCCTCTGCTTATGCTCCGTCTCTTCGATGGCATGTCAAATTCCACCATCACTCAAGCTATCGACCTCTCCATCCTCTTTGAAACCGGTGATATCACCCCAACAATGTTCTATGTCACCCCGCTGGATGGCTCCTGCGCTTTGGTCATTGGACACAACTGGCTTACCCGCTACAATCCGTTGATTGACTGGGTCACAAGCAGTATCTCTTTCCATTCTATTCCACAGCCCAGTCCCGCACTTCCAAGCTCGCCCTCGACTCCTAAGGCATCTCCACCTCTGGTTGTCCCCTCTCCAGATCCACCGCGTTTCTCTGACCACAAGGCTCTGCCCATCGCTCTCATCAATGCTCCTGCATTTGTGCTGGCCTGTCGCCTACAAGGTTCCATGCAGTTCAGCATGCACATTCGACCAAGAGAAGGTAATCTCTGCGCCGCAGCTACTGAACCTCCCAAACAGATTAATCTCTCTGATGTTCTGTTGGAATATCACGAGTTCTCCGATGTGTTTAGCAAATGACAGGCAGATTCTCTGCCCCCTCACCGTGAACATGATCTCAAGATCGATCTCGAAGAAGGTACCTCTCCTCCGCTCAGCACCACCTACTCTCTCTCCCCTTCCGAACTTGAGTCTCTCCGTGCCTTCCTAGACGAGCATCTCTCCATAGGATTTATTCGACCCACCTTCTCCGCACATGCCACTCCGGTCCTCTTTGTCCGCAAGAAGGATGGTTCCCTCCATCTTTGCGTCGACTTTCGGGGACTCAACAAGATCACCAAGAAAGACCACTACCCACTTCCCCGCATCTCCGACCTCCTCGACACCCCAAGCTGCGCCAAGGTGTACTCCAAAATCAACCTCCGGCATGCGTACCATCTGGTCCGTATCACTGAGGGCGATGAATGGAAAACTGCCTTCCACATGCAGTATGGTTCCTACAAATGGCTTGTCATGCCGTTCGGTCTTATGAACGCCCCAGCAGTGTTCCAGCGGTTTATTAACACTGTCTTTGCTGACCTTTTGGACATTAGCATCATTGTGTACCTCGACGACATTCTCATCTTCTCCGAAGACATGGCCTCCCATAAGGAGCATGTTAAGGAAGTTCTCCACCATCTCTGCAAACACGGACTTTATGCAAAACCCAAGAAGTGCGAGTTCCATACGGACTCCACAGAATACTTAGGTTATCGGAT